>CM065378.1:4657500-4762500 GCA_033060915.1 Euryodendron excelsum | reverse complement strand
TATGCGCCACTAATGGATGGGTTATGGACGGGTTATCCGTTTTTCCGAGGGCATGAGCACACTACAAGTTAAATCAAAGATTTGAGGGAAATCATAGATGCTATTAATTGAATTGAAAACCATGAGCATCTTAAGAATTGTTTCGAATAAATGCTTTTTGGGTATCTCTTGACCTTCCCAATTGCATACATAGCTTATAACTATCTCATACGTTACGAAAGTTAATGTTTTTAGTTAAATCAAGTCCATGGTATATTTTGTTCAATGGCTCTTATGTCATTGTTTAACATTTTAGGGAATCAAGTGCAAAAGCCTAGCTATGCTTTTGCAAATGTTTTTGATGAAGTTCCATGCTGGTGGATGCTTGAAGAGTCGTGCCATATTTTGTCAATGATGCATCATGCATGTTATAACTAGAGTCCATGGATTATGTCTATGCTTATGTAATCCATTGGAAGACAATGTTTTGTATTTACATATTTTTGTATAGCCTTGGGATAGACCGAATGGTTTGTAATAGCTCTGTGTGTATGGTTGTGGCATGAGCTAATAATGGAGACAAAGGCACTTGCTCTGATGTTAGGAATTAAAGCTCATGTTTATATTACGCTCCCGCTATTATATCCATAGTCCCAGGTGATCAATCTTTTGATTAGTTGGGCCTTTGGTAGCTAAGCCACTTGGCGGCCATGGTCCCTAATCCGCATTGTGTGGGTTTAGGGTCGTGACACCATTTATCTCCTCAAATTAAAAAACTATGCACATTCCAAACTAAATATGTTCAAGCTAGAAATTCCACTTGACAACAATCATATAATTAGATGATCTCAACTTGAAAGAAAGAGCCCATTGTCTTGTGGCCCCCTCCTATGATCAACTTAACATGTGGCACTGTCACAATCAGTTCAACTTTTGGAAATTGTAGAGGAAGAATTATAGTTCACACACATGAAATTGATGGTGCTACTTTCAATGAACTTTTTAACTACCTATGCTAAATACGGTACTTTAACAAGAATGAAATAGAACTTTCCAAGGAAATGTTTCCTTTGTATAGGCTGATAATTTTGTATATTTTGTATGGCTGGCTTTCGAGGAGGGTTAATCCCGATCTAGGCCATTTTTTGGATTTTATAGAAAATATAGGGGTTTAAGGCGTGCATAGCTTTATGTGCTACAAAGCTGACATCTTGTTTTTGCTCCAGGTTGTTTCATGCATGGGTTGCATCCCCTTGATGCTACTTAACACAAGTCTTTTAAAATAAACATACTCAAATACAAGTCTTTTATAGTTATCAAAAAAAAAAAAAATCTCTAAAAAATGTCACAACCTTTCAGAGTTCAAATTATTCACACCATTGGTCAAGGATCGATGCATCTATGCCTTGGCCTACTTCTATCATATAACTATTTCTGAAAAGTATAGGAAAGGGCAATCAAAGGTATTGTATTCTTACTATCAAAGGTTCCATAGCAGTTTATTCCACCTATTCCCACATCATTGATTGGGAAGACTTTGTCATTAATATTTCTTCCCTAGATAAACCATTTAGTGTGGCTATTCCAATTAACAAATCGTACTCAAACGTGACAACTTGAGTTTGGGTGGCCCAGACCCACGTTCAAATTCAAGTTATTGTTTCTCTATGCTCTAAGACAGATCAAGTATGTTCTTTCTACTATGGTATGAAGATATTCCAATAAAAACAATATTTTTGTCTGCAACCAGCATGTGTAATGTCAGTTCTAAAGCCTGATGGTGAATTAACAATGATGTTTTACATTTGGGATTTCTTCCAAGTGCCAAGATATTAGAGTTCTAGACTTGAGAGAAGTAGAAACAAGCAATAATGAAAGGAGAAAGAAGAAACAAAGGGTGGTGAAGCATAGAGTAGGAAAGTATCCATTGTTTCATAGTCACTCAACTCAATGCAACAAGCCTTTATCCTAATTACCAGGGATTGGCTACATAGATCCATTGCCTCTAGTTGATTCTATTTAAAGCCAAATCCTCACTTAAGTTTATTATAACCATGTCCTTCCTTATCACCTCAACCCATGTTCCCCTTGGCTTTCCCCTATTTCTTTTACCACCCTCCATGTGGATCAAATCACTCCTCCTCACAAGCGCTTTAATTGGTCTAGGATGCACGTGGCTTTCCCTCATTTTGTCTTCAACTGGTGCCAGTTCTAACTTCTGCTAATGGATTCATTTCTGTCTCTCTTTCTTTTTATTCTTGTAACACCACTCATCCATCTCAACATTCTCATTTCAGCTAGACTCATTTTTTGAACATATTATTTCTCAACCACCCGACATTCTAATATACATCATAGTAGGTCTAATTGCAGTCCTATAGAATTTTTCATATAACTAAAAGAAATCTTATGATCACATGGTACTTCTAATACACTTCTCCATTTCATCCATCCTGCTCTAATTCTATGGGCTACATCCTCCTTAGTCTCCCCGTCGTTATGAATAATTAACCTAAGATATTGAAAATCGTCGTTGTTAGGTATCTCTTGCCCATCAAGTTTTACTTTTTATCTTCATTCCTCTTTTCAATTTTGCTAAAGTTACACTTTATTTTCTACCTTAAACCTACTTAACCTAAAACCCTTCGATTATAAACTCTCTCTCCACAATTCCAACTTATAATCTACTACTCTTGTTTTATCAACTAAAACTATACCGTTTACAAACAAAATACACAATTGGGATATACTCTTGAATATTCCTAGTAAGCTTATCTATAACTAAGGCAAAGAGGTAAGGACTTAAAGTTTGTCATTGATATAAACATATAGATATTAGCTAGGAAGCAAGGACACTCCGTTTAGGGTGTCGTATCCGACACACACTCTTCGGACACGCCGGGACACGTGTCAAACACGTCAATTATTTTTATTAATATTTTTTTTAGTGGACACTTCTCGGACACATTGGGGACACGCATGTCCATTAGTTGGATACTTTTTGAGACATGGCGGGGTTAAAATGTTATTGTTAAAAGTATTAAATGGAGTCTAATTTATAAATTTCAAAACTTCAAAACACCAAAACAAAAAAACCCAAATCTTAATATTCAAATCCTTAACTTGTTAGTTGTTGGATTATAATTGTGAACTTATTTAATTATTTTCATCTTATTTTTGGTGACATATGAATTTTACGTTCATATGCATAACAAATAAAATACGTATACAAATATTTTTTTGGCCGTGTCCTCATTTTTTTTTAAAATGCCGTGTCCCGTGTTTGCATCCGTGCTTCTTAATATATTAGGAATTCACCAATTCCTCCCCCTTGTTCTTAGGCTAGTCATCGCTCCATCATACATGTCTTTAATTACATCAATATATCTAACTGATAGTCATTCATTGTCCAAAACTCTCTGTGTTATCTCCCTAGAAACCCTATCATATGCTTGTTTTTAATCAATAAACACCATATGAAGGTCTTTTTTTTCTTTTCCAATTTCATCACCCAAATACTTCCAAACTTTAATAAGAATTCCCTATGCCCGTACAACTTTTCCCATTTTCATTTTCTTCGTAGCCTCCTTTACCTCCACTACTCTAATTTGCAAAAGAATTCATACCTAATATTATTACTAGAGTTATAAAGTTCTCCTAACATCAAGGTTCTTGAGTAATTTTCATGAAATAGATTTAAAAAACGACTGCTCCCGTGTTTCTTAATCTCACCTTCCTTAACTAGCATTCTCTCACCATCTCCCTTAATGCACTTAATGTAGTTTAGGTCTCTACCTTTTCTGTCTCTTATCCAAGAAAGTTTACATATTTTCTCGATCCTTACAATTTAACTTACGTCTTTTGCTCAACCTCTCTAACTACTTTTTAGTTTCATTTTTAACTACTACTTATCTTTCAAAATTTTCACTATTCCTACATGTACACAAAATATTTTAGCATTCTCTTTTTGTTTTGATTACTTTTTTAATCTCTTCATTCCACCAACACATTTCTTTAAATGTTGGCCCACTTCCCTTAATTCTCCAACAACCTCGTTTGCTACTTTTTTAATACAACCATCTCACACCACATAACATAACATCAGTTTCTTCATTTGAAGTCTTTTTTCTCTTAATTCTTCTGTTTTTAAGGATAGCTAAATTTTCATCTTTTAAGTTCTACCACCTAGTTCATGAGTGCATAGTTCCCCTTGCTCTTACTCTTCTATCTCCTAATACATACATCCAATACCATTAACCTATGGTGTGTTCCTCTTTCAAATTTATTGTGTTCATCCCTCTTTTTAAAGCACGTATTTGTTATTACAAGCCAAGCTACTCTCATTAAACTATCATAGGCTAAGCCCGAAAACATATAGCCGGACTCATCACGAACATTAGGGAAGCCTAAACATACCAAGCCCCGCCCAACCGAATACCCTAACACTCGGCTCAAGTACTTCAAAAGGACTTAAAACACATCCTCATTGTCTATTACATACCCAAGAAAAGTCTAAGCTTTTTAATATAACAACCCTCTATCAACTAATTTTTCTAAGAAACTTAAAAAAGAAATAGAACAAGAAAAAACATCATTTAACATAGTAGAGGACGTTATTTATTCATTAAAAATCATTGAAGGCTGGTACGGCCGGCCTGTCTGTCTCGAGGCAAGCTGAGATAGGCTGATATCGCCAATACAGTCCGATACAAGGCGGTAAGTTAACTAGGACACTATTTGAATCCCTTTGCACCGTATAAACACTGGTGCGGTGCATACTGGCCGGTGCAGTGCGATGTTAATAACTATAATTCAAGCACCTAAAGAAATCTTGAAAGCCAAGAAATCTAGCTAAATAAGACACATATTTCAGTATTATTGTCTCATCTCATAAGGATTATGAACTCCATGACTAGATGCATTTAAAAGGTTGCACCTAAAGCTTTAGAGGGGGAGACCATGTATAGATTTATTCACTTTACTATCATCTCCATAAGTTTTCTTTCAACATCACAATTTCAGACTCTTAAAGCCTTCATCTTCTCCACTTTCACATTTGGTAATCAACAACTACCACCTTATGCTAGGATTTGAATAGGTTTCCCTCTTCTCTTCTCCTACCTCCCTCTATTTCTCTTTCTCTCGCTCTTTTCATCACTTACCTCACTCTCTATATATAGTCTAGTGGCACTCCACTTTCTTCAACCTTATTAAATGGTATCTCTATCTGCCTTAAATCCACAAAAACAAATATTTATTTCCTTAGTTTGAGCAATCAGTGGAAATTACCTTAGATTGATATCAAAATCTTCCCTAGTGACCTAAGTCTGCCAACTATCCAAGGGGAAAACAGAAGTGGAGGGCCTAAGAAGATTTTTGAGCACAAGAATTTTAAAACAAAAAAAGGCCCCACATCCACATATACCCCGTCAAATTCATCCACCTCATGATCGTAAATCAATATTGGTAAAATACTCCACAAGATCAAGCACATAATGGAGATCACCTCGGGTTTCATGATATATGAAGATTATCAAGATAGTCTGAAAATCTTGTCAATCCTCAAGTTAGGAAATTCGAAGAAAAATCTTCTCCGACATGAGGCAATTGATTCACCTTGGAATTACAAACATTTCATCAAGAAGACAACACAGCTCTTACATTTAAGTGTATAGTCTTAGTAATGTTAAGGATTACCACTCAAGATTACTGAAAGCTTTTTATTTATGGAAGTTTCTAGTGTTCCTATGTATTCTTATTTTGCATTGTTGTACCATTTCATTTTTAAGGAAGTTTTCGAGGCTTCTAGGAAAGAAATTGAAGTCCTAATTTGTTAACGTAATCAAAAGCAGAAATCCTAAGGAGTCTACTTGCCAAGTTATAGAAAAGATTAAGTAAGCCTCATTGGTATAAAATGTGATTAGCCCCCATAGACACTCAGGTTGAAAGCACAATTTCTTTCTTTTCATTTAGTCTATGTTATCTAGACATGTACCAAAATTGTCATACTTAGCATTGACCCAAATCAGAGGCCGTACATTATAAGCAGTTCTACTGAAAAAGCAACAAGTACATAAACAACTAAAAATATGAACTTGGTTAATTTTCGAACCCCATAAATAGTCCCATATTTTGGCATTTGAGTCCCATACCTCGAGATGCTGAGCCGCTTCAGAAGTCAAACCAACCGTGGCTGCAGCCAATCCAATCAATCCTCCCTGAACAAAATTGCAGCAAAACTAATCAAAATCCAAAACATCAGCACTAAAAGCCATAGACGACCCTACTCCAATGGTCAGCTAATTGGACAAAAATATTAATCACAACTTTCAAATCAGTTGGACAAGTAAAAACCACTTTCAAACCCCTCCTATCGACTTACCTTCCGGTGATTTGCTTGAGGCGAGTAAGTGAATTCATTAGTCAACAAATTGATCACAGCCGTAATCTTGTCATGATCTCCAGCCACAGCTAGTTGCTTCACGATTCCTTCAACCTGCAGAAACATTAATCAAAATCAAGATCCAATAATAAACCACCGAAAACCCTAGAACCATGATCAACCCAGAAAATGAGACAGCAAATAGAGAGAGAAAAGTGCAGTAAGATAAATAGGGAACCTCAAGAGCAGCATTCTTCCTCTTCTCGTAGAGCTTATCGGCGAGGTTTCGAAGAACGGAAGCAGGAATAACATAGAGCGCGTCGGCCATAGAAAACCCTAGAATCGTCTGGATCGATTGACAAGAAAAAAATTATCAAAGTCTTCGTTTTCTGATCTTCTCTTGCTCGAAACGGAACATCTCTGACGAATACATATATAAATATATAGATTGTATATGTAAGGACGAGTTCGAGATTAGCGTTCAGAATCAACAGATCTAAAATGGAATTGGCAAGTGAATCGATTAAATTGAAGGAGACCTAATTTTCCCGGAAAGTTTCCTTTTATTTTCTTTTGAGGGAGTGTTTGGTTCGGTTTTGAGTTCGCTCTTGTTTTGGAGTTTCGCCGTCGCAGTGTTTAACGGTTAATAGTCTCGGCCACCGTTCGTTTAATCTTTGGAGCCAGAGATGATTACAGAAATTGCCACTGGGAGATCGTTGTGAAATGACACAAATGCCCCAAATGTTTTTTATTTATTAGGCGAGCCCAAATATTTGTCGGGGAGTGTTCTGTATTTCTATTTCTATACTATTATGTGCTCCATTTCTTTTTCTTCATTTGTTTTTTTTTTAAATTAGCAAAACAGCCCTCAAAACAAATATTCAAGTAAGAAAAATGCATCATGAGATTCTTTTTTAGGGGAAAAAAAAAAAAGCCTTAATTATTGCTTATGTGAGAAAAGTCAAATTGTCAAGATAATTCATGTTTATTTGAAAATCATTTATAAGACCCTCACTCAAAACCATTGGTGATTAAAGGATAAAAACAAACTTAATTCTATTAAAAAATTATCGCCAAAACAATAGGTTTCAACTCTCAACCTTCGACTGGTGGGAAATGGGTGCATGGATGTGCATGTGCTAGAGAGAGAGGAAAAACAAAAAAACAAAAACAAGAGGACAACTTTAATTAGGGTAAGATTGAAAATGTCAACTGAAGACAACCAAGTTGCTAATTGACAAGAAACAAGAAAATACATCCTAAGGTAACTCTTTTTTTATTTTTTTTTATCACTTAGTTCCCCCACTTGTTACACATGATTTACAATTCATGGAGATTGATGGTGAAAAATGTTTGGTGTAGGACAGTGACAAACTCATTGGGATACTACTCTACTTGGATGAGATGAGAGTCGCACTGTTATGTTAGTACTTGTATATTTGATCATTTTACTACCTTTGTATGGTTTGTACGGCTTCAATTTGTCACATCTTAGGTAATTTTGTCTTGTGCTTAGGTTGATAACGTCTTTGCTGGTTTCTTATAGGTTGGTAATTTTTTTTAGGTTAGTTGCAAGCCCTTCAAATTTGTCTAGTCCTTATGTTTCTTGCAAATTTTATTGTACCTTCTATTTTTTCTAATGAAATGAAGCTCTTCTTTTTTACCAAAGCAATCCCAACTTACCTTTGTCAGCTCATAGTCGCAGTTGGTATCATCCTTCTTTTCAACTACCATACTACATAAAAAATATGAACATAGAAGTATTGGGTATCTAAGTGTTTCAAAAAGTCATATTATCCATCCTTAGCTAAAAAAAGACCAAATGTTGGATACTTACTAAATTTTTTTACTTTTTAGGTCTCTTGGATGTAAAAATATATTGTTGGATTTAACAAATTTTGAAGGAGGTCATTGTTTCATTTCCTTTTTCCTTGGTTTTCAATAGTGCTAAAAAGATCTAGGACAAACGTGGAATGAATCACAAATTTATAATGGTCATTTAATTGTTAGCATTCGAATCAATGTTACTAGGCAGGAAACATATTTTTGTTTATTTTAGATGTAAGAATATAGCAACTAGATTTCTTGTCATTTTAGATGTAAGGATATACTAATTGCTTTTGCTTGGTTAAAAAAATTTTGAGAGAATTTCAAAGGTTTTTTTCTCTTCCTTTTCTTAAGTTTTGGTAAGGCCAAGGGGCCAAAGACAAATGTGGGTTGAATTGCCAATTTATACTTGCAAAATGGCATTGTGATCCCTGTAGATATGTAGAAAAATACACATTACTCAATTTTAAATTTAAGAATCTAGCAACTATTTTCTTATTAACTAATTTTAAAATTTCAAATGCATATTAGTCAATTCTACTACTTTTTGCTTTTCTTGAGTTTAGGTGAGACTAATGTTATGTTTGGGTCTTGAATTTATGGAGGGAAAAAAAAAGAAAATGGAAAAGATAGAAAAAGAAAATAAAGTGAAATAAGCTAAATTCTATTATTTTGTTTGATTGGTTTAGAAAATGATTAGGTAATAAATGAACATGCATAAGAAATTGTATATTTTTATCATGTTTCTTTCCCTTGACAAATCGAAGATCCAAAGATAGCATAAACGAGCAAAAGACATGAGGGATTAAAGCTAATTTATACTTACCATTTACTAGTGTGTTTAGAGTTAATATTGATATTAAAACTTTGCAGTATCCACTTAATATCAAAAAGTTAGTATATAGCACAATCTCAATTTTATCCAAGAAGGAACATGTTAACAACTCATGACTGATGCTAACACCCCTCATTCAAGAAAAAATAAAAGATAAAAATGAAAAATAACTATGTAATAATTTAGCATGTTAAATGCATACAATTGAATTTCAATAGTGCATGCATGAGTATTAATGACATGAGACTAACGTTTTCTTTCATTTGGCAGATGTTGTAATTAGTCAATTTATCTTCCTTTTTTTTAGTTTGAAACAGCTTTAATTTTTTCTTTTTTAGAATGAATCGTTTTTTGCATTGAACAATCAAATTATATACCCAAAGGTACAAATAGTCAAACATTATATTTATGCATCTATATTATATACTAGTATTAGGCTTTTTAGCTTGAAATTAAGTCGTGACTCATTTTTCTTCAATAGAAAAAAAAAATACACATTGAGAATTCTTGGACATGGATATCGTATACATAGGGGGAATAGACAAGTCTAGTTCTTTATATTATATAATTCTCATATTAATGCATGTTCATGTATCATCAATTGCATGTCAATCAACAATCTGAGGAAGCAAATACACAAGACATACAATTTTGTACACCAAAATTTCTTACAGCAAAAATCACGGGTTGTAATCCAGTCAATCAATACAATATAAAAAATCGAATACAAAAACGCAACTTACAAACCTCATCCTGTCCAAATCCTCCCACCTCAAATGTCGGTTGAATCCACAATCTTGTTGTTGTGTTCATTGTACAATTGAATTACCACAATCTCTATCCATCTTTTGTGCATGATAGACCCGAGTCTGAAAACATTTTTAAATGAGACTCTGAAGTCACTAAACTAGCTGTAAAGCTAACACTTTAACCAATGCGAAACCTTGTGAAATGCATGTGAGTTATAAACAAATAATGAATCAATAGTCGAAGTTACAATTTCAAATCAACTCTCCTTAAAGTAAACATTAAAACTTCTCTCACTTAAAAAAGAGACTCAACTTTAAGTCACAGAGACAACTGATCACTGAATACTAAATACACGATATGAAATATCAAAGGACAGTGAGGTTTAGGTCCCATAGGATACTAAAAAAAAAAAAAAAGACTAAGAATGTCTTTACTAAGTGTTAGTGACCCAAAGGGTGCAAGGAGTGACAGTCAAAATTAAAAAGTTCACACTGACGGACAAAAAATTCATTTAGAGTTTTAGGTTATTTGGCTATGATTCACAAAAGACATAAAATACATATATACGTACATACATACATATATAGCATCTATGTATGTAGACATGAATGGGATAGGATAAGTGGTTGAAGCAGCCGGCTGGGATAAGGATCTAGCAGTAAAACTCTCTTCCAAAAACAAAAAAAAAGAAAGAAACCAAACAAAGAAGAAGAAGATGGAGGAAAGAAAGTAAAAGAGTGTTATATAGTCAGTCCATCGCATTAAGAGCACTTTTTCACAACCTATTTCCACATGTTTGGTCGAAAAAGACATTAACCTAATCATCTGATTATTATCATTGTTTTATTTTTATGCAATTTTCTTCCTCCTGTCTTTATGTGAAACAGCAATTATATGGAAATGGCTCCGGTATCGTGAGCTATTTTCAGGTATCGGTATAAAAAAATCCTCACCCTTGATCAAAATTTTGGCTACTCTGAACTCTTGGATTGATTTTTAAAACTTCTTAGTAGCATTTTGTAGTAACTATAAGTCACAGTTTTGGTATTTGCGGGTCATATTTGTGATACTTACCACTCACATTTTTTTGTAATTGCATGGTCACATTTTTAGTTACTTTTTTACACTAAAACCACATCAAATCCGGTGCTGTTTTGCGAAGATTCTCATTCAATGATCAGCTTTTTTTCCTTTTCTAATCCGAGGATTCAAATTTGCACGCTAACAATATTGTGAAAACAGCTCATGGTTCCCAATTATATATATATATATATATATGTGTGTGTGTGTGTGTGTGACTGTGTGCGTGTTTCATTCTTTCTTATATAAGAAAATTCAACCCCCTGTTTATTTTCAATTATTGCCAGCAATTATGGAGATTTTGGGTAATCATGCTGTTAAAATTCCGAGCTAGGAGACACAAATTTCAATCCTTGGGACCCATTGTTTCCGTAAGAGAGAGATATTATATCCAAAATGTTGTTTTCTTGTCATTCTTTTTTCTTTTGTTTACGAAATTGGTTGGTGATTCCAAGAATTTTGCATGGTGCAACAAGGGCATATGATCCAGTTGAAAACCACAAGCTCTCCAATCACAGTGCTATTCATGGGATGTTCAAATTTTCCTTTGTAAATTTGAGGAAAAAGTACCGAAAGTCAAAGATTTTATTTTTCTTTTTTGTCATGGCACCCCACAGTAAAAGAAAATACGTTAAAGTATAATCCACTGTCCTTTGAGCACGTGGCACGTCTCATTGGATTTCTGCGATTACCAATCTTCCAAAAGTGCCCCTAAACTTGTTGACTTAAATTTATACACTTTCGTTAATCTATAATTTTATTTATTATATAATTTGTTCCAAAAATTATGATTTATAATCATCAGAGCATTACCAGTGGCCTGTTGACAGGAAAGTAAAATTTAGCATCCGTGATTCAAGACGCTACTTTTTTTTTTTCATGTATATGATGACTCCCCACTGAAAAGCTTAGATTTAAGTGATAATAACTAATAATATTACTACCATGTCACTAAATTTATATAGATATGCACTTGTTATAGTCATCTTTTGTAATATATAAGCTTTTTTTATATGCATTTAATCTAACACTATCTATTTACTTTAAAAAGTCTTTTTTATAAAATGAAGAGAAAATGTAATAAAAGTTTTATCAATTAACTTTAAGGGAAGATGTAATAAAAATTTAGAAAGCTATGGAGAGAATCTCTCAATTTTTTTATTATTAATAAAAATTGAGAAAAACTACTGAACTTGTAGAAGCAAGAAAAATAATTAGGTATATTAGTTAAAGTTAGAACTCAAAATTAGTGAAAAGATTAATTAAACTATTGTTATTTATTAATCAATTTATAATTACATATGCAAAAATTGAAACTATTGATGCGTGTTTTGTAAATTAGGGTGTTAGTAAGTAATATTTAGATAAACTTTGGCCAAATGTAAATTTTATGTAATATATTAATTTTTTTATGAATATAACCTAAATCAAATATAAGTATTTTTAATATAAAACTCTATTATAAATGGGGACTCCATGTATTAAGTCTGTTATTAAAAAAAAAGTTAATTGGTTGGGACTTGATTGTCATCTGTTACATAAGGAATCGTTTTAATCCAACCTTAAAGACTTCAATAGATATGACTTTGTACTTAAACTGAGATTACGTATTATATTTTTTGGAATAATTTGTAGAAGCATAATTGGATAGAACTTTGTACTTAAAATTATATTACATATTGTATTTTATAAGATAATATGTAGAGAGTTAATTGGATAGAACTTTATACTTAATAGAAAACTTTGTTAGATTTTAATAAGAAGTAGTGGGGCAATAGGACTTTTAGTTAAATAGGAAATTTTATTGAATTATTATAAAAATTTTATTGCCTCTACGAAGTAGCATTTCAAAAATATAAGAGCACAAGGTACGTCACGTAAACACCACATAAAAAAATAAAATAAAAGTTTAGATGAACACAACTTTAATATATATATATATATATGATTGTGCACGATTTCTTTAGTACATGCACCTGCAATGATCCAAGAAAGCCAAAAAAAAAAAAAACAAACATAGAGTCGGGGAAAGAAGTCACTGCTTTGTGTAAAGCTGAGATTGTATTAGTCAGCTCCCACTAGGCATACAGTATTAAACTATTACGCATTTTACAGCTCTACTTTTCAAAACATTCGTTTCCGGTTTACGTGATTTCGGTAAAAAAAAAAACTTCAAAAACACCATTATTTTGTTTTTTTTTTTTAATGAAAACGGATTTTGAAAACCTAAAATAACATTTGATTATTTTCTAATTTTTTTTTAAAAATAAATTTTGAAACTACTTTATCAAATACAAGATCCAACTTTTACATTGTTTACAGCCCTACTTTCTCAAAGGTGAATTTGCAGTGTTGAATGTCACTCGCATTTTGGTGGGTTTGTGATGACGAACTTGTTCTTTCTGAGTCAATAATTATGAGTTTATGCCTCAAACCGAATATTTCACAATGGATAAGAATATCTAAGATCACGCCCAAAAGAAATTGTGGCGCTCGTCATTCCTTTTCATCTTTTTACTCTGAGAAAAAAAAAAAAAAAAAAGCCAGGATTTGTGGCATATACTTGTGAGAAAAATGTTGAAATCTTGGCTTTGCCGTTGATGGCTGGGCGGCACGGGCTGAACATAAATGGGATGGCGACTGGCATTTCAAAGCGTGTAACGTGAAGGCTACTTCACGTTGTTGACTCTTATTAGCCCAAAATCTGCTACTACCAAATTCCAACACAGAATTAAAGAACATCAACCAACAGAGACAAACACGTGCCATTGTCGAGTTTTACAAACTTGCATAGAAATATAGGACCACGCAGGTATCGAAATCTTGTGTGGAAACCTTTTAGACATTCGAAATTTGAAGCTATAACTATCAAAAAAGTAATCACAAAAAATAGTTGACTTGTGACGGCCAAGCATCAATAGAAATGCAGGATCCGTACTAGCTGAGACTCTATAATCCAACATGTAGGTCGAAAAGAGCCACTTAAAAGAGATTTTTAAAATTTAAAGCAATAAACTAATAATCAAAATATAAAAATTAATAGAACAATACCTCAATACAAGATATGTATGCAAACAAGGTAATGAAATGTTGAAAACAGAGCAAGAAGACACATAAAGATTTATATAGGTTTAACAAAATCCTTTGCCTGCACCCTTTCTTCCAAGATCTTTTGAAAGTTCCTTCCACTATTTAAAATATCTTTACATAGCTTGTTAGTTCACCAAGTGTTGAACTCACATTTTACAAGAGTTTAACCCAACCTCTCAAAACTCCAAACTAAGTTTGTTTGCAGGATAAGAAGATGGAAGATAAGTAATACTATAAGATAAGGAAATGATGGGTGATAAATTAAATCATGATGTGATTGAAAATTATTCATACTATGTTTGATTAGGAAGGGATAAGTAATATTATATTATCATATTATTTATTACAAAATTAATATTAATAGTATGTTATATTGTAATATGCTTATATAGTATTATATTAATTTATTATAATAGTAATACAAGGATAAAAATGAGATTTTTCTCTTATCTCCAAGGAAGGGATATGTGATACTATCTCTCCCTCATTTTGGGAGATTACATCTCCAGAGGGAGATGCAATCCCGTACTATTCTTGTTAGCCAAACATGAGGTTTATAAGTCTTGCAGGATATCATATCTAATCCCTCACCTTTTATTCCTCAAACAAACATGACAAATGATTTTGTTCAAGTTTTACTCAAACTTAAAAGTATTTTTGTGTAAGTTTCACTCAAACTTAAACATGTTTTTGTCCAAGAAAACTTGAATTTATAGGGTTATAACCCAACCCAAACATGATAAAAGAGTTTAATACAATAGGTACTCTCACAAATAGTAAATATGTAAGTTATAGCTCAATAAATAACCTCACATGTGAGGAACAAGAAGAATAACTCAGTAACATTCAAAGAATGTCTTTGAATCTAATATACTATCTTTATGAAATTTTAATCTTGTATAATTTTATAGGAGATCTTGTATTTATAGTTTTGTATCATTTCTAATCATTAGAGGTAGTTAGGAGTGTATTTAATTAAAAATGAACTCTGTAAAACGTTCAAAAATACGATTGTTACTGCCCAGATGCCGTCGACACTTCTAAAATGGTGTTGACACTTGTTGTTTCAGTGTCATCTTGTCTTACCCCTCTTAATCTAATTGTCAAGACCTCTCTTAATCTAAGTGTCAGCACCTCTAAAATGGGTGTCGACATTTGCAACTTCCTAGACTAATCTTTCAAGACAATCTTACAAAGATGTCTGCATCTCTGATTGTCAGCACTTCGTGAAATCCATTCTCTAGCCTTGCTCTCTGAATAAAGAGGTAGATAATTGAGAAATTTGGTTTCGGCACTTGTGTCTAGTAAGTCTGCCCAGTGCAAAGACTCATGTGTTAACACCACTAGAGGGTGTCAATACTTCTGCCTTACAAATTTGTTTATCCCAAAAAGTCTTCAGGTATCAACACCTCTGAAAGGTGTCAACCTTGTTGCCTTCGAATTGGTTGAGCCATCACTTTAAGCCTAAAGGTGTCAGCACCTCCGAAGGGTGTCGACACATTCCCTGTTTCTTCAACCTTATTACAAACTTAGTCAAATGTATTCTAATAATTTTTTTGTAAGATCCCTTTATTAATCTGCAAATTCTTCAATCTACCATGGTATGTTTCCAAAGTTTCTCTTCCTTTCTTCAATGATTGTTTCTCACCTTGAACAATTTCAATCACTTCGAAAATAAGATTATCTAAGTGATCTTTTTGTAAGATTGACCAACCAACTATCCAATCATCCAATTCATTCATGCTTCAAGTTTCCAAACTAATCTTCCAATCACTTCTTTTATCATAATCATTCTTAAGCAAAGTGTGAATAAAATTAAAAAAATAATTTCTGCATATAAAGTAAATTTATTAAAAAAAATTAATATGTTATCACCAAAATCAGGACAAGTCAACAGTACAAGTTTGGGCTTCAATAACAATTGATATTAATGGTCGTCTCGGGACACAGTCGTCTGTAGTACTCAAGCACATGGAATGCATGAATAAACCAGAATCACTACACCTCACTCCAATCGGGCAGCCAGTAATCCAAAAGCCTCAAGATCTAAATTAACGACATAATTTTCGTACTCCTTAATCTACATTTGAAATTTGATCACAATCATGCAGATACAAAATTCCTAATATCATCTCCTTTTTCTTTGGTTGTTTTCTGCGTAATTACTTTTTCTTAGTTAACCTTCTGTTTCCTAATAGTGCCAGTAGAGGTTTGTTGAATCCACAGCTGCGGATCCAAGATGAACCTTGTCACGTACTACCCTAGTAAAGGGGAGTATTAATTGCCATTTTTTTTATTTTATAACCGGTGTCCTGAACAACTTGCGTAACCACGACTAATCTCAGGACTTGTATAATTCTCTCGTCCCACACAAACTCGGTAATTACCAAATCAAAAACCCTAGAGTGGGCCCAAAGAATTGATAGCACCTAAGAGGTTTCAACCTAAAGACTTTGAAAAGAGCAAACCCCCAAGCCCCATGCCTTAACCACCGAGCCAATACAATCTCCACAGATCAATTAAGGATAAATCCATCCTGATAATTAGATCATATTTGCCCCAGTAAACCCATTCCATTATACCGAATAACCAAAAAAATCCAATGATTCACGTCTTTTGCTTTTTCTACTAATCAAATACAAAACAATAAAGGCTGGAAATTGATAGCTTGTTTTAACAGTCTGAAGCCACTCATAGGACCAAGAAAATCATCAAAGATATGTCCTAAAAACTGACAAACACCCAAAATGAATCTCAGTTAAATGAATGCTGCAATTTATTTTTTGCGAATACATCGGGAAAGGTGTATTTCTTGCCTTGATTTCTCCTGTACAATCAGAGACGAGAAGTGGACACATAAATCAGAACCAGTAACATTGAGTCTCTCTTTTCCTTTTCTCAAACCTGTTCACTTCCCTTGAGGATGTTGTATTTGCAGAGCGGACACGTTGCATTCATCTTAAGCCATTTCACAATGCATCCGGAATGGAAATGATGGTTGCAGGGAAGAGTATGAAGCCCTGTTCCATCCTCGTATGGGCTGAGACATATACAACATTCCTAGGCAAAATAAAGAGAAACAGTGAAAACCAAGTTTTCCAAACTAAAAGCAAAGGAGAAGTAACTAAATGTCCATGTGGATAACTGTTTTGTGTTCATAATTTGAAGGTAACACCTCCCATCTACATGCACAGAACACCTAGATGTGCACTACTAAAAGTCAATAGCAACTTGAAACTTGCTCATAAAACAATGAAAATGGACCAGTCATCAAATTCATAACTACCGAATATGTCACTCATGTGACAAAGGTGAAAAAAGTGCTTCAGGAGTACTCACTGTATTTATCGGCCCGGCTGAGAATAGCACAGTTCACTAACTTCTAAGAATTTGATGTGCGGATTCTTCATGTTCAATTCACAAAAGGAATAGACTAACATAGTCCTACACCACTCTACACACTGAAGCCAGCACAAAATGAGAACTTAACCTATGTCTGACGCTTCAAATCACTAAGCAACTCTGCAAATTATCTACTCCTTAATTTACTTCCCTGACTGTCAAATAATGTTTTCCACAGGAATTTAAATGATGAGAGGGATTAGTCCAGTGGTAGTAGTGCCTCTACACGCGCTTATGGTTATGGGTTTGACTCACCCTCCCCCTCCCCTTCCCCTCCCCCAGGGCTTTGACCCTCCAATGTCTCTTTTATCTCTAGACAGGAAAAGACAACTGGAACTAGTGCGATCCTCAAAAATCTTGAAGAATATTCCATCTTGATTCTCTTCTAATGCTCACTTTTTCCAGATCCAATCATTCTTTATTGTATTTCTTTAGTATCTATTATTTATCTTCTATTTACAATTGCAGCAATCAGTACTGATCACCGCATTGTTATTCCCACAAAATGACTGGGATATCTAGTGCAATATGAAAGGGAAGATGATCCGAGTACCAAGACAAATAAATTCAACTATTTTTCTACTTAAAAATTGTATACCTAAAAATGAAAGCAAACAAGTAAATCACTTATAACCATGGAGACAGATGAAAAAAAATGTTAAAGTGAGTGCATATGCATTGCTCAATGTACAGGTTGATGAATTTCATTATTCTTATTTCTTCCTGTAAGGAAAGGTTTATAGTAAAAGTTTGACTGAATGAAAGAGAGTAAAAAGAAATTTCCTAGTACCTGAACTATGAAAATTTCAACTATTGCCCAGCACTTGTCTGCATTTTAATCACAGCAAATTGATACAGATGCAGACCAATCAATTGGTATCTGTGAAACACTCCAATCTAAAAATACCCAAGCGAAAATTCCAAATCCTACAACGGTGGTTCAAAAGAAGCAAATAATTTAAAGCTCTCATCTCAGACCATTAGGAGAGTACTGAGCTAGTTTCACCACATGCACAACACATGGGGCAACCAGTCCTTGGAAATTCCATCACACTTTTGGAAAGGATCTATCAATTTGAATTATGGTTCGGGGAAAAATGCCAATATACTCTTCATTAATGCCCACCTCAAAATGTGGCATGAGAATTGGGCTTTCCCATCCTGTCCCTTCTTTTATTGTTCAAATCCATTCTTCTTCATTCTTTTTTTTTGGTTCAATAGGTTTGAACATGTAAAGCAGCTCTAGCCAATTAGTTCCACTAATCAAGGAATATACTTCCCAGAGTGGCAATGATGAAAAGCATGTTGCTGAGAAAGTGCATTTTCTCATTTGTGTTGTATAATCCTCCAAAATACACTCCTTTTCTACTCCAAAAAGTATAGGTTATTTCTCCCATTATATCTTGCTTATGGTAGATAGCATCCATCCTTTATAGCCCTATCTCATACCTATGTTACATGGACTCGTACGGGTGTCGGGTGCGGGTATATATTTAATTGTCAGATTCATCTAATTTTTATGCTCGATGACATGGGGAGAGAACAAAATATTCATTTTTTTAATATACTTATTTTATTTTCCTAAGATAAAATTAGTGTTTACAAGGTGCCATAGAGTATTTTGTTCATAATATGTAAGTTTTATGCATATTTATATCATAAACTCGAATTAATAAACATTTCTATTAGGTGAATGTCCAACAATACATGTCGGACACATGTCCATACCCATAAATATCATAAACTCGAATTAATAAACATTTCTATTAGGTGAATGTCCAACAATACATGTCGGACACATGTCCATACCCATAGTCATACAAGTGTCAGCATCCACAAGTCAGTCAAGTGTCTAACACAAGTATTTTATATAGAAGAGTCACATAACATAGTCTCAGACTAATCCATAAGCTAGCACACCCCTCGCCCACTCCAACCCCAACCAAAATCATGGAAGCTTAAAGCTCCTTTTGTGCCATAGAATTCAACTAATCTTCCAGTTTGGTTGGTTTTGCCACAACAAATTGCCTTCCAAGGAACAAAATTTTCATTTGTTTCCATCGAAACGGCCGAAACATTTCCGTTTTCAAAGAGACCAAAACGAAACACCAGTGGAATAACGGAACTATATTGTTTTCCTCAAAACACACTGAAACATTGAAATTTGCACCAAAACACAATGCTACATACCAAAACAATAAGGTCTATCAACACGAATTTAGAAATTTTTATAAATGTGGTACAATTTTTATTGAGAAAATACAAAAAATTGTATTTTATTATATTAATATTTGTTACTTCTAAAATGTTTCCAAAATATCCTGAAACATTTCCGAAATGTTTCCGAACCGTTTCCATTTCCAAGCCCACCGAAACGACATATCGAAATGAAATTTTGATCCTTGCTGCCTCCATGAATAAATGAAATCTCACCCTTACATTCCATAACAGGCTATATGGAAGAGTATTTTATACATGATTGTTGGCCGAACGTTGCACTTTGGGCTGGAATGAATAGAGAAAGAGAGCTGTTTTTCACCATTCAATGCGGAAACAGGGGTTCCCATCATTGGTGTATCTATTGTAATCATCCTCACTTTAATCGCCTTGGCTGCTATTTCTTTATTAACTCAAGAAGTGAAGATTCAGGAAGGAGCTATTTTGTAAGCAAACAGGTTGCCAGTGGAAATGAATCTGAATAGGTTCTTTGTCCAGATTTAAGGAATGCCTAGTGCAAAGTGGACCACAATTGTATTATCCCTTATATAAATTTACTTTATGTTTTGGTTGCTGATGCTAAAGAATATCTGTTTTCACCATGTCACAATCCAATATACTAAATTGTAAATGACAATCATCCATGTTACATAGACGATAAAATAGAAATTTTACTGGCAAACGCGTATTTGCTACAAGATTAAGTGACAACGTGATTTTTTACACAAAAAATAATAATAAATAAAAAAAGTGACTGATTTCTCACAGAGAGAACTGTATACATGCAGAGATGTAATGGTTAAACCCAAAACAGAATTATAGGATTAATTAAATTTGTCAACAGAACGCAACCATAGAGTAATTTGGGGCAAACGCCATCGCCAAACTTTTGTGGAGTGCAGCTGGCTTCTTTTAATTCAGAGAGTAATTTTTATGTCCTTTTGTAAGGGTAGATGTCGGGCATAGTCAATCCAAGGGTTGAGCACTTCTTGGATTTTGATGCTTGAGTTAATGTTTAGTTTGTTGGTTTTCGTTCGGTATACTTGTGAAGTGTACAGGTGGCAACCCCTCTTGCTTCCAATTTTAATAAATGTTATGGAAAAGAGAGAAAAATATATATTTGGAACTTGTTTATTGTATTGTGAATTAAGTTTCATGTCAGAACCAAATTTTCCAAGGAACACTTTTCAGCTTTTCAAAAGAACATTGTGCTTCTTAAATCACAAATATCTCTACCATGCCTTTCCAGCATAAACTCCTCTCTAAAGAGCGACTGACAAGCCTACTGCTCCTTCCTTGATCTGTAATTCATAACCCAGGGCTTATGAAATTACTCACTCAAGGATAGTCTATAGATAAGATTACATTATCTACCACCCCATATTACTGTGTTTCATATCATGCACCACATTCTAGCTTCAAAGCTGAAATATTCTTGACTCATCTGTGAGACCGCAAGAAAGACCATACGATCTCCAAGGGGACAGTAAGAGAAACAGAAATTGGCATTTTTTTTTGGACGATAGAAATTGGCAAAATTCCTGAAGCATGCACATAGCCACATAAAGAATAATGGTTTGCATTTGGAAGCAAGTAAAAATACATAGAAAAATCTCTTGAGGAAAAATACCTTAACGCATTCAACTTGCCTTTTCCTTGTCCTCTTTCTTTCTATTTAGTTCTTCAAATGAATTAATCTATTGAAAAGATCAATACATTTTAAGCGTTCATTACATTTTCCTCTTCTATGTATTACCTCATGGAAAACCTTTTATCTTGTCAACTTCTTCAGTTTTTCCCTTAACAAAATGTGTTTCTCTTTCAGATTGAATAATCAACATAGACACAACAAAGACACACACTAGATATGTTTATAAGGCTAAAATGTATAGAAAGATGGAATCTCCAATTTTCCCCTTAAAATGTAGTGGCTAAAATAAAATATAAACAATGAAAAAGAAGGGAATTCTGATGAACATTTAAGAAAATGAAGCACTTAACATTCATCATAAACCAATAACTTACCGCATCCTCAGGTAAAAGAATACGCTCATTAGCCAAGTATCCACTATTTGTTTCAACGGGAACCATTCTACCTGCTCCAACAAAAGGCTTTTCCCCACTGCCAGAGATTTGAAATCTGTATTCTGGGAGGATACTAAGATCTGCGTCTGACGCACCTTCCTGCTTATTCACATGAGAATTAACATCAGCAGAAAACTATTGAAACATCCAAAATCCACTTAGATCATTGTGTTCTTCGTTACCTGGCCTGCAACAGCATAAAGAATTGCAATAATGCAAGGCAAGCAGCAACAAAGAGCGACCCCTATCAAACATGCCAAAACAATACAAAATATGGCGAAGAACACATCGAATGCCAGAAATACCACAGCCAACCTGCAACATTCAGAATGAGATTCCTGTATCTTTCTCTGCAACTGATAGTTGCATGCTTTCATAAAAAATGGACATTTAAAACGAGCCAAACCGGTATTTATGGGTCAACTAAGTTAGTGAATAAGATAAACATAAAAAAGTCCCCCGCTGGTACCACAGTGGTTTTATTTCTGCCCCTTTTATTATGGAACAAGATTATCATTATTGAAAGCTAGTGTCTACTCAGTCACAAACATAGACTAATTGAAGGATCTTGAAATTAGATTAATTCCACACATACCAGTAGAGGCGTGGAGCACTGTACAAAAGAATCTCACCACCAGAAACAACCCAATAGAAGCCAACTATCCACCAGAGAAATGATGCCATTGTATTCACAGACTCACAACGTTTGGTCACACTGAAATCCACAAAATAAGTAACAGGTGAAGGGTGAATTCATCCCAACTGGAGCAGCATAGACAGCAAAATAATAATTGAGGAGACCTTAACTACCAGAAGGCATCTGATTCAAGGAACAATAAGAGAGTTTGCAGCTTATTTAGTTCAGATTAGAATACACATTTAGCCTGCTTCAGAGTTCCATATTTAAATCGTGTTATTGGTCAAGATGAAGGTTGTAGCCACAGTTTACATGATCAATAATATAAGACAATAGATTGGAAAAAAGCTGTGAGTTCTTTCATTCACTAGTACAAATTGAAAAGTTGATCAATATGCATGCTTTTATTAAATTTAAATGACATTTGTGCATCCTAGACTGCAATGACATGATTTGTTATAAATACTGCAGGCTGTACTGAAGTTGACTCGTCCCACAACTTTCATGACTAGGAGATTTTTCCAAATATCCATTGCTAGTGCAGCTCAATAAACTACCAGAAAAGATGATACAAGTAAAGATGATATAATATCCTACTTCCACCAAACAAGGGCAATTCTTCAACTCCAATCCAAAGACTCGTATCGTATCTTGCTATTTGATATCAAAGAAGCATAATTTGAGCATACAAACAGGGTTTCATTTTCAAATAAAGAAATACATGAAAGAATGACATTTAGAAGTGTTCATGACATCGCTATCAAATTCATGTGCTACCTATCAAACAAAAGGAAAAAAAAACTATCAAATTCATGTGCTGTAACTGCTAGTAACCCGTGGACACAGCTAGCAGTTACAGCTGTCACATTCAATCCCAATGATATATAGACGCATAACAGTAACGAAATACAGGCCTTCCTGTGACGATGTTTAACTGAATCTTACTTTGGAAAGGAGATGTCTGCATATCTTTACCGTTGTACTAGATCAAGAGGATGTTTGAAAAATAATCAAAGTTTTCTGTTCAAATAACACCCGCTATTCCAAAAGGCACCTTTTATTTATTACTAACAACTGGTGAGATTATTGACAATGCACAACATGGTACACAGTCAATTCCGATACATAGTATATTGTGCAATATACCTAGTTGTGAACCTAATTGACAATTACAAATGTTTTGAAAGCTGATCCGTGTTTTTGAAGGTAAAACCTTTTGGGTTTAAAACAAATTATATAAGGAATCCTTTGGCATTTGCTGATTCGTGTGTTTGAAGGTAAAACCATTCAGGTTTAAAACTTTAGCATCTTAAAGATTTTTGAGTTTACAGAGCAATTGTGTTTCTGATAATCTAACACATTCATTTGTGTTATGGCACTAGGTTTTATTCTTAATTCTACTACTAAAATAAAGGGAAAAAGGTGTTCTCTATGCCACAAGGTCTGAACATTGTACTCTCATTTGCTTTGGAAAAAAAATATTTCCAATTTAAAATGCTAGTTTATTGATGTAGAACAAGTGTGGGGAATACTCTCCGACATGCAATGAACCCAAAATTACCCTTCAGGCAGAAAGGTAGGAAAGCTTTTGGGCACTGATTTTAATTAGTTTTCAGGCCTGAATGGTTAGGCTTTTTACTAATCAAAAAATATATACAGGATTTGTAGGGCTTGTGTTAGTGTCACAAAAGGATAGGGGTTTGAGAATGAAAAGTTAAGGATCTAGGGGCTGTTTTAATGGCCGTTACTAGTACCCATGCACATTAACAGAGGCTGGTTGGGGTGGGTTTTAGTGCACAAGAGCTGAAGGATTAAAAGGAAGATGGCTCAAACTTGTGCAATAATGTTTAACGGAGAAAAAAGGTGATGCAACAGAGCTGGCTGTGGCTGTTATAGCTTAAATTTGCAGAAGACAGCTTAAGCTTGTGAAATAATGATTAACAGAGAAAAAGGGTGATGAAACAGACCTTGCTGGGGTGTTGTATCTTAAAATTGAAGAAGAAGAAGAAGAGGCATCATACCTCGATAACATAGACATAATCCCCCTCAATCACAATATAAAACACTTCTAACAATATAAACGAGGAGCAAAACATATCTTTTACTTGTCCTTTTTTTTAATAGATAATAATATATTAAATGATGTGGTTGTGGCCCCTCCAACCATGATTGAGATCATGAGTTTGACTCTCCCTTTAGTGTACCCCCCCAAACAAAAAAAGTATGTAGATGATCTCTAAGGCAATCCCGTGTCCAATCTTATCACACGTTTGGTTGTGCAAAAGGGTGAGGGGATAAGTAATCCAAACATGGCCTTTATCCATTATACACGGGATTTAATAATCCTAGGAGGGTTGGATAGCAATCTAAGGATTCTAAAATTGAGGTCAAATTACAAAGTTACACCATGTTGGATTTGTAATTCGGGGTTCCTTATACATTATCCCCCTTATCCTATCCCTCGAACCAAACATGGCCTAAACCCTATGAGAATCCTAGATATCTACTAGAAAATGCAAATCTCCCAAAAATGAAAGTGTTTTCCTAAGCAAAAAATATAATAAGACAAGCATAAGACCTTCAAGAAATGAATTGAACACTCCATGCCTTCAAAAGGTCTACTATTTTTCTCTCTCTTTACAAGCACCACATCAAACATAAAAGAGCAACCTCCTAATCCTTTTTGTCACAACCCTAGGACAACTCCTACTCCAATAAGCAAAAAGCCCCCTAATTGACCATGTCATCATGCACTCAACTCCAAAAACAGAGAACGCCATACCCAAACCTCTCTAGCAATTAGATAATGCAATAAAAAATGATTCAAGCTTTTCTTTGCATTCTTGCAAAAGCAAAAACAATCGATCATCATTTTACCTCTCTTTCCCAAGTCATCGATATTCAAATTAATTCCTTGGGCCACCATCTAAGCAAAGAAAGCCATCTTGGAAGGAGCTTTTGATCACTATACTCCTTCCATAGGAAGGATGCAATCCTATCCCCGCTAAGACTCAAATTAAAAAAAGGCCATAGAAAACACTCCATTCCTAGTCCCTTTCCAATTAAAATATCTTCCATCCTTACTAGAATCGAGCATCCCAAAGGATGCCTCTAACAACTCCGCTTCCAAAATAAAAGGGGGGCACCCACAGTAGATGAGGTCCAATAGTCTGCCATAGCTACCTTTGAATTCTCCAGAATGCCATAAAGGTCCAAAAAATCTCCCTCAAAAGCCTCTAGCTGCACTAAGAATCTTGCCAAAAAAGCACTTTTACGCCCATACCCCGCTTTGAAGGAAGTGTATTTGGATAAATTATCCTTCACTTTCATGATAATTTTCTAGAGACACAAACCATGGAGCCCTTCTCCCTAGAGATGACATATTTCCCATCAATCACCCTCCTTCATAAACTCTCTTTGTGTCCAAACCAACCCAAATATGTGAGCAGGTTGATTTAAAACACAAACAAGTAGCCAATTCATTAGAACTTAAACGAATTCAAAGGCAAATAGTTCTTTTGGTTTGACATTATTTTAGGAAGGCCATCTTATCCTTCACATTTGTAGTATTTTATTTTTAAGAGATTTCTATTTCTTACTAAAGAAAAAATTATCACTAAATGTTCTGCATATAACGGGTCCCAATCATAAAGTTTGCCACAAGCAAGCAATAACAAGAGCTAGACAATTCCCACCTGTCCCAATGTGCCTCACGCTAAACCTTACCCTCATCATCCTTACCCACTCCAATAAAAATACAAAACACGGTAACAAATTTCCTAAGCCTCACAAATTTTCTAATTAGTGTCCAACTAGATATTAATATAAGACTTGTGAAAGAGTCCTAATAATAATCTCCCCCATATTTATGCACTCATCTCTCCAATTTCACATCTACGTCACCGCATTCTTTTGAAGCTGAAAACAATGGAGTTAAATTTCAAGCCTAAAGTGCCCCAAAATTTTCACTACAAGTCAATTAGCAGCACTAAGGTAAAAAAAACACATGAACATAATTTACAGTAAAAATTGCTAATGAAGCTACACCATAAACTCAACGACTATAGTAACAAAATTGTAAACTAAGAGATTAATTCGACCTAGCTTCAAATTCAGAACTAGAAAAGGAAAAGGCAAGGGTTTTAGCTCACCTCGATCGACTATTAACCCCCAATGCCCCTACACCGTCCTCATCCTCGCTATCATTCACATTCGAATGCGTATCCGCCGCTGCCTCCTCATCTCGGAATCTCCTCCTGTTCCTCCTCCTATACTCCACCCACACCAGAACCACATGCACCAAACACTGCAGCGCGTAACCGCAGATCCAAATCCTAATCGGCACGTTAGTCCGCTCGTTCACGGTGCAAATCAGCAACACCACAGACACCACCACGAACGCCAAGTTCCACATCATGTCCAGCGCCACCACGGGCTTCGAGTATCCCCAGTCGGCACGCCGCTCCTCCAGCTGCCGCGCCGCCGTCTCCCGCACCAGCATCGAGGCCCCCCTCCGCCCCGTCGCCCTCCCTAGCAGCACCGCCAACCTAGTCGGTTGCGCACCCGCCGCCGCCTCCTCCTGCCGCGGCCGCAGCAGTGGGGCCGTGTTCGTTGCCGTCGCAGACGTCTCCGCCTCCGCCATTGGAAATTCGAGAGAGAGAAACTCACTGCTTGGAGAGAGAAACGGTTTCTACTGACATCATGTGAATTCTTGGGGTGATCGATGAACCTCTTTACTCTCTCTCTCTTTGTCTCTAGGCACTTTTGCTGCTGGGTTTGAAGGGTAGATGGGGACGCTCCTCTAGAGTTAGAGGAAACAATATTTAAAAATTAAAAGCCAAGCTGGCTTTGTTTTTTCTGTTACTTTCTTGGATTTTCTGTCAGTTTCTTCACTATTTTTGGTGCATTTTCTAGTTGAGGGTAAATTTTAGGATATGGTGGTGCTATGATAGTTTAATACGTGTTGAGGATTAGAGAATCGATAGCCGTCGAATTGAGTGTAAGATTGTGATGGAGTTGACGTGGCTGTAAGTAGGAGATGGTTTGTAATTTAATACGACGGTTTATGATACATGGAGAAGTTCACCAACTACGATTCAACGGGTAGGGATATCGTGGATGGTGGGAAACGCATGTTTGGAAGAATGATCAGAATCTGATATTAAAAAATTTTGTATACGTGTTGCAATTTGAGGACACAATGTCTTGTCTTTGGATTTTTAAAGGGATAATAATAATACTAATTCTATTTTAAGCAAATTTTAACTCGTTGTACGTATCAAAAATTATGTTTTCACCTTTTAGTATTGGAAATTTTAAAATCACAATTTTTAACACTTTGTATAGTGAGACAAATTTTTTTTAAAATGTGTCATAAAGGCACAATAAAATAAATATTAACAAAACTCATTATATTTTATCCCTTTGTAGTTGGAGAAAAAATTAGATGACTTTCTCGATAGTTAAGGGTGGTCATTGGCCCGAGAGCTTGATAACTCATCTTTAAAACACAGTTCAGCCCAAAAAATATATATATAAAATAATATATTTTAATATTATATATGTATATGTAATTAACTTTACAATATTTAATATTATTTTTAGAGAAGAAAATTATTTATTAAACAAATTTTAGGCTAAATGAGAGGGTTTGGGAATACAATTTTTTTAATTGAGGAGCTTGAGATTTAATTTTAGGCCCGATGAAATTTATTTTTAGTGTAGGCTCGGCTCACCCAATGGTCACCCCTACCGGTAGTTCAAAAATAAATACATAAGCTTTCTATAATTTGGAAAAGCGCTAAACTTAACAGCAATTCTGCCACAAAAGTATTTTTTCATTTTATTTTTGTAAAATAAAATATCAAAAAAGATGATTTTGCTTTTTGTATCAAAATAAATAACTAACTTTTGCAAGAGTATTTTTGTTATTTTATCAAATATGTCATAATTCTATTTATTTTGTAAATAAGTTCAAATACATGAGGCTTTGTATTTACTTTTAAATCACAATAAATTATTTAATTTTTGTTCAAACTATAAGGGATAAAAGTATAATTACTTTTTTTATTTCTTTTAATTTGTACATATCCTGTGAGAGGCTGAAGGCTTGGACTTTGTCTGGGTTTTAATTAAATAACAAGTATGACAAGGAAAATCAGTGTAATTTTAGATATCACAAGGAGGAAAAATTATTCAGCATAACCGTCTCACCACGTTATGATGTCTACATGGTGTAATGATTTATTCATGTAATGTCATGTATAAAAAAAGACATCATTTTTTAAGATATTATAGACATTACCCCACATATATAGTGGATTTTCGCCATATGAAAATTTTACACATGTGATAATTTAAATGAAATGTCATATTATGTAAGCATAATGATGCAATATAAGAGATGACAAAATAATTCGATATCTCAAGTCTCCACCCCGTCTTGCTTGGTACGAGTATGAGGTGATATTAATCAAGAATGGGTGTGTTTGGAAACAAGTTGTGAAAACATGCTCCAACATGGCAATAAAATATATATTTATTTTTTATAAGTACATATTTTATTAAAATAAGATTATTGTAATTTTATTCCTTACTTTTGTCCATGATGTGTTTGAAAAAATACTAAGATTATGAAAGTGGGGCGAGTAGGGAAAGGGTAACCATGGCTGCACAAGAATGGGGTAGGGTCCCTAATCCAAAACCATCTATTTGCCATCCCTAAGTGTGAGGGGCATCCTAGATAATTATTCTATAAATAGAGGTCTGTGTTATTTTTAGAAACATTAGGGTAAAGTTAATACGCTTTACTCTCTCTCTCTCTCTCTCGTGAAAAATTAATATTTGTATGCTCCAAATAAAAGTCCTTGCTACGTGGAAAAAAAATGTTATTGCTCTTGGAAAATTAATATTTGTTGAATTATTAACAATTATTAATGAATACTTTTTTGAGAAACTAACTTTGTCCCACGTTCTAACTTTTTTAGAAATTCCTTTATCAATTATTAGAATATGAAAATAAATGTATACATATTTATCTATATATACTAGAAATTATTCACGCATTTATTAGTTATAAAACAGGGATTAGGAGTTCTGTTATCATATAAATATACCTATTTTTTTGTGAAAGGAGTTCATCACCCTTAAAAATATGCACTCATGTCCTATTGAGAATTATATAGGTGTAGTCAATTTTTTTTTGGGCAATGAAAATGGGGATAAACTTTAGTATTAAATAATTTTATTAACTACTAAGTTTTGATAAATAACTAATAATTAGTGGGTGTATTGTATTTGATTACATAACTACATTATTTGAAGCCAAATCTTATAATTTTGAATTTGAAAGATTAAAATCAAATTTTCCTTTTCTTTATTCAGTTTTATTGTTTTAAAAAAACTACCTTTACACTACAAAATAGAAGTGGTAATGTATATAAGTATTACTTTGTTGAACAGAAGTATCTGATTACATTATGGAGCAAAATTCCTATTTAAATTCAACTCTTATAATTCTTTAAAATTTAAGATGAAAAAAATTAATACATTGATTTTTTACTTCAATAAAATATAAAAACATGTTCATGCCATCTTAGATTTAGAATAAGTTTGAATATCTACAATTTGAGGTCACAATTGATTCCTTTTTTTGGTAAGCAATTAATGTCTCATATCATAAAAACTTTGTTCAATTGGTGCAAGCCTTTTTTGGGGAAAATATATTTGTTTATTTCATTTTATTGTCAGATATCATTTAATAAGGGATCTTGCTAACATGTGACTTTATAACACATTTTAAACTTATTTTGTCTGGTTGTATAAAGTATTAAAAATTATAAAAATATAATTTTTAATATTTAAAATATAAATTTTAATGTATTATACAACTAAACTATGCAAACTTAAAATGTGTCTTAAGGGCAGATATTAGTATTTGTCTTCAATAAAATCATGGTAAATACAGTACTAAACGTTCACGTCTCCAATAAAAGTCCAGCAAAACACAGCCACAAGAAGCTCACGGTAACAACCACCACAACGTCAACCATTCCAGAGTTCGCAAGTATATATATATATATATATCTTAGCATTTAGCTTTTGGAATAAGAGAGAACAAAAAATCTCTTAGGATAGATTGTAATCACAAATGCAATAATGAAGAATGGACTTGGATAAGAACTTGGCCATCATGTCATCCATTCCGGTGTTCATAATATTTAGTCTTTAACTTTTGGAGTAAGAGAGAAAAAAAATCTTGTAATAGGATAGATTGTAATTCCGCCTGTGAGTGGTCGGGGTCTAGTCCGAATCCGATAAGGTCAGAACTCGATTCGGAATTGGTAAGTTTTAGACTCTATTAATGACCACAGACCTGATCTATTAATAATCGGATATAAATTTGAAGATTTGACCCAATTCAATAATTAAAAATTTGATGAAAAAATAATTTATTTTTAAAAATTTTAGCATTTTTAAAATAAAATTATGACTTGTTCAAATCAGATCGGGTCTGTAGTCGGGTCTAGCAGATTCGTCTATATCCAATCCGCAAATAATTGAATCAATGGATCATTGAATTTGGTTTGGCATATTGAACTTGGATCTGTCGGATCGAGTCCGGGCCAAACACGATTCGTTGACCAGCCTAATTTGTAATCATAAATGCAACCACAAATAATGGATCTCGATAAGAATTTGTTCATGGATTAACAATTCTTTGAGCTAGAGATATTGGAATTGTTTGAAAGATTGATGGAACATGAAGTCTCCGCTTGCTATTGCATGGTTGGGTTACTCTCGCCCCTACTCTCTAAAGCTTCTCTAAGGAAAGCCCTAAGATGTCGCTCCTTGGCAAGGATATTACTAGTGAACCCTTATGTTAAAGATTATAAAACCCTTCGCCCTACTAATAAAAGGCCCTATCTCGGATTCGTTGAACTTTCACTCGAGCTTGAGTCTTCGCTTGAGCGGGTACTCGTCCATCGCGCTTCGAATCGGATAGGATGATCCGATAGATTCCTTTGGCCGTTGAAAAATAAATGAATTTGAAAATTAAAAAATGGTAAATATAAGAACATATGCAAATCTTTTCAATAATTAGATGATAAAAAGAAAGTTTGATCCTCAAGATTTTTTATGCACAAAGCACATGTCCATTTACTAGTTTATTACATCTATTTATTTTTTTCTCTAGTATAGCTAATGATAATAATGTTGCTCGATTGATTTATAATTATAATAATAATGACATTGCTTACACTTACTATCAATCAACTTTTTCACTAACCTTTTTTTTATTGTGCTTTTAGCTTTTTGTTGGACCATTTTCAACTTACATTAATATTTTATTTTTTGGGCTTTTGGTTTAGACTTTCGTAATTTTTTTTATACTAAAAATGAAAATTAAAAACTAAAAAGTTTAAAAAAAAAATTGATCCAAACAAAGGGTTAGTCCGATATGATTAATGGACCTCAAGCAATCAGTGACAAAAAACTTGTTACAGAAGTCCAAAGTAAAATAAGTTTCAATTATCACGTAATGGAAAGGAGATAAAGCTGATAATTATGAGAGAGAGAGTGAGAGGGTGTTATGCATAGTCAATGAAGTAAAAAAGAAAAGATAGGCTGGATGACCAGTGTTATAGAATTGATTGGCTTTTAGTGAGTAACTCGGTGATGCAAAGTACAAAACAAATTTCAGCAGCTTTCTGATGTGGCGGTCTGGAGATCCCCTTTCAATTAGTCCTTTGCTTGGTGTAAACGTTAAAGAATGCGGCTGCCCACTGGTCAGCTTCAAAAGTATCTACTGCTTTAGCTAATCTGCGCCCCCCTCTAGCAACTCTCCCGCCTAAACTTCAGCAGTTGGTGGAGGCAGATAGGATCGATGGTTGTTAGTTTTTCTGTACTTGCTTTCTTGGTTGTATTCCCCCTTTCTTTAAAAAAAAAAAAAAGTACAAAACAAATTTCTTATGCTTTCTTAACGTGGGTGCTCCTGTTGCCCCGGCATCCCTGATACTCCCTCCATTCTAAATTATTGGTCACTTATTTTATTTTGGACTGTTTTAAAATGTATGTTTTATTTTTAAAGTCAGACAATTAAATTTTGGGACTACTCTAATCATGTCCTTATTTAGTACATTCAAGACACTTCAATTCAAAGCATAATTATGAACTAAACTGCATTTAGATTATTAAACCTCTATTGTAAATTCAAACTAACTATCGTAAATTCAAAGCATAATTAAGGATAATATAGAATCCATATACTCCTACTTTTTCTCCCACGTTCATACAAAAATTCTTAAGGAATTTCTAAAGAAAAAAAAAAGAGCTCTTTCATGCTTCCAAAATTATTCCTTCACCAACTCCGAAAACTTCACATGCATAGAATCAATGAAAAAAAACTCAATACTCCTACCCTATTAAACAAAAGAAAAAGAGGTTCTTTTGTTTTTATTGGAAACAGAGAGTACTACCCAAAAAAAGAAAGAAGGTTCACCGAAAGAAAAAAAAAAGGGGATACCTTTGACTAAACTCCACTGGATTGATTTATTTGTTGTAGATGATCCACTGTTTTTTCCACAAGGTCACAATCATATTGGAGTTGAGTAGGAAGATTTCCATTTCTCATCATTTTATTTTCTCTTGTATGTGGCAACTTATAATGGCTTCCTCCATTATCCTTCATAATCTCAATCATACAAACTTGCATACTTAAAAACACTCGGTTTAGACTTTCAGATGATAATTCTTCAAAAGACTTTTCTACAGCAGAAATAAGCTCATCAATTGTTTTTGGCACTTCTTGATGTTGCAAAGATTGAATTACTCGAAAAAATCCAAGATCCAATACATTTAAGTCTAGACTATTTGGCGGTTGATTCAATAAACGAATATCAAATTCGTCCAAAGATGCAGCTTTAATAAAATCAGGATTCGATTGTTGAATATGTGGCCTTGCATTGTCTTGTTGGATATAGATAGTCTCCGTTTCATTGCAACGTGGCCATTTTGCATGAATTGTGGGTAAAACTTTATCAATTAAATAAAAACAAATAATATCTTTGGTTACAAAAATTATTGCCTTTGTTTTCAACGTACCTGCTGCTCAATTCTTGCTACTGCATTTGGCAGCTTCCTTGAATGTGAATGGAAAAATCCCAGTCTTGCCCCCAAAAAAATTGATTTCAAGCTAGGTCAAACCGGGGCCGAGCTACTACAGCCAAAAACATCACCTTGGTAATGAATCGTTTGCTTTTGCAAATGCGCAAAGGATCTCGTTCCTCTGGAAGTAGATAATATCACTCTGCTTCTTTGGTCATGAAAAACCATTTCTCATCAATGTGCACATAATCGTACATACTTTTGAAAACTAGTTGGTTGCCATGATCGCATGCATCGAGCATCAACAAACAAAATTAAAGATGTGCTATCTTAGTGTCGTCAGACAGACATGGCTTCAATGCATTTGTATGTGGCCAAATCTTGCCTTCTTTAAGTCGCCAATAGAGTATGGTTTTTGGTACCTTCAATGCTGATGATAATGACCGAAGATTGGTTCGGCGACGAAGATCAATTTCAAAAATTTAACTGAACTTGATTTGCACTCGCTTGCAACTAACATTTGTTGGTTGCTTAGAAGATACATCAGCCACTAACCCATTGGCAAAACAAGTTTTTCCACATTTCCAAATCCGCTGAATTGTTATTTGATTAATGGAGAAAAGTGCAATAAGCTTAGATATGGTACCTCTCTTTGGTTTTCTCTCTTTGTTTTCCATCAATAGCGCATCAAAAATCGCTTGACGTTGTTGATTGCTGAGATTTCGTTTTGATCTACAATGAATAGATGAATTTTTGAATAAGGAGTCCATTTTTATTTAGAAAGAGGTGATTGATGAAAGAAGGAGAAGCGAAAAAAATTTGGGAGGAAGATATGGATGAGTGACTAGCAATAATTGCAGAGGAAAATTCTTCTACACAGGTGGCAACAATTCATAGTAATTTGGGAGGAAAATTTGGCAATAAAAGTTTTAACATTATAGAGATATGAAATCAAATTCTTCTACATAGGTAGCAACAATTCACAGTAATTGCGGCAATTCAATATGGATAGGGGTTTCGAATCTAATTAAATGCATTGATCATTTATTGTTGAATCTCGTAACCCAAAAGAGGGGCAAATTAGGAAAGTAAACATAAATTAATATGGAATTCTTTGACTCCTTAAAAAGTTGGAATCCCCAAAAGTGACCAACAATTTGAAATGGAGGGAGTATTTGCCTAGGCAAATTATTGTAAAATGACAAAACTATCCTTTGATTTAGATTCTTGTTGACTCTATAGTTATCGAAAAACTCATTTTGGACGGATAAACATTTTCATACAAAACTTAGTTGAAAATTTTGAAAAAACGTTCTAAAAATGGGGGGAAAAAGTTTCAAAAGTTTTTGGAATATGTTTGGAAAACTTTTGGGATATTTAATGAAAACTCTTGAGAAATATAAAAAAATGCTTCGATAACTTGAAATGTTAATTTTTATACATTTTTTCTCCTTAAGTTCTAACTAAGTATTTATGAAATTATTCATGTAGGTTTCTTCTAAGTTTCTCAAAGATCTCCACTAAATTTCTTAAAGGTCTCGTTTGAGTTTTATGAAAGCTTCCTAATAAGATTCCTATCAAGTTTTCCAATCCTTTCCTATTTTTCATTTCCCCTTATATTTTTTGACCCCGTTTCCCAATGTTTTAAAAATTGGACCGGTTCAGTTGGTTTAACTGGTTGAATCGTCGACTAGTCAGCCCTCTAAACTCCTTTTGATCAAAACCCAATCAAACCTAACAAGAACCCCAGTTGAATCGTAACCCAGTCGATTAAACCGGTTGTTGGACAGTCTGATTCAATCTTAAGGCAACATTTTAGATTTTAATTTCAAAATTTTAGATTTTAAGTATCAAAATTAGTATAAAAAAATAAGAGACCTTTTATCACTATTGATAAATAAGCAATGACATAATTATGACATTACGGGTCAATAACGATTGACCTGATGGTTGAACCACTGACTTGTGACCCAGTCTTTTTTTCGATTTGCTTAACGGTTCGATTTTCAAAACATTGGTGTTTCCCGCTTCCAATTTTCCTAACATTTCCCGCTCCAGCTTCTTATTTTGGTAACTACTTGAATCACATAAAGATATTTTTGTCGGTTCACATAAAATTTATTTGGACAAAAGTCAAGGCAACCTTGCATTTTAGCAAAAAAAATTATTGGGAAATGACAAATCAAAATCTCTTGGTTAAGAAGATTCTTGATAAATCACATTAGGGAATTTTGTTAATTCAAGTAAAATGTGCTCCACGCCTTACCGACTACTTTTTTGAGCTCATGCATGATTAGTTTCTATATGAATCAAGTAAACTTTATACATTGTACGAATGAAGGACTAGTTTTCATATGAATAAAGTAAATTTTATTCATTGTATGAATGATGATTGGTCACAAGGAGATATGGTAAAAGATCAAACTTGAGATCCTAGTATTAGGACCATCAACTACTGAGCCAACCCTATTTGTTTTTTATTACACCAATTATTATAAAACGTTTACAACCATTTTATGTTCCTTTTCGTTGAAGAACTATTGTGTAATCTTTTTTTTTTTTTTTTTTTTTGTTTGGTCAATTACACTTTACCTCTTTATAATTTGAGCTAAAATCTGATGATCTCTTGTATTTTAAAAGTGAACATATAACCCCTCTGTGGTATAGACTTACCTGTAAAATAGATGAAAATCATTAAATTTAACAAAAATTATGTCATAGAGGTATTTTTGGCATTTTATATCTCCAAATTAGAATATTAAGAAGACAATTTGGTGAAATAACAAAAAAAAAAAAAAACCCTCAAAAGACAAATCTTTATTTTGACATAAAATGGCCAAATCGTCTTTTTGATGTTCTAATTTGAAGAGATAAAATAACAAAAATACCCCTATAACCAAATTTTCGTTAAATCTAACGGTTTCCATCTATTTTGTAAATAAATCTAAATTATAAAGGGCCATGTGTTCACTTTTAAATAACAGGAAGTCATCTAATTTTGGCTTAAACCATAAGGGGATAAAGTGTAATGACCCATTTTTTTCATCAAAATTAGCATGTACATAAAACCGGTTTATTGAAAATTTTAGACTAGTTAACAGCAAGTTGGCAATATGAGAAAATGAAAAAGCTATTTATGCAAAAAATTTATATAAAATTTTTCATCAAAATGATATTACAATGGCATATTTATGATTAAGATTTACTGTAATTAGTGTTATATTTTAAAATAAAATGTTTCTATTCAGCCACATTATTTTGTATATTTTCTCAACAGCCACTATCGCAAGTCCTTGTAATGTTTCTAACATTAGTCACAAATTACGTAGCCAAGGACTTAACAGTATTTTCCAGACATTTGTTCGCTGATGATCATATCATTTTCAGTTTGCTATTGTGGTGGTTGGAGGTGAGTAGGCTGATAAAAGGAGCCTTCTGGGAAATATGGTCGGCACTGAGGTAAGTGTTAAACCACCAGAAGTGAGCTCGGTAAGATTAGTTAGAGCAATAATGGTGATTCTATCACCGAATCAAAGTCTCCAAGCAAGAGTTTACTTGGGAGACAAAGGAGTTGTAGGCTAAGCTCAGCATATATGCCAAGGCCAAGTGGTCGAGGGACAAGTGGTTGGCTTGGCTCTGCATGGTCTGACATTCTGATATTGGAACGACAGGGGTCATGGGATCGCTCGGGTGCTTCAGGATCGTGGCATCAACCCTGAGGGGGCTCTTCTTGGGCCACGCTCCTGACCTAAGCTCTTATGAGGGCATTAGGGTGCCATTTGGAGAACCAAGACTGGGTCATGGAAATACACTTGACTGAAGGACTGCTCCCTCGAGCCCAGAGGGCAAAGACGTCCGAGCATATTTGCGCGAGGGGAGATGGGGCAATTTGGAGAGAGAGAGAGAGGCTTCCTTCAAGTGCTATGGCCTGAGACTAGGGCACCATGCATGTTGGTCTCAAGACAACGAAGTCTTCATCTGGAGGGAAGGGTGACGTGTGGCTACATCTCATTGGCTCCAGCATGAAATGTGGCTACATCTTATTGGTCCACATGTCATCTCATGAGGCTAATGCGTGGAACCAAGTCAACTGAAGGTTATGATGAGGCGATGATGTACCATGCCCACATGGAATGTATAGCCATGTACCCAAAGTTTGTTTCCTTGTTGCTACCGATTCTCGAAGGAAACTGGCTTTTCGTTTCTTCCTCTAAGAAATGCTCCTCAAGGGAGCTGCAAATTAAGCTAATAAAACATCACCCAGACAAATGTGTTTTCTTCTCTGTTTCTTTTAAAAAAATAAAAAAGAAGAAGAAGAAAAGTTCCATGTGCTAACTATCATTATGGCATTATGCACCTGACAAATTTAAAGCAATATTAGGAGTTGCAAATGACTCGTAACTCAGCATGTAAAATTTCCAGAAGGGCCTCTCAAAGACAAGGGAAAAGATAAAAAAACAAAAACAAAAAATGCTCCCCATAGACTGATGTGATGCCTGTGCACTTAAATTTTATGTTTGGTAAGTCCATGAGAACCACACTCTCCTCCAAATGCGCAGAAAGAACACGATTCTATCCAGGGCAGTTAGACTACAAAGCCATTATTTTTCCCAAGCAAGCAACAAACCTATCCAGGCCATCTTTGTGAGTATACAAGGAATAATCATACATGCATAGGCCAAAACTTTATGCAGATGAACTGTAGCTAGGTTATCAAATCTAAGACGAGACTTCCAATGACGTCAATGGTTGGCTAAAACGAAAATTGATAATAATAAATAAATAAAAGAGATGTGACCTGATTTGGAACTCAATTGGCCAGGCTCAACCAGATGGCAAGCAGGGAGCGCCAGCTTTCTTTTGCAAGCATCTCACATACCTCCTTTTAATCTGTCACCTGTAGCTAAGAAATCAGTTCAAATTCTACACCAACTGGACCGATTAAACTACAAACATGTATTAATTTTCAATACAGAAGAAAATGTTTCTGGTGATTTCAATGTCAAGCAAAACCCTTTTTATTTTTTATTTTTTATAGCATTTGCATTAACGCTGCTTTGGCAGAACCTTTTACAAGCACAAAATATAAGCTGTCAAAATCACCTTTCAGACCTAGGAAGAAACATATATAGTTCAAATAACTCAGCTTGTTTCAAAAGACCGACATGTAGTTACCAAATAAAGATGAAAACAGTGAATGGAAGATAGCAGCTGATCTCTCTTTACCGTACAATTCCTGAAATAAATCACTCTTTTACTGCCAGAACCAGTAATCCTAATTTGTTCAGCAACTCTAATTTGCTCAACAAGTTTCTGCATGAGTAGATGTATGAGCCAATGAAATACTACTTAGATCAAAATTCTTCATGATCGAAATTACTTTCCAAGCAAGCTTCTCATCTGCCACTGACCAAGTACAGCAAAAATACACTGTTGCAGATTTATTGCAAAAACAGTCACTGGTTCTGTAAGGGCAGTTGTCCTTCGAACAAACAGATATATATAATGACTCCACTTGCAAGTGTTCCCCGGCATCTAGGATTGTCTCTTCAGTAAATTCATTTGAAAGTTCTGCAAATAATAGTTGAAGCCAAAGACAATTGTTAGGAATGGAAAGCACATCTTTTCTGGATGAAATTTCTGAGGCTGTGGTTGTGGTCCTTTCGGAGTTTCCAATGTATACTGGGCAGCAGTAAGCAAACCGAACTTCATGTTTCTTCCCTCCCAACATTTCCGGAAGCTCATTATGGTGTACTACCTTAGCCTTTTGGGTTTTCTCTATAATTATGGCCCCTTCTGCTACTCTTTCATCACTTACCTGCAGCATAGATGTGGCTCTATTGTCTGCGAGACCTAAATCAGAGTTCCATCCAGGGCTTTTTAGGAACTTGAAGTTTGGAGTCAACGAACTTTGAACAAATGTGTCTGAGGCATCTGCCTTTAGATAGTGTGTTGAAGGAATGCGGACAGTGTCATTATTTGCAGGATCGTAACATTGAATCCCCAGTTCGGATTGAATTCTTCCTTTAAGTGAAGCCATCTTAGGTTTTTCACCATGTACAAGAATCACATGCTTGGGAGAGAGAAATTTCACAAGATCCATAATTCCTTTGGCGTCTGTATGAGGACTAAAAGACAACTGATGAATCTGGAGATAACCAAAACAAGTTTAGGACAATTGTACAGAAGGAACATAATATCCAGCTCCAGTTGAGTATCCAAAAAAAAAGAGAACAATATTTTGCTTCAATCCAAATAGGCAACCATGTAAGTGCTGAAGGGGGCACAACACAATAGACAGATTCACTAACTGCAGCCTTAACATAAACAAAAAAAAGAAAAAAAAAACAAGAAAAGAAGAAGTGCTGTAAAGACACAGTCACATTCATTTTGCACAATGGATAAGAACACCTCAGCAAATCTTTGAGGGGAAAACATATAACTGTACATCAATCTGTACTTCTCCCAACCCCACAAAGGAATATAAAACAAGTTCATGATTGTAAATTACAGATGAGATATTATGAATACACAAAATGGCCCTTTGATGACTGGATATAATGGTAAGACATGAAAAGAGAAGAAAGAGGAAAGGAAAGGAAGAAACGAGAGAGAGAGAGAGAGAGCCACCATACTGGGATTCTCTGAGTTGTGTATTTGATAGGTAACAGCAATCCACTAAAAGTGCCAAGAGGGTGCAACTCAAGTACACACAATGGGACACAAAAGGAACAAAAACAGAACTCTACCCAAATTTAAACCTAAACAATCACACACCATAAAAACCAGCAAATATTCACACAGAGAGAGAGAGAGAGAGAGAGAGTGATCCTCCTCAACAAGGAGCTTAAGCCCTTATGGACCAACTGGAACACCCCTACTAAACAACCCTCTAAACCTAAAAATCTTCACCAACTGCCATTGCAAAGTCCTCCTAAAGCTTTATCCTCTACATCTATAGACCTCAAACATCCCTCCTAGGGTGGCATGTGATGTGCCTGATGTGTTGGACACATGTTGACACATGTCGGACACATCCAATCATTTCCATTAGTTTTTACTATTTTTTAAATAGGACGTACTTTGAAAAAGTGTATCTATCCTCTAGGTACTCATGAGATGCCTGTGGGATATGTTAGCTTGATGTATATTGTGGAATCGTTATCTACAAGCTTAAACTTTTAGGTCAAGTGATGACTTAACATGATATTAGAGCTCTGATTCCAGGAAGTCCTGGGTTCGAGTCTCTTGGCACGCATGTGCTTCACGTTTGATATTGTGCCGTCTTTGTTCGTACAATTGTTCTGTTCAGTTTGTTTGCCTCTCCACTTGCGACTTAGGATCGCACGTAACATGAGGGAGAGTGTTAACTTGATATATATTGTTAGGACCCTTATTCACAAGCTTAAGCTTTTAGGTTAAGTAATGATTTAACAAGATAAAATAAAATGGACACAAAAATTAAAATGAAAAAGATGTTTAAAATCAAAAGAAGGATTTAAACCTATTAATCCATCCTTCAAGCTTTTTGATGTTTGAAACGAAAAATCCTAACATAGATATTTGGGTTTTTTGTTCCCACATATTGTTCACCATATTAATTTATATATATATATGAATATATATATTTTTGTATGTATCCCCACTTTCAGTGGGACTAATCCCATGTAAGGAGTTAGCAGAGCAACCTATCGCCACGACTCCCTACTTAAATTACGAGTTTAATCGCGGGGGGAATCGAACCCAAAACCGTGCGCCTCACCACACAATCCCTTGCTCGCCCTTACCACTGGGCCACCTCGTGGGTGGGTACATAAATATATAATATTAATACTTTACTATTATTTTAATATTATTATAGACTTATTTATTTATTTATCGATGTCCCCACAATGTCGTCGTCTTGATTAACCAAAAATTGCTACATTTGCATGTAAACATTACATCGTATTAGCATCCTGTGTCCACATCCATGGTCCTTAACTTTAAATTCTAGGAGATGATGACCGAAAGCTCTCTCTTACCTCTCCTATTGAGAGGTGTTACATGCTCCCCCATTTCTATAAATGACATCATGGTTAATTAAATCATAGTTACCGATAACATACCGTACCAGCTGGTACTGGGAAGTACATACCATACTAGATAAAAAAAGGGTACCAAGAAAGGTGATTTCCGTACCAGTCAAGGTATCGGCCAATACCGACAGATATCGGCTAGTACCATATTTACTGCACGGTATAGATTTTCTATAATATGTTTTTAAATAATTTATTTTTATTGTATTCTTGATGATAAATGTCCATTAGAAGTTGTGTTGGACATATACTAGACAATTAATATGTCTTTTAAGTATTCTTAGACATATACTTGGGTTGTGAACACGTTTATGTTATATTAAAATAGTTTAGTATGGAGTAATATTTGATATGGGTAATGTCAAAATTTGAAATGAATAGTTTGCAAGTATATATATATATATATATTTTTATGAATATATAAGATTTATAGTGATAAATCCTAAACGGTACCAAGTAATGCACAGTTACAAGTACGTACCGTAGCAATGGGAAAAATAGTATGTTGGCTGGTACAACATTGACAACTACAAATTAAACTGCCCAAAAAATTTCATTCTCTTTCAACTTGCAATCTAAACTTTACTTCTCTTTAAACATCTAATCCCCTTCAACCATCTGTCTAGTATTCCCAAACATGCACACTTGCATCCCTGAACCCCTCAAACAAAACTTCAAGGAATTTGTTAAAGAACTTAAATCTTTTCATTACCAATAAGACAGTCCACTTAAGTCTGTATCCTAGCTACCTAACAAGGACTCTTTTGGAAACCGTTCAAGTGGACTACATATAGCCATAGGTCAGCACCACCCATCCAATGCCAGCTCCTGGCCATCTAGCTCTCCCCTAACTTCACCCCCATCTCCTTGAGAATTGTGGCATCCCTTTGCTTACTGTTGTGTGTGCAATACTTAACTTCATCAATGACATAGCTAAGAACTTAATAAATCACATCCTTAACCACTACAAATGCTGTTCTAGAGTAGAAATAGTAAACAAATGAGTGGAAATGGTGTTGTCTAATATGTGATTGTATAAGCCACACGAAAATTTCCTTGATATACCCTTAGTGAGATTATTATGGAATAGGGGCATCTTTTCTCCAGTAGAGAAGCTTGCAGTCACAAACAATAAGCCACTTTTACGTCGCATCACACAATTATCAGATAGGACCCAATATATGCTAGACGCCAATTAAGAAACTAGTGTTGCAAATGTTACGTGATTAAATGAGTTCAAACCATTAGATTCCTATTCCTCAAGCAAAATCAAATGGCTAAAATACTCAATCACACCAAGTATTTGCATGCAATATCTCCAATATTAGATAATGAGATCTGAGTCTTGTAGGGAGTGTGTAGACTCTTTGATGACCTATTGTTTATAGATCTCTTTAGTATACGGGTTGCACTTGCATCCCCTAGATACCTCTTAACTATACTTATTATCTCATAAAAAAAACATAACTTGAAGTTTCCGTAATTTCCTAGACATTCCATTATTATCTAGAAGTCATGTGTAGTAAATATCTTGTAACATTCAAGATGCTTAAAAAAAAAAATCCGAAATTTTCTCTTCCTTCTAACTAAACGCCAGCCCCTCCCATCACTGATGAGAAACCTAAAAATTGACCCACCAAACCATTATCCCCACTTTCCACTCTCACTACTTTTTCCTCTCTTGTTCTACTCTCTCCCCGATCATCACCTCTAACAGCTGTTCATTCTCTAGCTTATTCACTCTCACTACTTTCTCCTACCAGTTCCTCTCTCTTTCTACTGTCTTTCCCTACCTAAACCCAACACCTCCCATTGTTGATGACAAACTCAAACCAACCGACCAAAACCATCATCCTACTTCATCGTTTCACTACTTTCTCATATACCGGTTCATCTTTCTCTTTCTACTCTCTCTCTAGTCATCACCTCCAACAGCTACCACCATTGTGCCACCACGGTACCACAAACAACTAACTCTCTCTCTCTCTCTCAACTTCTTTTAACTTCACTTCAATCATAGATTTGAACAACCAAAACCACCTATCACTACTACTACCTTCTCCATTTCATCACTACTTCCCTTCTATGACAACCCTCCATCCCCAATACAAGCCAAGCCTACCAAGAGCCTAGTCTTTTGTGATTGCCATAACCATCATAGAAAGTACATAATCACTCTATATCTTGTTGATCCGAACTAACTGTTAACCTTCATAACTTGAACTACCTCCTATCTCCCTGCTCACTTCAAAGCATAGTTGTCAATCTCGTGCTGGCCAACGTACCTTTTTGGCCTTTTGTCCTTAGTACAGTACATACTAGCATCAAAGCATTTTGGCGTACTATTTGATATTTATCACTATAAATATATTATATTTACAAGTTTATATATATATATACACACATCAAAATACAAATAGTGATGGAAGAAAATAGTGGTTTTGTAGGTTTAGGGTCTATTTGTTACTTGATTTAGACAATGTGCCTAATTATCAACTTACCCAAGTCCAATCAAAGCTAGAGGCTGAAGTTGCCCGAACACCATCCAAAAGGCCAACGACAGATTCATAATTAGCCAAACTAGTCTCTACCCAACAGCCCTAACCATGTCGTTCTCCTTCTCTCACTTCTCCCCCACTAGAAATAGAAATAGCTGCAACTCGACTTCTAATCTACATCCAGAACCTTGAACCCAAAATGAAGATTGATGATGCAACCAACACCCATCCTTCGTTGGACATCATGAAGTCGTTCGATCCACCTCACTCATATCAGCAAAAAATAAATGCCATGTCCAACAAGGTTGCGCTTTAGGCCTCTGCAGAGTCCTGGCCGAAACCCCTCTCTTCCCGTCGGTATACTCTCACACCGCTATACTTCGAAATTGCCCAGTACCGTCTGAAATAGTCTGCATGACCGAAATCTTCCGATACATTCCAGATTGAACGGGATGGAATTCATGACAAATATGCTTTTCATCCATTTTGATGAATATCTCACCATCAATTCCAACCTAAACTTAATCATCTCAATTGTCAATTTACAGTTCACTCCTTTTGTGCTTTCTGATTTATTTTAATGTCAACCACTTCATTAAAAAGAATTGGAGGAAACCAATCCATGTAGTCCAAATAATTGAGACAAAGATTTGTTGAATGGAGTTGAGAAAAAGTTGTTCATATATTTGACTCATTTAAATTGAACCAAACATTGGAATAAGAATATGCGGTGGTCCAAGATAAGTTTCCCACTCTGCCCAACAAAAAAAAAAAAAACCACAAAAAATAGGTGTAGGGAATTTGATTAATTGGAATGGGAAGCCATTCCCACATTCCATTTTTACAAAATAAGAAAGGTGCAAGGCCTTATTCGAATTGCAAGAATGTGCTAGGAGTGGAAATGGGTTGAGGAAGAATGGTGAGGGCATTCACATTCATTCGTGTGGTTACCTAAAAAGGAATACTCTAGAAAGACATGCAATTCTACTCTTGTTTGATTTGACCAATTTACAATAGGACGAAACTGAATTTCACGATAAATTTACTGAAGATCTTTATTATCCTTTCGTGTTACATAGCATTAGTTCACTATGGTAGAAGAGTTATTTTAGGCAGGTTTCAATGTTGGATTTAGAACAATGTAAAGTTTGCTTGGGAACCAGATGTAGTGTTCCAACTTCCATAAATTCTCGACTTAATGAACATCAAAGTGATGACTAGTAATACTTTCATGTTCTTAGTAAAATAAACTTCCACAAAAAGGTTTAATTATTCAATTGAACGCATCAAAGGAAAAAACTAAAAAATACAAGGATCAAAATCACACATGATATGAAAAACAAGGTGGAACATATATTATGTAAAAGTAGTTGTAAAGTGAGTAGGAGAAGAACAAGTACCTGGCACCGCACGTCAATTTGGGTGTTCTCATCCAAGTCAATTTTTGTGGGTTTACCAGACATCAATCTGTGTCCTATGGTTCCAGCCACACAGTACCTGGGAAAAAAACACCAAAACGGGAATTAAGAGAACTGAAGTTTGTGAATTTGCAATTTACCACACTCCATATAAGCCCCCAAAGTAGTAGTATACATATTCAGGATACAAGGGGCGTAAGTGGGCAGAGCCTCAGACATGGAAGCAAGATTTCAACATTTCAGCTCACTAGGTACACCTATACACTAGCAACTTAGCTTTCAGTTAACTTCAAAATACTTCAAGCCAAATATCTTATACAAGATATAGGTTTCAATTGGTCTCTTGGATCCCTCTGTGCCCAATAGGTCGCTAAGGTACAGTAAAGTATGCTATTTTCTAGGTAATGACCCACAGGTGTGACCAATCTATTCATTCTATACTATAGGCTTAAATAAGCTAAGTAAAAAGGAAGGTACCCTGGTAGTGTAACAAGATTTGATTCATATGGAGCCCACTGCTTGAAGACCTCCAGTGAAAAACCACCACTGATCATTCCCGGTGTAGCAAAGAGAACACAAGGTCCAGGAGCATTTATCAAGGACCGATCAAAACTACAAACTGCAACATCGAAACCCCAAAGATAGAGGGAACCAGAAAAACAACAATAGGCATCAATTCCAATATAACTAACATTAAACATCACCTACTTTAAACTCAATAGGCATTGTTCAGTTGAGTTGAAATTTGCTTCGCATAAAATTAATTGATAACACTGCATCATCTATGTTATAAAGATAAGAGTACATAAAAGGACAGAAAGTACATGAAGCAGATGTGATTGAATTTCTAGTCCGCATCGTAAAAAAGTTCCACAGGCATAATACTTGCACACAAATGAAGCAACAGTCTGCTTTCTTTACATAGGTGCACCTTAAAACCATGCTGCAGGAGCAGAAATGAAAGCAAGAGCAGGGAATTGCATGAACTTAGGAGGTTCATATTTTAAAGTGCACAAAGTATCAGCAAAGTGTGCACATGAGAGCATGTTATTTTCACATAAGTGAATTTACAAGAAAACCATGCAAATTATCAATAAAGAGAAACAGTTGATTTGAACAAAAAATGAAAATGATGCTTCTTAATCATAGATGTAGTATGTATATATATATATGTGTGTGTCTATATATACACCACGGTCCACGAAGTAAAAGCACACTAATTGCTTAATTTTCTCAAACCTTCAAAACAAATAAACTAAGCAAATGAGAAATTATTGCTTTGAATTTATCAAGCTTTCAAAAGGTAAATTTCACAATAAGAATCAGTGGACTGAAGCTGAACTGAATTTTTACTTCTTGATGACCTTTTTTTTTTTTTTGACACTCGTGGTTTTAACACAATAAACATTGCAGAATGGTCCCAAGAGAATACCAGACATGTACCTTTGAAATTGTTAAGTCCGCAGAATGGTTACGAAAGGGAGCATGATATAGCACGAAAAAATTCCTGAAGCTCTGGACAGGGTCTTGAATGAAGAAAGAGTCTAAGAAAGCATTGGTTGCATATATATATATATATATATTTATGCATCTGTTTACTTTTCCGATCAGCGAGACAGCAAGTGAACTTGAGCCTTTGATGTTAAGGTTAAAGGACCAACCAGGTACCACTAGGCCCCTTAAGGCTGATAGAACTGTAAAAGAGGTTTTGTTGTAAATAAAGGTATATCCAGGGTTTGATAATAGGACTTTCCTTTAATAAATAGCTTAAAAGAATCCACAATAGAGTCATTAATGGAGAACAGCCAAACATGCCAAAAAGAATATGATACAGGAATTCATTCATTTAATAACTTTAACGTCTTTATATTTTAAAACGAGCATGCATTCCCTTAATGAAGATTAAATAGAATTCCTTAATGATGCATGGATTGACAGCCATAGAATTTAAGGTTCCAAATTCGTAACATGTAGGATGGTTCACCACAAGAGTGTGATTGGGAGAGCTAAGGGAGAGAATAGATTATAGATAAGAAACATATAACCAACTAGAATTCTTGTGCAATTAAAATCCTTTGTTGACGGATTTCAAAAAAGCCCTTTCCCCTGTTTACTTAAAATCTACAGATGTATAGTTCTCAAATCCATTCAGGGGTCTCTTTGAAACAAAACCCAAGCCATAATCCTTAAAATATTAAACCCAATCCATTCCTGTTGAAAGCTGTCCACCAAGTGTAATGTAATAGAAAATTTTGAGTTTTTGATTTAAGTACTAGTCCCTCTGAGAGAAAGAGATGAATATTTTGTTGCTGAGAGAAGGACATTCCTCAAAGTGATGTACAATTTGTGCTCAGAGCAGAAAAACTTAAAAAAAAACAAAGAACGAGAGAAATAGAAAAATGAGAGAGAGAGAGTGATTGGGCTGTTAATTTATGTTGATGTTTAATTTAGTTTCCCCACAGTAAAGCCAATTTAAAGGCTTCCTGAATTCTAAACATAAGCGAATACATCCAAAAATGAAACAAAAAAATTTGACCAGTCAACAGAAAAATGTAGTAAGACCAAAATCTATTCTCCTCCCTCACAACTCCCAAAATTAAGTTCAATATCATGTTTACGTACGTCTCTGTCAGACAAGCTTGAATAGTTTTATAGTTATTAGCGGTTCTAGTTAATTATCACAATGTCCATATTTGGAACAGATAAAATTATTAATATAAATCAGGAATATATACAAATAAATTTTCAAGCTAAAAACACATAGTATCCTCTCCACTAAATGTCAGACGTATTAATTCCTCAATTTTTTTTTTACGCCGAAACAGAAGTAACACAAAAAACGAACATTATAAGTATTCATTATCCAAAATTTCTATATGTTGCTGCCTTCTCCCTTTCTTGATTTCTTCTGTCTTTACTTTTCGTTTCTTTTGGACAACTAAAATTAACTGTCTGCCAAAGGGGATGCACAAAAGTTACTCAAGTGCACAAAACACAATCTACATCCATAGAACTAAGACCAGACAAAATATTGAACAAAAGAATAAGAGGGATACGAAAAGCGAAAACGCTGACACCCAAAAAGTAGAGAACTCCACACACTTGCTTTAACTTGTGTATTGGCAGCTCCACACAAGCACTAGTCCTTTTTTGTTTTGGTTAAAAGATACACTGGATAAGAAGAATGAAAGACCCAATCAAGTTCAAGCAGGTTATATATTGAACTTATGAGCTGAATCTAGATTGCAATTACAGGTGGCATTTTCAAAGGAAAGCTTCACTTAGGCACAGTAGGAGGAACTCCAAAGTAAAAGAGAGGTAAGATAAAAAATTTCTTAAGCTGTACCACTGCAACCTCTTGTGTACAAAGACGACTCTATTCATTTCATCGCACATGGGTCAAACACAATGCGCAAGTCTAGTCCAAGAAAAACAAATGTAAGGAGAGTTTTTGACCAACTGCCGCTTTTTAGGTTGAGCTTGAGTGAAGAACTAAAATATCTGGACTATGTAAAAGGAAGCAAAAAGCAAAAAGTTTTGAATTACTCAAGTCATTTTTCAGTCAAATCAGAGAAAGGAGTTTTAAAAGGAAGGCTTGGGCTTTTAAAATAAGCGTTATTATTTTATGAAACATTTATTATCCGACAGGAAGAGACTTGAAGACTGCAAATTGTCACTTATTTTATGACCTCAATTTAGAGAAATCCAATACGGCAAAATAAGCGTTTCTTATCATAAATATGTGACACAACTCACGTGCTCACACTGAATGTGCTTCTCAACATTTTAAAATATTCTTGCAAGTAACCTTCACAAAAAACCCAAGCAACATGATTTCAAAATTCAGCAATGATATTTGATGACATTCAACTCTAAGTAACATGCTGGCTGACTAGATGCACAAGACATAGTTAGAAGCATGCATTACCCAAAACAATGTTGCAATTTGGTAATTAAGGAACAACTGTCTCCATCCCTCTAAAATAAAAACAAGAATTGCAGGGATACCAGTTTTAAAATCAAATGCATTGCGAGTAGCATATGTATCTTTCACTTTTTGGCTAGTCCAGTTGATGAGCATTTTATAATACATATTAGCCTGAATGGTCAAACCTGGAAAAGAAAATATCATCCAAAATAAGGAACACCACTAAAGAGAGATTAATTGTGAATATTATTATGCAAAGAAGTATTACAATTAACAATGCCAGCCAAAACAAAATTGTAAATGCGATCAGAGATTGTTGAAGTCTACCACAAAAATATAACAATAGATGCACAGCCATAAAAATTAGTTCTTAGACACGCATGCTGCACAAAACTGAGTGAAAGACAAACATTCATTTTAATGTTTATTATTTTTTTTAAGCAAGGAACCACATCATAACTCTGCATACTCCTTAAATGAAGAGATAATCCTGAAATATTGCTTCAGAATCAGTTGCTCTCTGCACATTGGTTATTGCTTACGTTGCTATTTTCAGAGGTCCCACAAAGGGATACATATAGGAACCAAAAAAATATGCATGAGGCAACTTTAGAGCCCTTGCCACTGAAGAGCATAAGTAGCTCATCGATGGATTAAATTATAAATCTAGTGGGAAGTAATAGAAGCATCAGCCAAGAATAGGCGATTAACCACACAAGCCTAACAGGAGGACAGGTAAGACACTGCAATCTACAATATTAGCAAGCCCTTCCTCAAATGATGGTTAAAACGTCTGATACCAAAAAAAAGTCCTGAAAATACCATCACATTTTTTCTTGCAAGTAAACTTTGCTAAAAGCAACTGCACTAACGGGGTAGCTAACCATATATAATTCTTATTCAAAAACTATATATATATATCCCTGAATATCCTCTTCAACAGTCCATTCTGTCAATAATAAAAAAAGAGAAAAAAAACTCAAGACAGGACCCAACTATACAGTAAACTTAACATATTTTCCACTTGATGAACTGGAGCCTCAATATCATCAAAGGATCATCAAAATCTTTCCACGTATGAAACCGCAATGAAATAATGATTCGATGTCACAAATGATGATCTCAAGGTAGTCTCAATAGTCATCTCTCAATGTCCATCCACATGAAACAAAGACCAATGTTGTTCCTGCAACCAATTGCCTCGGCCAGCACATCCATTTATAGTTTTGGCAAATTCATATATATACGCATTTACACCTTTGTTCATGTACGATAGAGTGACTGGGCATGTGTGGGAATGTCTCTTCCATTTTAATATGAATATATATATATACACACATGCAACTATGTTAGTTAATTGGGAGAAGATATAAACACATTCCTATTCATGCATCTTGATTAACAGAAGATATGCATTTACACGTAATGGGAGAAGAGAAAGAAGCTGCTCTTTGGTTATGAAGAACAGCCTATTGATAACCTTAAGACGTAACTGTTATGGTCATGAGGTCATATTGACTACTAGTGAGCTCAGAGCAGGAGTTTTCCCCCATTTTGCGTTGTACCAGTAAAGGGGTACACGAACATGGAACCCCACGTGCTTTAAGTTGTGGTACAATAGGAGTAGGTTTGTATATATGACACCTACGAAGCATGGACATGAACATGTGACACGACACGTCATACATAAAATCTCAAATCAGGTAAAAAAATCACATCACCTTTTTTTTTACAATGACATCTCAAGTTATTTTCTTCAAACTTGCAAAGGATTTTATGTGTCTAACTAATGGACAAGAGTGTCTAAGTGACAGACACGTGTGTTTTGCAAGTGTCTGAAATGTGTATGGGATAAAAAAAATTAGAAAATGAAAGGACACGTTTGGACAAGTGTCCGACACATGTTGGGAAGTGTCCGACACAGACACGACATCTTCTTATAAATGTCCGTGCTTATCACACGAATATAATTTAAGGTACTTCTAACTGTGAAAGTAATAAAGCATAGTTTCTTTTTTAAATTACCCATGTAAAACGCATTTCAAGGGGCATTGTGGCCCAATTTTTGTTTTACATTTTCTTCTACAAAAAGCCTAAAACTCCATTCTCTTTTTATTTTAGTTCATAGCAATTGATTTCTCATCCTTCACAGGAAATAAATAAAAAAAATTTTGGATCGCTTTTTTCGTTAAATTTTACCATTTTGGAATGAAAGTATAATGTAAACCATGTTTTGGAATGTACAATCCAAAACATAAATTGCTAGGGTATTAATGTTTTCTAGTAACACTGCTTCCTTCATTGTATATGGATTCTCTTGTCACCTTTTTGGGTGACCTTTTTTCTTCTTGATTTTTGTTGGCCCTTGTACATGTCATGTGTACATGGGTTGAGTGCTTCTATTTTGCCCTTCAAAAGAATTGTTAATTATCAAAAAGAGAAAAAAAAAAGGTTACGATCAAAAAAAGGGAGAAGAGAAAAGACAATCGGAGAAAGAAAGTCATACCTAACATTAAATACTTCACAAATCATTTTCTACAAAAATTTTACTTCAAAGCTCTAACAACAAATTAAATTAACCAAAATATCTTTTTCAGGTATGATAATTATAGGCAGTAATAAACTTTTTTTTTTTCTTTTTCTACCTAAAACCTCCATCATTCATGAAGCCATCACCGAATGATTCACAAAATTTAGCATGGGAACCAAATTGTTAAAAGTCCATGCACATGCTCCTAATAACATATCATCCAAGATGGACGGGATATACTATTTGAAAAACCAAAATGGTACAAATGTTGAATAGGTAATCAGAAAGCATAAGCAGAGAGAACCTGCTGAGAAGTAAATAGGAACCTTAAGATCCATGCGCTCCCAGTAATCATCCAACAGTATACAGAGTTCCTATTTGACGACAGATAACATTGTCAGCACAAGAGTGCATGCTCAATAACCACAGAAATTAAAAACAGATTCACTTCATATATTACAATTCTAAATCCCATAAGCAAGAAGCCTAAAACAAATATAATGCACGAAATTTCCTTACACATCAAGCATAATCATTTAGCATATCATATGTAGATATGAAAAGAAAAAGGAAAGGTATTTGTTTGACTTCGACCCTTATCTCCCAACACGAGGTCATAACAATAGAGCCTCAATCTTTCCTTGTCATAGTAGCAAGACTGAGTCACAATTTCATAGTAAAACTATTATAAAGAGATCAAATTTCTCAAATATTCTAGCGCAATCTCCCAAACCAAACTCATTCAAGCCCTGTCAAGACAATCCTCCTCAATTAAACACACCAACTTCAGCTTTTCCACTCCATGTAAGGTCATCCTCCCTATAAATTATGAGTCAACATTTCTCAGATCTTACATGCTCTCCAACTTTCAAACTGCTAGAAAGAGGCTGATTTGTGATCTAAACAATACATGCCAGAAACCATCTCAAGCAACTCTTGTTTATTAGATCACCTATTGGAGATATTTCCAGCTTGCTTTGTGCCAACTAATATCGTTCTACGAAATCCTGTAAACATTCATCTAATTTTCCTAAAAAACATAACATTAATGAGTCTAGCACCTTTGAATTAATATTTACCTCAAACAAACTTAAGTTGCAGAGCCAATACCAGTGTACATAATTTTTTCCCTTGTAAGTTCAATGTCAGCTTAGATAATACTCTAAAAAGTTTTCAATGTCTGGAAAAGGTGAACAGAGATGGAACTCTTGTGAACAAAGTGGATAAGCATTCACGTAGGTAACATTTTCATGTACACCTTTCTTAAGGTAACAAGAATAAATAATAAGCAACAAGAGAAGAGCCCACCTAGCACTGAGAAACTGTACAAAAATGCACATAAAGATAAACAAGCAATTTTGTCTTCTAATTAGAAATTTGATTATGTCCTCTTAATTTTCAAGGAAGAGCTCATAAGCAGGCCCAAACTACCATTTCAAAAGTAGATTGATAATTAAGACAATAACATGTGTACATAGTAGGTGAGGACCTAACAAAGAGTCCATGAAGGAAAGAAGGAAAGTTGCGAGGCAGTTCAAAGAATCTTAATAATTTCCAGACGGTTCAGAGAATCTTAATAGTCTCTATTGGTTTTGAATCAGGCTTTTAACATAAATTGTCATGTTGCACGGATAGAGAAAGTAGAATCAAAGTTGATGGAAGCAGACATGCAAAGACTGGTTTTCAAATAGAAGACAGTCACAAACAGTACAGACAATTTAAAAGAAACAAAAACAACAAACTTTTATGCTGCTCTTCTACCTCCTACATCAGCAGTCCCATATTCACTTCTTCACATTTATAAGCATTACCTGGAAAAATAACTACCTTGACACATCCACCGCACGCCCAACTGAGTTTGGCTGCAATTTCAGAACTTCCGGCAGACCAAGTCTCATAGTAAGTGTCACATCCAACATGATGCCAACATAGACATGGCACCTCCATGTAAAGTTCCTATGATGCTTAGTTGTCCTTAGATGACCATATAAATCATGTCCTTAGATGACCATATAAATCAGGCCTCATAATGACCTCTAAATAAAGCCTCTTACGTAAAAGGGAGGTGATATGCCACAGTAAGAATGCTTGCTTCCATGCTGTTTGTGAAACCTAAATGTTGAAAGAACAAATAGGCGCTCTTAAAGCAAACAATTTCACCACAAAATCTCTCCTCCCTCTTCCCTCTCATCTCATCTTTTGTTTTTCATTGGCATCTGCAACCGCAACATGGCCATCGCTAAAACATATTAATCCCCCTCTACACATTATCCCCCCCTCAACTGGCATGCACACATCACAATCAGTTAATGATAAAAATCAACATCACGACATCAATTGGTTAATTGACGCTGAAACTTTGTAATCAATAATCACAAGAAAACCATATAAGAAGAAAATGGTTAATTTTTCACAGGAACATAATCCCAGCCCATTAATTTGAGAACAAAGTGATAGGCATCTTTGGATATGGGATTCAAAAGGTTAATAAAGGAGTGTTGTAGCAATCCCTCTTTTATCTATCTCTTTTAACAATGCTCTTTGGAAACCCAGAACTGTAAATAGGAAGCATTTCTCTTTGGTGGTCATGGCAACCTAAAACTAAGACAATTTCTCTTTGAAACCTAGGTCCTTCTCTCGGAGTGATCTGACAATCCCTCTTCTATCTATCTCTTCCAAAAATGCTCTTTGGAAACCCAGAACTGTAAATAGGAAGCATTTCTCTTTGGTGGTCATGGCAACCTAAAACTAAGACAATTTCTCTTTGAAACCTAGGTCCCTCTCTCTCCTCATCTTTACTTTTACTATCTTAGTTGTCTCTAAAATCAACAGGGTATAAGATAAGACTAAAACTGAACATATAGAATGCAATTTTAGTAAAAACCAAAATACGACTAGGAGGGTAGTTAGTATTGAAGGCCAAGAAATACCATGAGTGAACAATTTCAATACCTTGGCTCAACTATGTCTAAGGAGGGATAGATTAGCGTTGGTATTACACATAGAATTAAGGCAAGATGGACTAAGTGAAAGAATGTTTCAGGAGTCCTGTGTGATTGATGCATATTCGTGAGATTAAAATGAAAATTCTACAAGATGACTATAGGAGCAAACATGCTTTATGGTACAGAATGTTCGACAATTAAGAAACGTGATGTTAGCAAAATGAATGCAACCAAGATGACGATGCTAAGTGGATGTGTGGCAGAAGCCGCAAAACTGGGGAGAGAAAGGGTTAGGAATGGATGAACTTGTAAGCTGGTCAAGGTAGCATTTACTGAAGATAAAATAACGGAAAATCAACTAGGATACGTACGCACTGAGAATGCAAAATGCCATAGTTAGGCAAGTAACATAATCCACATTGCAGGTAACGCTAGTGAATGAGGGAGACCGAAATTATCTTGGATTGAGATTATGAAGAAAGACACATTAGCTTGCAGTTCAATTGAGATTATGGCCATTATCAAGAGAGGTGGAGAAACATGATTCATGTAGACGACCCCAAGTATTTGGGAAAAAGCTTTGTTGAGTTGAGTTATCTCTAATATTAGTGGTCTTAGAAACCCAAAATAAAAAATCTATCTCTTAACACTTGAACTACTCTCTCTAACATCACGGAAGCTCATCAGTCTGTTGCATTTGGTGCGTTGATCTCAACCTTTTGATCCATAACGGACGTTGCTTCTATTGATATTAAATTCTAGACGACAAATATAACATTGATTGTCATTCCACATGATTGGTGCTGCAAAGATCCTCTCCCTCTTGCTCCTCATCTTTTATTCACAGTCATTCCAATTGTCATTGTGAGAATAAGGTGTCCACTGCAGATGCAAGACGAGTGAAGATAGCGAAGGAAAAGGTAATGGACTTGAATAGTAATTTTGTGTTTTCACATTCAAAATTTTGAATGCGGAGGCAACACTTTATTTCATGGTAATAACGCCACAAAAATAAAAGCCTGTTGACGAATCCTTAGGGATTCAGTTGACTTGGAAATAAACAGGGAAATTTATTTCCCCTTAAACTTGAGATTGCACAGCCTGTATAATTTGTATAATTTCCTTCTTTAGGTGCTGTTAATTAGGACCTAATTTCTAGGGATTGTTTCCTGATTTTGTGTAGTCTTAGTTTCCTAAAATAGTGGGGATTGTATTCTATATATTTGTACCTTTTCCTGAGAAATAAGAGAAGCAATATTCAACTTCATGTGATCAGAGCTATTTTGAAATTTGAAAATTTCTGAGGGAGTTGTCTGGATTATCGACCTTCTTTGCTGGTACTCAATTTTTTTTGGTTATCGGTCTCCTCTGGTTTTTCATTACCGACACAGACCATCAGCCTTAATTGCTGATACCCATTCACAGTTTTTTTTTTAGCACAACCTTCATTGCTGATTGCAAAATTGTAGAATATCTCTTTGGCCTTCATTGCCTTTAACCACTAGTCTTCTATATCTTCAAATGATTCAATCTTTGCCCAAATCCCACGATGTCTATCACATCTGAAACTACCATTTTAATCAACACCGAATTAAACCAACCTATTCAGACCTCACATGGCGAATTCCAGAATATACAGCCATCATATCGACTCAATGGAAGAAACTATCTGATGTGGTCTCAATGGGTGAGGACATTTTTCAAGGGAAAGGGAAAAATCAGCCACTTGATTGGTCCTGAGCCAGGGAACGATGATCCAAAGTTTGGAGCTTGGGATGTGGAGGACTCCTCAATTATGTCATGGCTATGGAATTCAATGCAACCAGAGATAAGTGGACCTGCATGTTTTTGACAACTGCTAAAGACATACGGGACACCGTGAAGCAGACCTACTCTAAAGTTAAGGATGCAGCCTTGGTTTATGAAACAAAAACCAATATTCACTCGACAAAACAAGATACAATGTCTGTTACCGAGTATTATAACACTCAGAAAAGTTTATGGCTTGAGCTTGATTACTATAAAAACTTTAAAATGAAGTGCAATGAGGATGCCGCTATGGTGATGAAATTTGTGGAAAGTGAAAGGACTTACGAGTTCCTGGCTGGCCTCAATGTGGAATTTGATCAAATCCGGGTGCAAGTGCTGGGAAAGAAAGTTTTACCTTCTTTGAATGAGGTATTCTCCATCATACGAACTGAAGAGGGAAGGAGAACTGTGATGTTAGACAATTCTACTGATGAAAGATTTGCCATGGCTGTGGTTAACTCATCATTCCCAAACAAATTTAATGGCTTGAACTTAAACAATAAGAACACGTTACAGGTCAATAAAGAGGATCTTTGGTGCACCTATTGTAAGAAACCAAGGCATACCAGGGAGAAGTGTTGGAAATTGAATGGAAAACCACATTTTGGCAAAAACCACTACTCTCAGTAGCAGTACAACACATAAGGCAGCTAGACAAATATTGCCCTTGCTGATGAAAAACCTAGTCAAGACTGAGATTAGGACACTAAATAAGGAAGAAATTGAAAAATTTCGGAGCTTCCTTACTTCAATTGACCAACCAGTTGGTTCATGTTCATTCGGATACTTAGACAAGTATCCCATATCTCAAGCTCTTGGTGTCTCAAAAGATTGTAATTTGCATGCAACCTGAGTAATAGATTCAGGTGCAACATACCATATGACCAACTCACCACATCATTTCACAACATACGGCCCCTGCCCTGAAAACTACAAAATACGAGTTGTTGATGGAACTTCTGCATCTGTGGCAGGAAAAGGAACCATCACTCTTACACCTTCTCTGTCTTTAAAATCTGTTCTTATGTGCCTAAACTTTCTGTAAATCTTTTGTCCATACATCAGATTACAAAAGATCTAAACTGTAAAGTGATATTCTTTTCCAATCATTGTGTCTTTCAGGAACCGGTTATGGGGAGGACGATTGGCTTGCGAAAGAGAAGAAAGGACTCTACTTTCTAGATATTTGCGATGACAAGAGCAGTAGCTGTCTACCTGTGCCTCATTTCTCTGAAAAATTCTCACCAAATAAAGCACAAGTTTGGCTTCATCATTTTCGTTTAAGGCATCCTTCGTTTTTTGTATTAAGGACTATTTTCTATTTTATTTCATAATTTGGATGAAAATTCTTTTCATTGTGAAGTGCGTCAGTTTGCCAAACATCATCATGTTTCATATCCATTAAGCAATAATAAATCTTTATATCTTTCTCTTTGACTCGTACTGATTTGTGGAGACCTTCTAGGATTCCAAATATTACTAGAGCTCGCTGGTTTGTTTTTTTCATTGATGACTGCACTTGAGTTACTTGGTTGTTTCTTATAAAGAACAAATATGATGTTAGTTCTATATTTTCTCTGTACCTTAAAATGATTGAAACTCAGTTTGGTGTTCAGATCAAAAATATTAGATCAGACAACGGGAAAGAAAACTTTAACTAGATTCTTTCACCATTTTTTTAAAGGGAGGGAATAGTCCACCAATCTTCATATACCGATACTCCACAACAGAACGGGCTTGCATAATGAAAAAACCATCATCTTCTTGAAACAAATAGAGCCCTTTTATTTGAGAAACAAATACCTAAATCCTATTGGGGGGAAGCTATGTTGACTACAGCATACCTTATAAACCGACTACCATCAAGGGTATTAGGAAATAAAACTCTAGTTAGTATCCTTTCTCAATTCTATCCTGAATTCGACAAGTCTACCCAATTACCACCTAGAATATTCGATTGTGTATCTTATGTTCACACTCATGCACATAACTGGGATAAATTGGATCTTAGAGCCCTTAAATGTGTATTCCTTCATTGTTCCTCAACCAAAAATGGGTATAAATGTTATCATCCCAATTCAAAAAAAAAAAAAAAATCGTCTCTAAAGACGTTACTTTTGTAGAAAACATGTTCTTCTTTGGTAAAACTTATCTTCAAGGGGAACATTTATCGGAACATAAGTCTGATTTGAATCTTGTTTTTGATGATCTTGATGAAACACATGTTCCTTTTGCCAGTTCTCTTATTCCAACAGAAATATCCTTATCTCCAGTAGGAACCAACAAAAATCTTAATGAGAAAACAAAGAATGATGGTACTACCTTGTCATTACAAGTGTATTCACGAAGGAAAAAGTCCAAGCCTGAATCGATGCAAACCCAAGAAGCCGAACCGGTAACAGGTACGGTGAATTCTTCTCCATTTAAAAGCCCTCTTGCTTCACAACCTAAGCTTACAAACCTAGATATACCAATTGCCCTCAGAAATGAAAAACGAAAATGCACTCAACAACCCATAGCAAACTTTATCTCCTTTGATAGACTCTTTCCACCACATAAAACATTTCTCACAGATTTACACACCATTAGAATACCACAAATAGTCCAAGAGGCATTTAGGGATGAGAAATGAAAAAAAGCCATGAGTGAGGAAATGAGAGCACTAGAAAAAAATGAGACATGGGATATAGTTGAGTTGCCAAAAGGGAAGAAACTGGTAGGGTGTAAATGGGGGTGTAAATGGGTGTTTACTGTGAAGTATAAAGCTGATGCGACCTTGGAGAGATAAAAAGCTAGGCTTGTGGCCAAAGGCTACACTAGACACATGGAGTAAACTATCAGGAGACATTTGCTCCAGCTGCAAAAATGAATACTATTAGAGTATTATTATCTTTAGCAGTTAATCTTGGGTGGTCCTTGCAACAATTTGATGTTAAGAATGCATTCTTACATGGTAATTTAGAGTAAGAAGTCTACATGGAGGCACCTCCGGGTTTCACTAATAACTTTAGAAATAATAGTGTGTGCAGGTTGAAGAAAACCCCATATGGGTTAAAGCAGTTACCTAGAGCATGGTTTGGGTGATTTACTAGTGTAATGAAGAGCATGGACTTCGAGCAGAGCCAAGGTGACCATACCTTGTTTATCAAACAATCAAAAACTGGTGAAGTTACAATCTTGATTGTTTATATTGATGACATTATTGTAACTGAAGATGAGTTTAAAGAGATTGAGAAACTCAGGAAGCAGTTGGCCAAAAAATTTGAAATAAAATAATTATGAAAACTGAAATATTTCTTTCGAATTAAAGTAACATATTCTGAAAATGGCTTCTTTATTTTCCAATAGAAATATATCCTTGATCTTCTTAAGGAGAGGTATGCTCGGCTGCAAGCCCTTAGACACTCCTATTGAGCAACTTCACAAACTAGGAGAAGCTGCAAATGAAGTGATGGCAGACAAGGGAAGATATCAAAGGTTAGTTGGGAAACTTATTTACTTGTCTCACACAAGATCCCACATTGCTTATTCCATAAGTGTAGTAATCCAATTCATGCACTCTTCGAAGGATTCCCACATGCAAGTTGCTTACCAAATCCTACATTACTTGAAATCTACCTCGGAAAAAGCGTTATCTTCAAGAATAATGGTGAACTAAGCCTAAAAGCCTACACAGACGCAGACAGGGGTGCATTAGTAGTGGACCGCAGGTCAACAATGGGTTATCGTGCCTTCTTGGGAGGAAATCTGGTGACTTGGAGGAGTTAAAAAGAGGCCATGGTAGCTAGATCAATTGCTGAAGCAGAATTAAAAGCTATGGCACATGGAGTTTGTGAACTCTTGTGGCTAAAGATTATCTTAGAAGACTTGGGAATCAAGTGGGAAGCAAGCATTAAGTTCTACTACAATAACAAGTCAACAATCAATATAGCTCACAATCCGGTACAACATGATCGCACAAAACATGTGGAAATTGATCGGCACTTCATCAAGGAGAACTTAGACAATGGCTTAATTTGTACTCCCTATGTCACAACAAATGGACAACTTGCGGACATCCTCACCAAAGGACTACCAAGTCACCTATTTCAAGATATTATAAGCAAGCTGGGAATGGACAACATCTATTCATCAGCTTGAAAAGGAGTGTCGACGGATACTTAGGGATTCAGTTGACTCGGAAATAAACAGGGAAATATTTCCCTGTAAATTTGAGATTGTATAATTTGTATAATTTCCTTCTTTGGGTGTTGTTAGTTAGGACCCAATTTCTAGGGATTGTTTCCTGATTTTGTGTAGTCTTAGTTTCCTAAAGTAGTGGTGATTGTATTCTATATATTTGTACCTTTTCCTGAGAAATAAGAGAAGCAATATTCAACTTCAAAAAAAACTTCTTACTTCAACTTCAGATGAGCATTGGTTCCCTTTGTGAAAAATTCATATTTTTCTTCCTCATCAATATTTACTAGAGATGCATTCTTCATGCCCATTCAATTCTTACTTATTTGTACAATATCTTAATTGCCAAAAAAAAAATTTCAAAAACATCATAATATGAGGGATCCCAAAAGGCTTACATATATAATACTAGATGTAGAATATAGATTGCGGAAAACGTCACTATAATAGGTTAAAAATATTAGACAAATATTCATGCATGTTAAGATTGATTCAAATTTGAAGTGGGCGTCCAAATTTGAATAAGGCAACAATTAGAATTCAGCTGTAAATTTGGAATATTTGGCAAATTCAAAAAAATAAAAATTTACTGGATTTGGTGCAGATATATTCAACTACAAATTAGGCCAAACAATTCAGAAGTTTAACTGAAATTCAGTGAAATTCGGCTAAACATTCAAAAAGCAAAAGCCCAAAGACCTCAAGTTGTCAAAGTTTATTTGAAAAGTCAAAAAATACAAAAATATGCAGAAAATAATTGGACATGTAAAAATACTGTAAATTTAGAACAACCATTTGGCAACTTGAACAACCATCTTTTTCCCCCCCTCCAATTACCACAGTTGACACCCATAAGTTTTCCACGACATATATGTCTTAATATAAATATCAATTCAAAAATTGAGGGGTTCACCCCATGAACACAGGACATACACACAAAGGAGCCCTTAGCCATGGACAGGAATACATAAACCCCACTAAAAACTCCACAAGAAAATCTAAAGATACAAGTTAAAGTGCTTGAAAGACAAACTACAACTCTCAACAAAATTTTTTTAGCTTGAGGAGTCGGAATCAACACTTTCAAAGCTTCTTCTATTTCAGTTGCTCAAATAGACCACATCAAGCATAATGAGACGTCCCAATCTTTCCTAACACACCTCCTGGCTAAGAAGCACGGATACGGACACGGGTACGGATACGGACACAGATACGGACACGGGACACGGCATTTTCAAAAAATGAGGACACGGATGCGGCAGGGACACGGCAAAAAAAAATATTTTTATACATTTTTTGTTTGTCATGTATGTGAACATAAAATTCATAAATCACCAAAAATAAGATGAAAATAACTAAATAAGTTCTCAATTATAATACAACTACTAACAAGTTAAGGATTTGAAGAATTGGATTTGGGTGTTTTATGTTTTGGTGTTTTAAAGTTTTAAAATTTATAAATTAGACTCTATTTGATACTTTTAACAATAATATTTTAACTCCAGTGTGTCCCAAAATGTGTCCAATAGTTGGACACGCGTGTCCCCGATGTGTCCGATAAGTGTCCACTAGAAAAAATATTAATAAAAATATTGGACACGCCAATTGGCGTGTCCGACACGTGTCCCGGTGTGTCCGAGGGGTATGTGTGTCCAACATGTGTCCGACACGGACACGGCACCCTAAACGGAGTGTCCATGCTTCCTAGCCTCCTGGCATAGCCCCCACTCCAACAAGCAGACAGAACACCCCCCCCAAAACAACCAAAAAAAAAAAAAATGCAAAAAACATGCTGGCATCACCCAGGCAACCCTGAACAGAGAACGGAGATGGCTCCATAGACCATAGATACCTAGCAAACTTACAATAAAAAAGCAAGTAGCTAACACTCTCACCCACCCTCTCAGACATGCAACACCATTCCAAAACATTCCCTATGTGCCTCAAGTATTAATAGTTAAGATAGCATACCACCAAGAGGCTGTCCGGGCCACAGTGCACCAAATCCCTTTCCAAGGAATAGAAAGAACCCTGAAAAACGTTGAGCATCTTGTACCACGATTTCACAGAAGAAAAAAAAAACCTTATTTATTAAGCTTCTACCTAAAGACATCTCCCATTCCATACCCTCACCCCCCCTCACCCCCCAACACCCACCCAAAACCCATGTTATCTGCACTCTTCTAAATTTATGAAGTCCCCGTGTCGAACACTCAACACTAGTTGGAATGCATCTAACAAGGATGTATAACTAATTGAGTTTACTATAAAATTAAGCACAGGGCTTCCATTTTATGTATGAAATGCTATATTTTAGCTTGTAAATACTATTTTACCTCAAAAACACAAAAGAAATATTTGAAAAATATGAAATCTAGCTGTATCCCAGTGTCTTTGGATATGAGAATTAGATATATCCGACACTTGGACATGTACCCACACCCATACCTGAGTCGAGGTAACATAGCCCCCAACTAACCCAAAAAAAGAAAAAAAACCACAAAACACACACACACACGGTGCATGACCTTTCTGGATATTAGAACCACACAAAAGTTCATCATGGACTCCACCTCACAGTCCATCACGTTCCCGCTGAATCTAACCTCCCGCATGGCCCCCACCTCTTGGAAATGGACATAATCAGCAACAAAGATTCCTTGTTTGCTGCAATCATAAATAAGTCCAGGAATTGCCAACCTCAAAGGTGACAAGCTGAGCATCATCCCAAAACCAAATACTCTGCCTATCTGCAACATGTTAGACTATGTACTTCAAACATCCCCCAAGGCCCCAACACCTTGACAATCCCTTTCCAAACCAAGTCATAGAAAAGGTATCAAGAAATTCTGTTTCAAAACCAAGTCATACTGTCATAGAACTAAAATTTCAGGTTCAGACAAATAAAAGCCTATAAAGTGGTTATGTTACAGAAAAAACCTGTGCTCTTCCAAGAGCAAATGTAGGAATGAGCACCTTTCCTCCACTGGCAACACATTTATGAACCTAGAATGAATAATAGTAATTATAAGAGGGTAACATGAGGGCATCGTGAAGTACGATACAAAGACAGGATGTGTAAGTGCAATACAAAAACAAACATTAAGAGAATTTTTTAGAAAAGTTTCATGTGAGTAGAAAAACAAGTAGCATGAGCAAATTGCATAATATATAACAGAGAAGCAACATGCACATCACACTCATTTATGCACCCAAGCCCAACTACGGGACCTTCAGAAATCATAAATGTCAAATTAAAAATCAGAAAAGTTCAATGCAGGTTTATCAATCAAATGGGAAGAATGGGGATAGACAAAATGCAAGAAGTGCTAACCTACAACTCTGGTTGTACCATATTTACCAGAAAATGGTAATAACACAGCCATCAACATTTGAAACATGTCTCCCAAGACATGGAACACTACATTCCAAAACAATTAATTTACCTATCCAAAAAGCATTCTTATATCTTTCTCTAGTTTCTTTGCCACATAATGAAATATCAATCACAATAGAGAAATCTTTTATGAATGAAGTTCAAGGTGAATTATAGAAAGAAATGGCCATTGCATTATTTTTGTACCAAGAGCTTAAAATATGGAGGATATAATAAGTTCAATGCTCTAAGTAATTAGTTCCAAGAGACAGAGTTTTATAATAATGCAACTTATTAAATTTATGAAAACCAATTTCCATTATTCATCAATGGGTCAAAAAAAAAAAAATTCCTGCAATTACATAACTAAAGACATTCCAAATTGGTTGCCAATATATGCCTTACATTGTCATACCACCTTTTAGAGTATGCGGTATACCAAATCCAAAATATAGCTCTACAAGCAAAGAGAGCCTCAAATCCTTATCACATGATATGCCCATGACATAAAACAAGAGTAAACTTGCATTCCCTTAAACAAACATCATCAGAACAAATGATGGAATTTATTAAGTTGCCTAAAATGTTGAAGTCAAGTCTAGGGAAAGCACAGAACAGATGTGAGCAACAAAGCTAATACAACTTCCATCAAGATTAGTGTGTTGTCTCATTTACATGCTTCGTTGGTTGAGAATTCTTCTTTTTGTTGGTTGTTATTTTGGACGGCTTGTTCATGCCAGAAGATATATATGCTGTCTTTTTGTAAGATTTGGTTTTACAGGGTTTGCTCCCCTTTTTGCATTCTATCTTTATAATTACTTTTACTTATCTAAAAAAATCTTAGTGTGGTCAATATGCTGAAGCTGAAAAAAAACGCTGAAGAGACCAAGTTTTCAATAAGTACCTAAGAAACCAATTCAATAAAATGCACAACCTGCAGTGTACAAGAAATCAAATCTACATATTGTCAACAGAATGTTGCATTTAATTGTATCTCATGTTGGTAATTTCATGTATTATTATCTTCCAAATTCTTGAACTCACAAATAGATAAATAAGATCCTTATATTATATTATGGGGAATGCACAACTTATTCATTATGGTTTCCCCTCATAATATACATATGGTTAAGACCAACTAGAAGGGATAAACAAGATCCAACAAGTTGCATCCATTTAGAACCAGCACAAGACAACAGTTTCAGACAAAAATATCTATTGGGTGTCTATCTTGATATGAACAAGTGTAGTTTAGGACTTGAACCCACATACAACCATTATTTTGATGAAACAGATACTGAAGAGTCCAATTTTTCAATAGGTACATAAGAAACCAATTCAATACAGTACTGCAACAGTCCAGGTTAAATCCATTGGCAACAACATTCCAGTCCTACAGGAGATCACACTGTCGATGGAGTGATCCCCTCCATTTAAATTTCTGACTAAAAATATTGAACTCATGAATGTTCCCCCCACCTCTCTCTTCCACCAGCCATCAATTAATATATAATCTTAATGTAGCTTCTAAATTGTATTCACGAATGACATCTTTGAGAGAAATAAGAAGAAAATTTACTTCCAATGCCACAACCATGAAATGCAAAAACTGCTTAATTTTCACTGAATATTGTACTTTGTACAAGTCCCTGAATCTCTCTCTCCTTCTCTCCCTCCCTCAGAATTTCGAACGTCAAATGTGTTCATAACATTCAATTTACTTTGAAAAAACAAGCCAAACAACAGAAGTAATATAAATGAATAAATCTGATAGGTTTCAGTCTGCATACAGCTTTAAGAAATTCCCTCTCTCGAGCATATTTTGAATCACGAACAGTTGTTGCATATGTTGACCTGCAAGAATAAAATTTATGGGGAGAACTTACAATTCTGACACTGAAACCTCAAAATTTTGTCCCATCAGAAAGCTGTCTTACCAAACAGGAGAATATGAGAATTTCTTATCATAAAGGACATCTCCAGATTTTGATTACAGTAATTAGTAGGTTCAGTAATTAGTAAAATAATATCAGGATCTCAAGAATTTCCACGAACATTAAAATCAATATCAGATTGGTGAAAGATGACTGGTTCACTGTAATGGCCCATTCAAGAAGATTAAAGTTAAGTTCATGGAAATGGAAAAGGAGGAAAAAGGGTCCAAACCCAAAAGCCATTTGTCTTTGAGGTATTTCATCAGAATTTAACTGGAATATGACTGGGTATTTGGAAGTCCTACTCATAAAAAAGAGTCGAGTTAACTTGACCAAAAATTCCCCAGAAAATCTTCTTACAAATTTCGGATCATACTCAATGATCCCATTATCGATTGCCAAGACAAGTCGTGCTCTTTGAAGTATGACGGTGCCCTTGAGATATGACCAACAGCGAATGAATAGAACTCTGATGGATCAAAAGGTGATGCAAACCATTATAAGTTCAAGAAAAAGTAGAATTAAAGGGGCAATCAAGTTTGGAAATTGTTTGGTTTCAAAACAAACTCATGACCAGATGAAGTGGAACCATGTGTAATAAAGTTTTTAGATTTAGTAGAGTCTTATTCTAGGATTATTTGAGCGAGGTATTAATTTTGATTGGTATATGATAATTTAAGTTTTGTAGGACAACTTATATTTTGGTAACTTGCAGAATTTCTGGACATAGGTAGGGCCTGGGGGACACCCATTGGTCATCATATTGGTGAAGTCATGTAATTAACTTTTGATTTATGGTCTTCTTTGGGTTTAGATAGGTTTTGGATGCAAAAAGTATTAATTTTCAAATAGGTAGTTGAAATCCTACTAGAGCAAAGAGTTCCCTAGAGTCTATATAAAACCATGTGATGCTTTCTTATCTAGGAAACACGAACACTCGGACATGCTGGGACATGTCTACTGGCATGTCCAATATTTTTACTAATATTTTTCCCAGTAGACACGTCCTGGACACATCGGGGACACGTGCCCCTTAGTTGGACATGGTTTGAGACACGATGAGTTTTAAATGTTATTGTTAAGAATATTAAATGGAGTCGAATCTTTGTAATTTCAAAACTTTAAAACACCAAAACATAAAATCCAATTCTTCAAAGCCTTAATTTAGTTAGTTGTTGTATTATAATTATGAACTTGTTTAGTTGTTTTCATCTTATTTTTGGTGATTTATGGATGTTATATTCATATACATAGCAAATAATATTTTTTTGCCGTATCCCCACCATATCCATATCCGTATACTCATTTGAAAATATTATGTCCTGTGTCCCTATCTATGTCTGTATCCATATCTGTGTCCGTATCTGTACATCTTAGCTTCAAATTCAAAAGAGAACACGTTTGAGAATTTTCAGAACTTTTGAAGGTATTCTAGGATTGTGTGATGCAATTCGAACCCTAGGTGTGCTGCCTATGGAATCGAGGGGAGGCCTCAACTTTTTCTTCAGCTTTCTTCTTCTTATTTTTAAATTTTCTGCACTTCTTATAATTGCATGGTTGCTTGGTGAAATGGTAAAAGGTCAGCCTACCACGCATGACGACATGAGTTTATATATAATATTAGCCACTACGCCGAAATCATGCTGAAGATTAGTTTTGTACCTAGTCCTCCCCTTCCTAGCACTGTCCATCAATGGGGACAAGCACCTAGTAATGTCCTTTATAAAAACAGTTGCACAATGCAAATGTGTGAAATAAATAAATAAATACAACAAATAAAGACAAAAAATATAAAGAAGAATGACTATAGGGCAAAGGCAGAAAAAGAATAAATGAAGTTTAGATGGAAGATAGGAATCTATCAACTGAAAGAACTGGATGAGAGAGAGAGAGAGAGAGAGAGAGAGAGAGAGAGTGCTAGGTGCCCATAGGATGGCTAATGCTCACAGAAGACATAACTTTATAGGGAGCCTAATTATTGATGGGGTGGAGATAACTAATGCAGAAGAGATACAAAATGGAGTAGTTCAGTTTTATGAGCAATTATACAAAGAAACTTGTTCTAGCAAACCTCGATTGGATGGTTTGAAATTTGCTTCTATCTCAGATGAGGATAAAGAAGAGTTGGAAATGGGCTTCTCCGAGGAAGAAGTTTTGCGAGCTTTAAAAGCCTGTAATGGGAACAAGGCTCCGAGACCTAATGGAATGACTATGGCCTTGTTGCTGGCAGCTTGGGATACGGTAAAAAGGGATATCATGGATGTGTTCTAGCATTTGTTTGAGCATGGGTCCTTAGAAAAGAGTCTCAATGCATCCTTCATTGTGCTTATTTCAAAAAAAGGAGGAGCTACTGAGTTGAAGGACTTCAGGCCTATTAGTCTTGTGGGTTGTGTCTACAAGCTGATTGCAAAAGTCTTAGCAAAGCGGCTATCAAAAGTGGTGGGAAAGGTTATCTCGGACTCTCAAAATGTTTTTGTAGGCTGTCGTCAGATCTTGGATGCAATCCTTATAGCTAATGAAGTAGTGGATTCAAGAATTAGAAGTGGGATTCCAGGAGTTATATGCACACTGGACATAGAGAAGGCCTATGATCATGTTAGTTGGGATTTTTTGCTATGTGTTTTGGAAAGATTGGGGTTTGGAGCTAAGTGGAGAAAGTGGATTCAGTGGTGCATATCTACAGTCAAATTTTCCGTGATCGTGAACGGCTCCTCATCCGGTTTCTTTTCAAGCTCTAGAGGGTTAAGGCAAGGAGATCCATTATCTCCTTTCCTATTCAGTATTGTGATGGAAGCTCTAAGTTTGTTGAAGAAAGTTGGGGATGGTGGGATGATAAAGGGTTTTGATGTAAGCAGAAGGGGCGAGATGTGGTGGAGGTATCTCGCCTTCTCTTCGCAGATGACCTATTATTTTCTGTGATGCAGTGGAGGAACAACTCAGATATTTACATTGCATTCTTATTTGCTTTGAGGCGGTATCAGGTTTGAAGATAAATCTGAGTAAGAGTGAGCTAATCCCTGTTGGTAGTGTGCAAGATCTACAGGAGATGGCAGATTCGATGGACTTCAACGTGGGGGAATTACCTTCGAAGTATTTGGGGCTCCCGTTGGGCCCTTCTTTCAAAGCCACAGCGGTGTGGGACAGCATCATTGAGAGGTTCGAAAAACGACTGACAGGCTGTAAAAGACAATATCTCTCAAAAGGAGGTAAAGTAACTCTGATTAAAAGTACACCGTCTAGCTTGCCAACTTATTTTATGTCATTATTCACTATGCCAGCTTCGGTGGAAAAAAGATTGGTGAAGATTCAAAGCCATTTCTTATGGGGAGGGCTGGGAGAGGAATTCAAATTTCACCTAGTGGGCTGGAACATAATTTGCAACCCTACTGTCAAGGAGGGTTGGGTATTAGACACTTTCATCAATTTAAACAGGCTCTGTTGGGCAAATGGTTATGGAGGTATGTGGAGGAGGAGGGTCACCTATGGAGAAGGGTCATTGATAGCAAGTATGGAGTACTTGATAGAGGCTGGACTTCCAATGAAGTGAGGGACTCCTATGGGGTGGGGCTGTGGAAGGGTATTAGGAGGGGATGGGCTGAGTTTTCTAATTGGATGGAATTCGTGGTGGGTGCAGGAAGTAGAATTTGTTTTTGGAGAGATGTTTGGTGTGGTGATACTTCCCTTTTTGCAGCTTTTCCAGATTTGTTTGCTATTGTAGCAAACAAGGAAGCATTGGTTGTAGATTACTTGAGATTTACCAACGTAGGGGTGGTTTGGGAGCCTCTTTTTACTAGACCTTTTCAAGATTGGAAACTTGAGAGTGTTTCAAAGTTATTTGCTCGACTGTATGAAGCAAAGGTGAATAGGGGTGCAGCGGATGTGATGAAATGGAAGCACAATAATGGAAAGTTCTCCGTTAAGTCTTTTTACTCCTTGATTTCTGGAGGGGGGTGAAATGTGTTTCCTTCAACAAATATTTGGGGCGTTGGGGTTCCCACAAAGGTTGCTTTTTTTGTATGGACAGCAACCTTAAACTCTATTCTTACCATTGAGAATCTTGTCAAGAGGGTTCAAATTTCCACACTGGTGTTGTATGCGTAGAAAGGCCGAAGAGTCGGTGGATCATTTGATGATTCATTGTGAGGTGGCTAAAGAGCTGTGGGCCATCCTTTTGTTAGTTTTTGGAAAGCATTGGGTTATGCCAAATACCATTCTCCAGCTTATGGATAGTTGGAACGAGGGGTGCAGAGTGAAAAGCAAGAAAAAAGTATGGAGAGTGGCTTCTTTATGTATCATGTGGCGCATATGGAGAGAAAGAAACCGGCGCACATTTGAAGATATCTTCATGGAAGTCCATAAGTTGAAATCATGTCTTTTGCATAGCTCATATTTTTGGTGTAAAGGGAATCTATATGAATCCTCTTTCTCTTTTTTAGAGTTTATAGATGAGCTTAACTTCTGTGTTGAGCATTTCTCACTGTTTTTGTATATAGGATGTGCTCCTTTTAGCGCCTTTAATGACACTTTTACTTATCAAAAAAAAGGTGAGTTGGAAGACTAAGAGAAAGCTGTTTAAGTATGTGGGAGTGGAATGACAAACTAAAGAAGGGGAGAAAAGACGAAAAAAATGGAGAGGGCTGCCATATTAGCAGAGCTTCCAAAGGTGCAGCTTCAACCATATATACATTTGTGTGTCTGAGTAGCTAGAATTTCAAGCAAAACATGATTAAAAGCTTAACCTCAGGATTTGAGCAATTAGATATAAGTACAGCACAAGTGCAACCAGGGAGAGACATTAAAAACAAGAAACATCCAGATTCAGGCATATCTTTAACCCCCCACACCCCACAGAGAAACAACCAAAAAAAAAAAAAACTAAACAATAAAGCTTCAAAGAATACTTTGTTCCTTTCTTTTGCATGCACACTAACACTCTATGGTTCCTCACATCTTTCACCCCTATAATACTTAACGAGTATATATGAACTTGATCCAGTACCACAAGCAAAACATATGAATATATGTCCCTTACTCTGTTATAAGGAGGTCCAACTGTAGTCGGTCAATATGAGCAGCTCCAAGATGCCTATCCGGTGTCATATTATAGTCCCCCGTGTACACTATCTCAGTATCTCCTACTTTTGCATAAAACATTGCAGCTCCAAGAACCTAAAAAATTTACACATAGAATGGACCCATGATACTGACCTAAAACAAATTGCATATACAGAAATAGTGCATGGAATAAATGAAAAGCAACATTGTAATGTCTAACAGAAGAGGAATGGCAAATAAGCAATTCATTGCAAAGTTAGTGCTGAAATTCTGAAAATAAAGAAGCATATGACATCTCCTTGGATAGCCCTTTTAGATGAGTTCCCGTGGTCGTTACTTATGGTATCAAAGCCGACCCATGCATACGACCGTATGGGCTCAGAGGCATTGCAGGCCGTCTCCTCATTCAGCCCGCTGGCCTACTGGGATAGCAGCTTTCGGGCTTTGCCTACCCTTTATAATAAAGAATTTCGGCTCGGCCTGGGAAAGCACTGGCAACAATAGATCGGTTAGTGATTGGTTGTAGGACCACACGTGCCAGTAGTGATGTTGGTGATTGAACATGGAACCCTCACGAGGATGCATAAGGATAAAGGGAGAAATATTGCAATGACCCCAACCCGAGTTAGCACGAGTTAGCGTGTGTTGAGTCCCACATCGGAAGTTTGCATAGGGAAACTTGGATATATAACTAGCAGCAATGAACTCAAATGACATTTCATTGGCTAGCTTTTTTGGTTGAGTTCCTGGGGTTGTTATTGGGGCATCCAAATACCATTAGAACTTCAAATGATAAAAGATAAGAAGAGACTTGAATTTTCAAGTGTTATGAATGCTTGAATGCCACAGTTTGATGCTGGATTGGATCAATACTATTGCAGTTTATCTTTGCGTGACCAAAGTGCACTAGGAAGGGAGGCAGGTTAGCAGCAGGCTATGTCATACAAATACCACTAGAACTTCAAGCATATACCAGCTGAGAAGAGACGCTTATTTTGTTAGTGCCATAAATGCTTGAAAGGTGCTACATTTAGTCTCAAAGAATTTAGAAAGAAATTCGTAACAAGCATGGAGCTAAAAGGTCAGAGCTATTTCTGGTGAAGATACTTCAAAAAAGTATAAGCAAGAGAGAGAAAGCAGAAACAGTTAGCAAATTCTAAAAGTGCATCAACTGGAAATCAGAGGCAGCAAGAACTACAAGATCCATCAATGTGTGGTAATGTCGCTCTAAACATACACATGCATGACAGAAAAAGTTCAAAATCCTTACATGTCCAGCATAGTAGGCACGGATCTGAAGGTCTTTGTCAACCTGCACAGTCTGTTTCAGATCTACAGCTGTAACTGTCAAGGCAAATACCAAAACCAAAACAAGATAATTCAATTGAAAGAGAAATAGAAGGTTAAAAAATAGTCAAGCAGCATGACTTTCACATAAACATTACAACATTGGTGTGAGCGCATCTGCACATCACTTGAAGCCAACTTTTATATGTTCAACACAAAAAGCTAAGGCATGCCAGCATTAATTGCTATTAAATTGTAGATTTAGTTGCCCCAAATATCTTATATGTGTAACATAGTGCCACTATACTACATAGAGACCACACTTCACCCATTAGAAGTCAAAGCTGATGCAAAATGTACTGTTCAACCATGCCGTATGAATAAAATAAGTTACAAGCAGATTTTCAATCCACATGCATCCAATGGAACCTGGCCAATTTAAGGCACCTTTCTTCAACTGATATTGTAGGTGTCCACTTCATTCCCATGCTTATAGAAGCAATAATCCAGATGTAATTGTTTGACTTGGGTTGGGGGAATTGTTTCAGGTGTATTGTTTTAGACACCAATCCCTAGCCTAGTGAGAGGAGGATTGCAATAGGTAAACAGACAAAAACATTCTGTCAAAGCAATGTGAACATGAGTCCTTTAAATTTACAATCACGAGTTAAAATTTGACAATTCACATGGTCCACAATAGAGCTAGGGACATCATGTGATCTCTTCTTGACTACAGCAATTTATGTGTATCTACTTCCCCAGTAGAGTTAGCAATAACTAAGGTTTTGAAAGATCCAACTGCATTACATTCAAGCATGTCAAAAACCTTGCCAACAAATTAAAATTTGGAAAAACAATTATACTTTAAACATTTTGGAATGTTTAAATTCCAAATAGAAGTGCATCACCGTCTTGATCCCTGTTAATCAAGGGTCCTAGGAGGGTTAGACTGGGTTAAATATAATCTTTGGCATAATTTGCAGAAAAAAAAGCTACCGTATAGCTTGAAACCACGTTCTCAGACTTCACAGCCTGAGAACTTTTCCTTTTTTCACTGAATAATTAAAACAATTGGAGTAAGTCCACATCTAGGAGCAGAAGCGAGTACCAGACCGATTTAGCCTCGGTTATTTGGCTGGTCTTGGTACACTTTACCAGCTATATAGCAATGTGACTACATTCAATTAAAATAGACTGCTGTGAATCATGATGTAATACCAGCTATAGCATTGTCAAGAATTAGCAGGCCTATTTGGTGCAGTTTTCATATATGAGTTCCTTGAAGCATGTTTTTTGAAACAATGAATATTTTCAGAAGGGAATATAATTCTAGTGTTTTCTAAAAATTGGCTTTTTTAAACTCAATTTTCCAAAATCATTTCCCAATAACATTGGAACAGACAATTTCAATGCTATTCTATTTTCAGCGTCTCCTAGAACAAAATCTGTTTTTAGAAGTTCCGCCAAACATCTCCGGCATGTCTAAATATGGATGTTCTGAAAGTCTAGTATCTTCATCATTGCCAAGTAATCCCGTGTTAGTCCACAAGAGGAAACCAGAAAATACATCAGCCTTTCATTTTTTAGATTTTGCAGTATTGAGTCCTTGATGTTATGTGAGACCATATCAACAATTTCTAAAGGTATTAATTATTCTGAAGGAGTTATCCTATGAACTTAGTGAAGGAACAAATTTTCTGCTATACAAATGTGTCAGAATATAAAACACACAAGAAACTGGTATTATGAGCACCATTTTGAAGATATTACCAATTGTAAAATGACCAAAGTAAGCAACAAAATCATTGGAGAATCATGGAATAGTACATGGATTTATTGCAGCATTCCATCTTGAAAATATGTGTTGACATACGCCTTTCAGCACTTCAAATTCTTACACCTTCCAAACTGTTAAACAACCTAAGGGCAAGCAGTTCCACAGTCCCGTACCCATCCCTTCACCAGCTATGATCTCTACATATCCAAATTATGCCAATTTCAAGATTGAATGAGCATAGCAACTCACTGAGTTGACATAACATCACAGAAAAGACAAAGAAAAGAAAAAAAAATAAGGATTTTTCTTTTATAAAGAAATATAGACCCGAGCTAGAGATCAGGCCTGTTTCCCCTTAAAGATGAAGCTTACTTCCCATCATTTCATAGGTCAATCATAATTCCTCTTACTTTAGATCGCATGTGCTACTCAGAATTTACAGCAATCTAGTGCCTCTCTCACAGCCTCCACTGAAACATGCTTTACCGTAGTTGAGCAGTTAAATGATACACCTTGATCCATTTTGACTAGACAATTAGCTCAGGATTGGAATGAAATTTCACCCTAACCACAGCTCATCTGTCAATTCTTCAATGCAGCTGATTTACACCTCTAGTTACTACTTAGCTGCTGTGAAGTTTCATCCCAGCCATGGATCCATCACTGAAGTCCATATAAGCAATTTCCAGTTGTCTGGTGAGAGCTTGTTTTTTTCCTCACTGACCAGTTAATGCCAATTTCCACTTTCACCTCCTTGATGATACGTAAAGTTGCAGAAGGTGAATCAAGTGTGTATGCTTGTTCCCAAAAATAAATAAAAGTCCACCATGCTGCAAACAAAAGTTATGGCACAATAACTTGCACGGTCTAGATTATGTGTCAGCTAATGCTGGTCAACCAATTGTAGGATCAAATAAAAAATCGAAAGTTCAAGCAAAAGCATAAAAATCAAGTGAAATTAGTACAACGTATATTGAGGCCATAGTATACAATCCCATCCTGTGAACACCAACTTCACAGAGAACCTACTGGGAAATTTCAAATCCATGCAGCTGACCTCAAGTACGTGAGATTAAAGCTTCTTGAGTTAAGGTGAGTAATAGAATTAAATAAATAGATAATTACCCGCAAGTTAAGAGCAATGGTAGAATAGTGTTATGGAAAAGTTTAGTCATTTTATTTTTTGAAGGCATAAAGCCAGAAGAGATACCAATGAAACTAAAAATCCAATTAGTACCATAACACTCTTCTCATCACAAAACTATGTTACCAGATTACTCTAATACCCTAGTGATATACATTTTTGGAACGCCATTCCGAAACATAGTACACTTGCATACCAAAACGGTGAATTTGACAATCCAATGTAACCCCAAGTTATTTTCCTATTATTTCCTTAAAGTTACCTAAGGAGGAAAAAAATTCAAGGGAGAATGGAATTTGGTATGACAATATGCAAAAAAATAGGTCATAATCAAAGTAATGAATCTCATACCGGTACCGGGAATACCGGCCGCTACGTACTATACCGGTCTTCTTTCGGTATAAATAAATGGTGGTACTGTACCAGTTAAAGTACCGACCAATACCAGACAATACCGGCGATACTGTTTAATACCGGTGGTACTGGGAATACCGAACAGTACCGGTTTTGTGTAATTTATTTTAAAATAATTTAATTTTATTATCTTTTGATGATAATTGTCAATTAAAATTTATTTTAGGTATATACTAGACAATAATATGTCTTTTAAGTATTTTTAAATATATATTTGGGTTGGATAACACGTTTACATTATATTAAAATCTTGACATTTTAAATATATATATTTTTATAGCATATAATATTTATGACGATAAATTCGATAGGGTACCCAGTATTGCACTGGTACCGGTACGTACTATACCAATAGCAAAAATGGCACCTTGGCCAGTACGAGATTGATAACTGTGGCCATAATACTCATAGAAATGTGTTTTTACATGATCAATTTATAAAAATAGACTATTATATTGGATGTTTAATTCTTAAAAGAAAGTTGCTCCCGAAGAACTTTAAATTCTAATAGTGTAATTTATACAAGTCTACCCATAGCGTACCACGATCTGGAATGTTTTACGTACCACGTTCCCATTCTCGATCCATGTAGCAGAATGATTTGCGTTCTAGGTAACATAGTCACAAAAAATATTCGCCAAGACAAGTTTAAATAAATCCAGAACCTCTAAAGATCCAGCACGGCTTACATCTTACCATGTCCTGCTGACATTAAGTGAAGAAAGAGTGACAATAATTAAAAAAAAAATATCATCAAAATAGCCAGCACTGCTAAATTTTTCTACATGTTTGGTGTCTTAAAGGTGATAATAACTGCAAAATGGATATTAATTTGAACAAACGGTGATTTGGGCCAGCAGAAAATAACCATATGTCTACTTCTTTGGGACAAAAGTGTAACTCATTAAAGTCGAACAAATCTACTGCAAATTCCAGCAATGATACTGAACTTGACGAGATGTAGAAGAAGCCAACAATTCCTGTATGAGAATTGGAATGAAATTCGGTAATATTAAAGAGCATGATATCTACATTCTATAGAGGGAGTTTAACAAATATGCCCGTACTGTGCCAAAGCCCAAACAGACAAGTAGTGATGATGGGCCTTGACCAACAAGAGCATACTGCAGCTCGCAACCAAAGAAGCACAGTACTCTGGATCATTTCCACCAACTAAGCACTGCTCTTCAGAATATAGAACTCTTCACTTCGCATATAGTTAAAGGTTCTAGGGAAAAGGAAGCCCATGTACCTTTTCTCATACAGTCCGCAATATTCTTGGAACTGAACTGTTCTTCTTCTCCTCTCCTATCAACCATCACTTTCCTATAATCCTCCAACATAAGTGGAGCCAATGCTTTTGTTGGGTACTACAGTAGAAAAAAATACAGTAGATTCATCATAACCCAGATTTGCTATTAACCAATTTCAGTGTCAGCAAACAAAATTTCTACTATGGCATTCCATAACTGAAAAAGCATAAGGTAAGAAGATAATTAAAATACTAATCACATCAAGAGAAATGTGAATTACAAATTACAAAAGCTTCACCAACAATGTCAATCGTTAAACACACTAAAGTAGCCACAAAATGTTGAATCAGGATCATCTTGGCCTCCAAGTTGACTTATAAAATCACTGAACAAATACCAGTTATAGTCTCATACAATAAAATGAAAACATATAAAACGGTAAGAAGTACAAGACCACTTCATCTATAAGATAATAAATAGAAAAATAAACAGGGGAATAACGCCACTTTGTGCAAATACTGCCCCCAGCATCCTCAGATTTGGGGGAACCAACATTGGGTAATGTAATTATTTGTTACAAACTGCTTTCTAAGAAGATCTGCAATCTATGGCATGAATTTGAAATTCAAACTTTGAAATTTGAAGTACATAGAACATGGAACCTCTCAATTAGAGAGCATTTTATTAATTGTTCGTATAAATCATTTGAGAGAGATTACCGTCATGTAAATGGGTCCGTGGTACCCACAAACTTCAGTGAAGTATGGAAGAGCTCCAATATGATCCAAATGACTGCACAAATTGTACTCAAATTAGTTTACACAAAGTTAATTTACATAGATACAATACATATGTGAGTGCATATGTATATACATATCTATCTGTATCTATATCTAGCTATCTATCTATATTCTAGGCTATTATATTTTATATATACAATATAGAAAATGAGACCAATATCGTTGTGGTTGCGACAAGTGGTTCATTTTAAACGGCTCTTAAGTTTTTTTTAATAAGTTTGCTCTCAAAAATAATAAATGGTCTTTTACATATTTGAGCAATCTCTTGGCTAACTGAATTTGTTTTTTTTAACTACAGATCAAAAAACTTAGAGCACTATACATTGGATCCATTGAATTACAAATGGTCTGTAAATATGTGAATTGCCTCTTCTTTTTTTTTTAGGATAGGTAAAGAAAGTATATTAATCACAAAAAGACACCAGAGGAGGCGTCACCCTTACACACTGAAAAAAAAATAATACAAAACCCCACCAAAATTAATGTCACCTATGAAGTCTAATAATATCAAAGAAGATTAACAAAAATTTTCTTTCAACCAAAAGTGGAAAGTATGTAATAAAGAGTTTTTAATACTATGAACAGGCAAAATAACTTCCTCAAACGTTCTTCGATTACATTCCTTCCATATCCACCGCATAATGCATAGAGAAACAATCTTCCAAGCCTTCTTGTGAAAACAATCTACATACCCCTTAGGCCAAGTATCAAACAAGGAAATGACTGATGGAGGCATAACCCAATGGATTCCTCGACAATGGCGCCAAAAATAATTGCTCAAAAAACGTGCGATAAAATTCATCAGTGTACGATCGCGATGTAGTAATAAAACTCGGTGAAATCCAAGGTTGCTCCACAGAAAAACAGGGTGGTGTATAGAAATTCTCACTTTGAACAGTTAATAACTCACAAAAACAACTCCAAAAAGAGAAAAGAAAATATGACTTTTTGTTTGAAAAGATTGATTATCTAATGACAGAATGAAAATGAGGATTTAAATAAGTAAAAGAGGATCTTTGCTTAGAACGATTCAATTGCCCAAAAGAATGATAATTTCTCAAGATATTCTTTGTAATTCAATTCAACAACAACAACTTATGCCGTTGAATCGGAAGATTTAGCAACTAAAATCAATTCGGAATCTGAATAAAGTTCATTCAATATTTTTCGAAAATAGATTCGAAGCGTTCATATTAGGGATTTAAGCAGCACTCATAGGAGATCAACGTCGCACATGAACACTCAAAAATATGATCACAAACTCTTGATTTTGAAAGAAAAAAAATGAAGAAGAAGAAGATTCGTTATTTAAAAGATAAAATGAGAAAGCCAATTGAATACCTTGTTAAATCATCAATCCTCGGACAACCTTCACGTCACTCGCCAAGAAGGAAAATTAGTTACTCATGAACATAATGAAATCTAAAGTTTGTATTGAAAGCAATGAAATCAAAGACACGAATATTATTAATATTATGAAAAAAGACAATATAAAAGCTCTCTAATACTATCTCTAAGTCTAAAACTCAACACCCCGAATTAGAGTTTACAAGGAAGTATTTATAGGTTTAAAATTACATAAAAAGTTGAATCTCCGTAGGGTGTCTGGACAGGTGTCCGGACTCTCTGCTCAAGTTTCGAAATCCAAAAAGTGAAGATTGCAGAAGTTGTCTAGGGTGTCTGAACTAGTGTCCGAACATCTCTCACTTTCCCAGATGTGCCCGAATACATGTCGGGACATCCTAACTTTGTTTTTGATTTGAGTCTTTGAAGTTTCTCAAGGTGTCCGGACATTCCTCACATTCCCAGAGGTGTCAGAACATCCTAACTTTGTTCTTGATTCAAGACTCTGAAGTTCTGCAGGGTATCCAGACATGTGTCCTGACATCCTTACATCACTCTGGGGTGTCCAAACATATGTCCAAACGTTCTTGTCAAGTTTGGCCAATTTTGCTCCTTTGTCCCGATTTCTCTTCTGAATGCTCCCAAATACTCCTGAATGCTCCAATTCACTCCAAAACCCTACAAAATATCCAAATAAACTTTATTAGACTAAAAACATGAATATAACATTATTCTAAGGCTAACAAAGTACAAATCAAAGCAAATTAGTTACACTTTAACAGTGTAGTCATCTGACTCCAAAGTTGCCACGCAACATTGCAATGAATAAGGAGCTAATCAACCGATTCTTTTGCTTGACGACACATAATACACCAATTTGGAAGCATTTTCCCATGCTTCCCCAAGTTATCAATGGTAAGGATAGAGTCCAAAGCTGTCGACCACATAAAAAAGGCCACCTTAGTTGGGGCCCCACTTTCCATACCTTTCTCCAAGGGAAGGAAGTAGAACTACCATTGCAAAGTAAGATGTAAAAATATTTAACTGAAAACATCCCCTTATTCTTGCTCCACCTCATTTTGTCCCCGATTGATTTTCACTTGATACAAAACCTCAAAGAAAACACCCACTTCCTCCACTTCCCAATCCTGAATAGATTTACAAAAGATAGGCTCCCACACAATGATTCCATTAAAAAGCCTCGAATAATCAACCACCAAAGCATGCTTATCTCGAGCAATGGCATTCAGGAAAGCCTTCAAGAGCAATAAATCTTCACACCACCGGTCGTGCCAAAATTTGATTCTTTTCCCATCTCCAATGGATGAGTAAACATTACTAAAAAAAACCTGTCTGATTCTCTTGATGCCTTTCCACAAGCTGGCCCCATATGTACTCCTCACCTCCTTAGAAGTCCACCCACCCTTTAGCAAACCATATTTGTACTGAACCACCTCTCTCCACAACCTACCCTCTTCCTTCACAAATCTCCATAACCACTTCCCCATAAGAGATTGGTTAAACAAACTAAGATGCCTAATCCCCAATCCCCCTTCCTTCATAGGAGAGCAAATTTTATCCCAAACCGCAAGATGAAATTTGAACTCATCCCCCAATCCTCCTCATAAAAAGTTTCTTTGCAACTTTTCCAATATTTCTGCCACCGAAACTGGGATCTTGAGAATAGACATGAAATAAGTAGGCAAACTAGAAAGCGTACTCTTAATTAAAGTTAGCTTACCTTCTTTAGAGAGATATTGTCTTTTCTAATATGCTAACCTTTCTTTCTGCACGCTCGATTATTCCATCCCACATAGAAGTAGCTTTGAAGGAGGATCTGAGAGGGAGCCCTAAATAAGTAGATGGAAGAGATCCAACTTTAAAGCCTAAAGTGCCTGCCAGCAAACTTACATCCCTCACCTCTCCAATTGGAACAATCTCACTTTTCCCCAAGTTAACTTTCAGTCCCAAGACTATCACAAAACAAATAAGGAGACATCTTAGGTATCTGAGTTGCTCCTCACTCGCATCACAAAAGATTATGGTGTCATCCGCAAAGAGTAAGTGTGAGATCATAACCCTGTCATCTTGGTGCCCACCAACCGCAAAGGACCCTATCATGCCACCCTCAACTGCTATCCCCATCATTCTACTAAGAGCTTCCATGCCAATGATGAATAAATATGGAGAAAGTGGGTCTTAGGCAGGGAGACCCCGAGAGCTGCCAAAGAAGCCTGAAGGAGAACCATTGATCAAAACAGAATATCTGACTGTAGAGATGCAAAATCTAATCTAGTTCCTCCATCTGACTCCAAACCCCCTATCTTTTCCATCAAGTAAAGAAGGAATTCCTAACACATAGTCATTCGCTTTTTCACTATCTAACTTGCACACCAAACAAACAAAGGCATTATAAGAATCTGAAATGACACTATTGACCACCTTCTTTAATCTAGAAGCCAAAACTTTTGCAACTAGCTTGTATAGACAAGCCACAAGGCTAACAGGTCGAAAGTCCTTTAGCTCTTTTGCACCACCTTGCTTGGGAATGAGGGCAATGAAGGTAGCATTCAAACTCTTCTCAAAATTGCCATGGTGGAAGAAATAGTGCATCATAGCCAGAACATCGACTCTAAAGATATGCCAACCGTCCTCAAGAAGAGCTATAGTGAACCCATCAGGACTTGGGGCTTTGTCACCATTGCAATCTCTCAAGGCTGGCACAACTTCCTCCTCGGTAAAAGGGATCTCTAAAGACTCTTTATCTTCCCTTGAGATCATGGCAAACTCCAACCCGTCTAACAAAGGTCTACGATTACACAACTCTGTGAACAAATGCTTGTAAAAGTGGACTGCTGCGCCCTTAATATTGCCCTCCTGCCTCATCTCCACATCACCAACCAACAAAGAGCCAATATGGTTTGTTCTCCTATCAGCATTGGCCATCCTATGAAAGAACTTCGTGTTCTTGTCACCTTCTTTCAACCACAACAGCCTAGCCTTTTGCCTCCAACTGATCTCATTAGTAAAGCAAGACTGCCCAATTCCCCTTTAGCTTCCTCCCTTTGAAGAAAGAATCCTATCACCCTTTGTATCTAGGTCTTCAAAACCTGCAAAGCCCTCACTGTATTTTTTTTTTTTTTTAAATTTCGGTTCACTGTGTTTCTTTAGATATATTTCATAGAACAAAACTTACACCACTATACATTGTATCCATTGAATTCATATGAAATGACTCCTTTAACTATTCATTTTACATTAACTATTGCTAATTAACTCCTTATCAAAACTGCCACTGCCAAAAAGTCTGCAAGAATAGCATTTTCCAGAAAAGAAAAATCATTAGAATGTTTTATTTAGTACTATTATTGTATGGAACAGCATTTAAATAGGTTGAAAAACAATTGTTTTGTTGGGACTGAACAAAAACAATAAGTTCAAAAAATTAAAAACAAATCCCATGCATCGCACCGATCTAAAACTAATATATATATATAGAGAGAGAGAGAGTTGAAGCATACAAGTGGGTGATGATGATGCAGGTAAGAGCGTTGTCGAAGTCGCCGGATTTGGATATGAGAGAGAAATCGGGATAGCGGCGGTGGTCGAGATAGCCCATGTGCATGCCACAGTCAAACATTATCCTCTTCCCGTTGATCGACACCACTACACAGCTCTTCCCCACTTCTTGCCCAGCGCCTGATCCCAATATCGTCCATTCAGCAAACAGGAATTTTGATTAATCAAAAAAGATAGCGGAGAGAGAGATTACCGAGAACGAGACATTCGATGGCCATTGGTTTCTTCTCTCTGCCACTGTACGAAAACCCTAGAACAAAACTAACCCCCTGCACCAGTTTTCGCGCTTTTTGAGTGTTTCCCTTGCGCTCGGCAAAATCAGAAGGCAGTTTTTTACTATGTTAAAAAAAAATATTTATAGCCGCTGGAAGAAATTGTATCAATTGAATTAGTTTACATCTTTACTAGATTAAAACTAAAATTAGTAATTGACAAATTATGGAATGAAAATTTGGTTTAAATTAAACTTTACAAGAGAACAATCATTGGCAATAACCTAAATTCATCCAACATCATATTTTTTTTCTTTGTACAAAGAAACAAAAAATAAATATGTATTGACTACTTCACATATTCGTATTGCCTTTTAGCATAACAGATCTATCCCGCCGTACTTATATCGAAGATGAAACTTAAATTTCACCTTATGCTCTGAAAGTTAAAAAGTATGTCTAATCCGACCAAGTAACCGTGGACACTTAAATTTAAGTATTGAAAGAGAAAATCTTAATTCTTACATATTGAAATAACAACTCGGTGGTATCCAATATCATATTATGCATCTTACTACACATTCTGGAGTTGATAACAAAAACTCGAAAAGACTCCAAAAAAGAAAGAGAGAGAGAGAGAGAGATTGAAATTATATTAGATGTTTATATTCAATTGGTAAAATATGTGAAAACATGTTGGTTTTGAACAAATTAGCCATTACCCGTATAAAAGTAGTAGTGTAGTAAGAATATTAATATATTATACGAGGTTGTTCAGACCAACTGCTTACAAGTCATAAGTCATAAATTATTTTTAAAAGTTATTTTTTTAAGTGATTGTTTTTGTAAATGTGTAAAGTTCACAAGTGGCTTTTTTAACGAGGAATTTTTTGTTTGGAAGTTGAAAATCTGTAAAAGAAGGATTTGTAAGGAGGACGTCCTCCGTAGGACTTCCAAAAACCAAAGGACGGTTGGTGAATAATATAAACAATATGACATTTACTGAGTTTTTGACCAAATAAAAGTAGTTTTATAACTTATTTTCCAAAATCAAATGGTTTGAAACTTATTTACTAGACCTCAGTTGTTTAAGTTTGAAGTTGTGTTTTAAAAACACAACTTCTGATATTTAAAGCATTACATAGAAAAAATTTTATATTTAAAGCATGATATGGAAATTGTGTCTTCAAACTATGATTTCAGGCCTAAAGACACAATTTTTAAACCAAATTGAATTTGGTAAATAAGTTTCAAACAACTTGCTTTTGAGAAATAAGTTTTAAAATAACCTTATTTTTGTAATAAACTGGACACCATATATATATATAAAAGTTGTGTTTTTCGTTATATTTTGTCTCTCTCCTAACGTCTACGTGACTTTCTAAGCTCTCTTATATTTTTTAAATGCCACGTTACAAGGGTAATGAAGATGCTTATTAATTATTTTATACGCATAAATGTATATGAGTTCTATATTTGTTACAGAAGTCCTATATGAAAAAATTATATTAATCCACCAATAAAAACTCAATTTTTTATTAATAAAATTCTTAAATGGCCCACCAATTTTTATTGTAATCTAATAAAATTTCTAATTTAATTATGAAGTCTTAACCATAAAGTGTTCTATTTAAAGATGAAGTCTTAAGCAATTAAGTTCCTACAAATTATCTCCTATACAATTTTTTAATAAATTATCTCAAACAATAGCTTATTATCAAACAGTCATATACACGCGATGTGTACAAATGCTGCACTTTTATACATGAAAGTATATGATTTAAATTAATATAATTAGTTAGATATAAGATAATATTTTATGATAGTTATATTAATATAAATTCATAATTTCAATGATGGTTTTGTAGATCTCTAACGATAACATATAATCTACAAATCTAGTATCCCTACCTCGATAATTTATATTAAGACAATTCTATATTATATATGATATTTTTCTCAATTCATAGTATCGAGTTGTCACTATTTTTCGTACATTATACGGGTTGACACCTATTTTACTACTATATACATATTATTCATCTAACATCTCAGAAGCTTGTATACATATATAGTACAAGAAAGCTATTCTTCATGCAACAGTTCAATTTAAAAAAATTAATATAGTAAAGTTAGAAATTTAATACAAGCTCAAGGTATTTTTGTTTTTTTAACAAATTTTTGCTATTCATCTGATAAGCTAATCGGACAATTTATGAATGCTTCCATTGAAACCTTGCGTAGCAGTCCTTGTGGAGACCAATTTCCCAGTGTGATGTCTTCTCTGGGTTGCTCAGAGTAAGATGAAGAAGAAGGAAGAAATAAACGGTGTAAGTGAGCTGCTTAGGGTGTGTTTGGTTGGGCTTAAAAATAAAACTTTTTTTAAATTTACTAGTAAAATGGTTAAGTTTTTTTGTTTTTTTTATTTTAGTTTAGATAAAAAATAAACAAAAAAGTAAAAAAAATAGACAAAAAAGCTAACTTTTGTTGGCTTTTTTACTTATAAACTTGCAAAAAAGCTAACCAATAAGCCCAACCAAACACACCCTTAATTGTCTTTTTTCCTAGGATTAGTATGTGACAATTAAAATAAAGAATGAGGGTGCAATAGACATTTTGTGAGTATTATAGGGACAATGTTGGCCTTTAAATATTGTCACTTAAGTCACCCTCCCGACTTCGTAGAAGTCGATTTGAAAGCCAGCCAGGGCAACTTCTTGCAAATAGACTTTCAAGAAGTTGGACTTCCTTTAGAAGCCCGTTTCCAAACTCTCACCAAGCGCACTGCATAAAAACTTAGAAGGACTTTCAAAGTTAGGAAGCCCGTTTGGAAACCCTGCCAAACAACGTTTCAGAAATAAACTATATTCAAAGACTCCTTAAATATAAAGCAAAATATATTATGTTACAATGCATTTTTTTCTGTTCGAGCAGTTTTAAGAGGTCTTGTATGCTTAGCAAAATATACTCTTTTTTGGTAGGTATACCTCCCATCAACAGATGAGATTTTATATGGATTAAAAGAAATTCGGGATAGGAATAACTTTGGTTGGTAATAGGGTTGTGTATGAGTTGATTTAGTTTGGATTATGGCCAGACCTAGAACTAAAACAAACCTTGAACGGTTCTCAATTTTGAATTTAAAATCAAACTAACAAAGGTGTGGAACCAAACAGGCCAAACTCAATGAAATTTGTTGCACTGTACCATACAAGAATTGCCATATTTATTTAAAAATAAATAATATAAAATTACAAATACTTATTGTGTGAAAAAGTAATTTAGTACTACGTGACCTTATTCTTCCACTCACATAAGAGTAGATTCCACCACTTAGTAGCTAGAGTATTTAATTTTACTTAACAGCTGAACTTCACCACTATGTGAGTGGTGAAGCAAGAATGATGTAGTGCTCTAAAAGTATTAAATAATTTTTCCTTAAACAAAATTCCTCCTTGTGTTGTTTACTTTGCTTTCGAGAGGGTAAAAAAAAACCCAGTTCCAGACAACGACAAAGACAAACTCCACAAGTTTTGATCTGGATCACAACCCTGAACGAATAACTACATATCTACGGTTCATGTACAGAAAAAATAGTATGTATATAAATACAGATCACTGGGTAGTTGCAGATACAGCAGAAAGCTGAATCTAACAGGAGAGAGAACCAAGCCTGGATGGTATGCAACTCCCTGTATTTTGGATATTCTGCATTAGGTTTACTCTCTGGGTCATGTTATCCAGTCCTTTATATCAAATGCTATTATGTTTTTCTTGGTTATCACAAAAAAAAAGAAAAAAAAGAAATACAAATCTACGAGAAACCTCAATGAACTCGGAGAGCAGGAACCTTCCTTTCCTTGTCAGTAAAAAACAATAGCATGTTAAAAATCAGAATGGAACAATAATCCCACTGTAAAATCACTGTAATGTGGGTTGCAAGTTTGCTTTATAAGCTGCAATCCTATAAAAACCATTTTCCATGATTCTACGGTTAACTTACAAGAACAGGAAACACAAGCTAGCAAAGAGATGGTTTCCTGGCCCACGTTCAACCTGGGAAGCATCATAACTTTCGAGTCATGGAAGTCAATAGTGTACATACGATCGAGCCACTGTAGCATTATTGCGATGGAAAGCATCTGTTTCAGCCCATGACTCTGCCTCGAACCAGATTCTTTCTGTCCACGCACAACGTGGAAATAATCAATGGTAATAAAGCACATTTATCTAAGAGAGGAGAGAAAGTGATATTACAAAGCAAATAATTGCCTCAATCTCGCTAGTTCAAACACAAGCACAATATTGCCATGCCAGATCCCTTGGTCTTCAATGAAGCATCAACCAGATGCCCGTACCTAGATTTTCTTCCATGGGTAATAATTAATGAAGTAAAGCAACACCTCCCCCCCTTTGGAAAATCAGATCAAAGTCCCTACCTATATCTGTATATGAGTATTTGGCTGGTTTTTCATTGGCTGCCTAACTTTTTATGCCATAATCAATTTAAGAAACGTAGAAAATCTCATCTTCCCTGTCTGATTGTTCTGATCACTCATGACAGTATTTTATGCTTAGCCATGTTCATTATCCTGAGACGCTATTCTCACTCTTCTTAAATTTGACAGGAGCACAAGGACTAGTGCAGGGCGACAACTCACTGCAAAGTGGCTTTGTTACCTATTCCATTAGGAACAACCTTGCTTTGAGATTCAAATGTCATCATCTTCCACGAGGGAGAGGGCAAATATGCATCAATGAGAAAGGAAGTGAGAGACAGAATGAGCGAGCATGAAAATGGGGAACATAACAAGTAGAAACACAATGCCAAGGAATTACGCCAAATCCTCAATCAAGAATCAAGACTCATGATTGTGTCCCATGGACATCAAATGAGGAGTCCTTCCAAAAAACTTCAAAGACTTGCAAGAATACCATATAACACCTGGTTAAGGACAAAATAGAGAGTATCTACAGGTCATATAAACTATAGGTTTCCAACTTCAAACTTCAACTCTTTCACACGAGTCCAATGTTTGATAAACCAATACTAAGAACTATTTTAACCTAAGCAACATTACTGTCGACTGACACTCGTAACATGGGGCAGCATGCTGCATGCATCAGGGACTCAATTGTTATGCCTCGGAAAACTCTTCAAGATCAATCTCCCTGGTTCTCTTTGACTTGCAACTGCTAATAAAGGATCCCAAACAAGAAACCCGTGAAGATTCTTCTAGTCTTTTGTCATAGCTGGAGCAGCCATAGCCTCAAACGCATGTGCTAATATGCATCCAGCAAGCACCTTTACACATTGTTCAGTTCATGAAACCACTGCCAATATAGGAGAAATAGTCAAGATCTGTATTTGTAAGCACCTTGTTTTCGTGGAAAGTTTCTTAAACTGAAATTTGAAAAATTTAACAGTAATTACCATTTACCAATTATTTCACAATTTTATATGCTGATTTATAGTGGGATGCATTTTTTTAGCAAGAGGTGCAACTCATTTCTGCAGCCTACCATTCACTGTCAAAACAAAAGAAACAACAGATCAGAAAACTGATTTGAAGTGCCTAGGTTACAATGAGATAAACAAGAATCAGAACTTATTTTGCACCTGAGACACCTGGACAGCTCAGAAACATCTCCAATCTGTTACTTGTGCTGAGAATGAGAATCCCTCTGAAATCTCTAGCTGATATGCACCAGATAAACCTCGAGATTGCGGAAGTAGTAAACGCAAATAATGTTGCAGCACCAAGCAAACATAAAAAAAATTCCCCAGAGGGGACAATACTATGAACCAAGATGGACCACTAATCATGAAATAGGGCTTAGGGCTTCTTGATAAGCTCAACTAGGATGGTCTGCGGAAGGAAACAAAGAAAAGGCTTTTCTTACTCATAGAACTGCCTTAGTTCGTGTACGTCACTAAACACCATCTGCCATCACAGATTGCTTCTTTCCCTGCACCATATATCCTTTTGTGAGAAGTCCTCTCTTTCTCATCTCATCGTGCAAACATGAAATGGCAACTGTATCATCCTGCTTGGCATACCCTCTAATCAAGATATCATAAACTGCATAGTCAGGAGTGATTCCCCTTTTCAACATATCATCAAAGACTTGTTTTGCTTCAATCATGAGCCCTTTATCAGCTAAACCAAAAATCAGTGAGCTATAGGTTAACAAATCAGGAGTAATGCCCTCTTGAATCATCTTGTTCTTCAGCCTGAATGCTTCCACTAAGTTTCCTTGCTTGCAGAGCCCAGCAATCCAAGAAGTGTAGACATACTTGTCTGGTTTAAACCCTGCCTCTGACATCTCCCTACAAATGCTCTCAACTTGGCTTAAATTTCCTCCTTTGCACATCCCATCAATAAGCACGGTGTATGAAATTACGTTGGCCTTATCTTTGCTAAAATAATTTTTTGCCTCATTTAGATGCCCATGCTTACAAAGGGCATCAATCAAGGTTGAAAGTGTTACAACATCAGGCTCGAGACCTTTGGCCAACAATTCCTTGTACTCATTCAGTGCTGCTTTCAAATTCCCAGCCTTGAAATGAGCATTAATAAGCGTGGCAAAGATCATATTATCAGGTGCCAATCCACTCTTCGTCATATCCTTCTTAATCTCTATCGCTCTATCTAACCTACCTGTATTACAGAGGCCAGATATAACAGCCCCATAAGCTGCTACATCAAGACTGATCCCTTGATCATGCATGCTGCTCAAATACTTCACAGCGTAATCCATATTTCCTTTCTTAAACTGCCCATCTATCATCGAAGTGTAAACTGCAGAATTGGGTTCAACCCCATCTTCCAACATCTTTGAAAACAAACTGTCAGCCCTTTCCAACATCCGTTGCTTACAAAGACCATCAATTAAAGCTGTATAAGTAACCACATTTGGCAAAAGTGACGATTTACCCATTTCCTCATACAACTCATATGCAACTTCCATATTACCAGCCTTACAATACCCATCAATCAAAGAAGTAAACACAATCAAATTTGGCAAAATTCCACTTCTACTCATATCCCTAAACACTTTAAAACCCATATGCAAATTACTCATTTTACAAAACATATCAACAAAAATACTATACGTAACAACATTTGGCAGACAACATTTCCACATCAAACCCATATATACAAATGCTTCTTTTTGCATTCCAAGCTTACAAAATCCATTAAACAGAACATTAAATGTAACCAAGTCAGGCTTTACTTTCCCACCACCAGAATTCCAATTCATTATCGAACACGCACCCTTGATATCGCGCGAACGACAATACCCATCAATCAAAGAATTGTAACTAACAATATCGGGGGAACACCCAAAACTGGGCATCGAATTCAAGAAGCAATGAGCAGAATCGAGATTACCCAGTTTACAGAAAAGGGAAATGATGGAATTGCAAGAAGAGAGGTGAGGAGTGTAACCTTTGGAGATGAAGTGGAGGAGGAGCTTGAGGGAGAGGTCCCCACAGTTGTAGCGAATGAGGAGGTGGAGAGACTGGTTGAAGGTGTAAGAGTTGGGGAACTTTGTTGAGGTTCTTCGCAAGCGGGCGAAGAATTGTAGGGCTTCTTCGATCATGCATGTGGAGGTTCTTCAATTGATTCGTGCAAAATCTATGAATTGAGCTAATATTCAGTGTAACAGAGCCGGTCAGGGTTTAGGGTTTGGGTGGTTCTGGTGCTTAAACCCTAAATTGAGGCAAAACGCAAAAGTGCCACATATCCACTTAAGCCCAAGCTTTATAATGTTTCTTTTCTTTCTTTATTTTTCTTGTTTCCATTTTTTCCCTTTTTTTTGGAACTGTCACGTGTCAACTAAAATTCGTCAACCTAAAACAAAACAAAAAACAAAAACAAAAAATTTCAAAAACAAAAATACTTTTCTATGGAATATTTTTATTGCTTTTTAGTGTTCTAATACTTTTTAGGATATATAAAAATACAATTCGTTTCAAAAAATGTGTAATAGCACATTAATACAAATCTTTATCTTTATCTTTATCTTTATTTTTATCTTTAAAGAGAAAAGTTCATAACCTTCTCACACCCATAAGAGGAGAAAATTCTAACTATAATCATTGCACCACAGATTTAATAAGGTCGTGTGACACTAAGTATATTGACTTGTTATATATCTTCAGTATGATGACTATGAATTTAGCAATAATTTTTTTTTAAAAAATCTACTTCATGCTCCTTAAAAACTTGATAATGCTCCACTCCTGAGTAGAAATATACAAAGGAGAAATTGTTGCTTTTTTTTATTTATTATAAAGATATCAAATCTTTCATTTGACTACTTTTTTAAACTCGTACATGATCATCGTTTCATGCAAAAGGAGAAACTACCATTTTGCAAACATCTTCCTCTCTTTCCAACTATTCTATGAATCTTATTTGTGTATGTATTTTAATCTTAGGCTTCTTTTTGCATATTGATCATTCACAAATATCTTTTTTATTACTTAAGAAGCCGACTATGGGGACAAAAGAAATAAATACAATTATGCTAAAATCCAAAAAGAGCAATATTTTGAGAAAAAAATTGGTCGGATATTATACTCCTGTGTCAATTCTTTGTTTGCAAAATGTGTTGATAACTTAATGCCCTCTATGAAAAAAAAAAAAACTAAGAAAAAGAAAAGAAAATCAGATAGTTATCAATGTCTCCTATTGAAATAATAATAAAAATAAGTTCCCTTCCCCACTCCAACCCCAAAATTATTGATAATTTGGAGAATTTTGGGCCAAATGAATGATTTAATCATTGAACTGAGATGATATCCTCAATTACGGAGTTTAATCTCAGTATTTGCATTTGAGAGCACGAAATCCATGCCTGGGTTGGCACTTAAGACTATCTTCGTACAAAATTTTAACTATGATGGCGCCTTCCAATTCTAGGCGTAGATTTCATGCTGCCAAAAGCTTATTAACTTGAACAGCTTTGGTAGGGATAGTTAAGGGTAGATCAAATTCTTGGGAAATTATCTCATTCACAGTCATAATTGTTAATACCATACCGGTCCATTTTGAATTTATCACTATAAGTAATTGGATACTTTTAAAAATATATATATTTACTTATAAAAACATAATAAAAATATGTTATTTAACAGAGTACATGTTTAAAAATATTTAAATAATACTAATTATCTAATATATGTTTAACACAAGTTTTAATATAAATTAATTATCAAGTACATGAAAAATAAATTACACAAAATCTGGTATCGTCTGATAAATCCAGTACCACCCGACACTGTCGATATCAATCATTATTTTTTGATATTGGCTAGTATCTTGATCGGTACAAAACTCAATTTTTTTTGTACTATTTTATCATAGTACAATAAGTACCACCTGCTACTGATTGGTAAGGTGCAATATTGATAACTATATTTACAACAACTATATAGTGGACAACATTTCACATTTTCGTTTGTTAACTATAAATATGGAGCACCAAAACCTAATATTAGAGTGTTAATAACACTAGCTTAAACAAAATTGAAAAAAAAAAAGGAGAAGAATCCCCTTTTCTTTTTCTCCTTTCGCGTAGGGGAAAAAAAGAAAGAAAGAAAGGAAAAAAAAAAAAATTCCCACCTGCTTCAAGTATTGAAGGGTAATTGTACGAAGACTAAAATGAAAATAAACCTTTTTCTTCAAAAGAGACAACAAAGTTAAAGGCTTTGGTGTCGCAACTACAACTCAGTGAATTGTAATTTAGTGTTGGAGTAAAGGGAATCATTGGCTAATTTTTTAGTTCATTGTATTTATTGGAAGAAATATAGATGGGCTAATTTTTAAGAAATATTGGCAATTTTTTTAGTTCATTATACCATAAGACATGGGCCAACTAAGTTGGGTTTTTTGTGTAATACTTAAGCCCATCCAACGTCTTTACTTCCACATAGCATAGCGCATGTTGCCTGTTTCATGCTTTATTTCGAATTCAATTCCAATTTTGTGTTTTTTTTAAAGTATTTTCTTTGTTTTTTAGTAAAAAAGTCAAAAACATAAAATAATACTCATAAAAAATGTAAAAATTTGAATGTTGGTTGTAAAAGCCTGTAACACAAGAAAGCTAGTTAAAACCGTAAGTTGATGAATTATTTGATTGAGATGAAATATCAACTAATGCTCTCTTGAGTTCATTATATTTATTATAGGATTTTGCAAACATGTGTTCTAAGGGAACATGTTTAGCTTTAATTAATACAGTGCATTTCTCACAAGTTATAATAAAGACATTCATTTAAGAGTTGTTAGTGGAATAAAATACTACATAATAGTTATTTTTTCAATACAACTAGCAAATTGATGAAGAGATTTGAAATTCAAAATCCTTATAATTTGGAAAAACTACCCTTGGACATCACTAATATCAGTAGATAAATTTTTTTAATCACATGCTTATATTATACAATTAATTCTAAATTTAAAATTGTATGATTATAACATAACTCTTGCACTCTTTGTCCAAAAAAAAGATATTTGAATACCTATATATCTTTAAATACATAACTTTGATTTTTACATTCACCTATTTATTATGTCATTTAACACATTACTTTGATTTTTCATTCGCCTATTTGTAGTATCACTTGATTTTTTCATTTACCTATTTATTATAAAATTTGAATATACATTCCCATTTTTGTTATAATATTTGAATTTATTTATAACACAAGACTATATAAATGCTGAGAAGATGTCACATCTTTGTTAATTATATTTTACAAAAATTAAAAGTTGGAGAGTTAATATTTCGTTTTTAAAGAGAAGACTAATACATTAATTCTCTTCTTAACACGTGCCATTTGCTGATACAGGAGGATCTCAGTCAAAATTGGCTTAAAAACAATGAGCTAAATGGTCAAAACAGAGGGGCTGCCAAACCTATTTTTTCAGTTATGTAGACTCTGTTTTGAGATGACTTTGCATTCAAATCTGTATCTACTGGAAGTGAATCAGCGTGAAAATCTTACATGGATGGAAAGGTCTATGAACCTACTTTCTAACAAAAAAAACAGAGCATGATTTGCTGTCTTGTGGAGAGAGATATGATTATTTTACTGAAGGGTGTCTGAGCTGTCTGCACACATCTGAAAATTCAGCAATCCTGATTTTCTACAGCCCACACCTTTTGATTTTCTTGGTTGTTAGGTGTGTTTTGTCAAGAGTCTTAAAGGTGTTTTACATGTTTTTCTTGTCTTCTCCTTAAATGGTGGTAGTCAAAGGTTGGTTGTCTTTCTTTGTCTTCAATCAAGTGTGCATGTATGTCAAAGTTTATGTGTGTTTGTCAAAATAAAATATGTATTTATGAGACTATTGCAAGTGGTAATGAACGTAGAGAATTTTCAGATTATGTTTGAAAGTTAGCCTTTGGCTTTTTAAGAAGAAGGAGTTCTTCTTGTTTACTCTTATCCTTTGGTGGATTTCCGTAGGGTGGCGAGCTTAACTCATTTCTTGAGTGTACACTTGTGTTACCTCCTCTTTTTTTCCATTTTTCGGCGTCAGATTTGGTATCAGAGCATTTGGTGTGTGATGGCTGGTTGTCGTCGTCGTGGTCCTAATGTCGAAGAAGTCCCGGTTCGTGAACGAGACTTACGAGATGTTGAGATGGAAGATTTACGGAGACAAGTGCAGCAACTCCAATAGCGTTTGCAGCGCTACGAGCCTTTGGAACGTGGCGATTTGCGCCATGATTCAAAGCAAGAATCACCTAATGAAGAGGAGGAGATTAACCCCTTCCATGGCGCTCCTAATCAAGCATCAAGCGAAGACGCTTCTCCAAGACGTCGTGTCCGAAGAAACCATGATTTTCAACGAGATTATGGTGTCAAAGTTGACATTCCAGAATTTGAAGGAAGAATGCGTCCAGAGGAGTTCATAGATTGGCTTCACTCTGTTGAAAGGGTCTTTGATTACCAAGATGTTGCGGAAGATCGTAAAGTGAAGTTAGTAGCTATAAAATTAAAGAAACATGCTTCAATTTGGTGGGAGAACCTCAAGAAGCAGCGTGCTAGATAAGGAAAGTCTCACATTGTCACGTGGGACAAGATGAAGAAAGAGCTAAGGAAGAAATTCTTGCCAGAAAATTATCGGCAAGATGCCTTCCTCAAGTTTCACAATTTCACACAAAAGGAGCAATCCGTGGAAGAGTATACAGCTGAATTTGACCATCTTATGATGCGTTGTGAAGTGTTTGAACCAGAGGAACAAACTATAACACGTTATCTTGGAGGACTTCGGTCTGAAATTACTAATATTATTCAGCTGCAACCTTATTGGAGTTACAATGATGTTTTTAAGCTTGCAATCAAGGTGGAAAAACAACTCAAAGAAGCACGTGGGAGTAGCTCTTGGCCTTGGGACAAAGATGGGTTTTTTAAAGGAAGAGCCTCAACTGCCAAGCCCTCTTCATCACACAAGGTAGCCCCTTCAAGGTCACTGCCCAAGCAAGATGGAGCAGCGAGTTCAAGCCGTCCTAATGCCTCCAATCCTAACAATCGCCGATGTTTCAAGTGTCAAGGATTAGGCTACATCGCCTCCGATTGCCCAAACCACAAGATAGTCTCTCTTGTGGAAGAGGAGTCCGAGAAAGATGATGTATCAACCGATGGAAATCAAGAAGATGATGGAGGCATCACTTATGGAGATCAAGCAGAGAGCCTAGTTGTTAGAAGAAGTCTACATGTAGCCCATGTAGAGTAAGAAAGTTGGCTCCGCAATAATATTTTCCACACAAGATGTACTTCCCATGGCAAAGTTTGCAACGTCATCATTGATGGAGGGAGCTGTGAGAATATGGTGGCCACAACAATGGTGGAAAAATTGCATCTCAAGACAATGGAGCATCCACACCCTTACAAAATTTCGTGGCTTTGCAAGGGAAATGAGGTAAGAGTAACTAAAAGATGTCTAGTTACTTTTTCCATTGGCAATAACTACAAAGATGAAGTTTGGTGTGACGTTGTCCCCATGGATGCTTGTCATTTGCTTCTTAGTCGTCCTTGGCAATATGATAGGAGGGTTATTCATGATGGTTACAAAAACACTTACTGTTTTGAGAAGGATGGAGTGAAAGTCATCTTAGGTCCTTCCAAGTTAGTGAGCACTCTTAAACCTTCAAAAGGGGAGGGAAGTAATTTGCTCTTTAAATCCTAATTTGATAAATCTTTGGAAGAGTCTAATGAGGCTTATGCTCTTGTGGTGATGGAAGGAAATGAAGAGCACATGGAAGTCCCTTCCATTATGCAGCCACTTCTTGAAGAATTTTTTTATGTTATTCTAGAAGAGATCCCACCCAGCCTTCCCCCCATGAGAGACATCTAACATTGCATCGATTTCATTCTCGGAGCCGTCCTTCCAAACAAGGCAGCTTATAGGATGAATCCAAAGGAGCATGAAGAGTTGCAAAGGCAAGTTGAAGAACTCATGAATAAAGGCCTATTGAGGAAAAGCATGAGTCCATGCGCTGTCCCTGCTCTTCTTATGCCAAAAAAAGATGGTTCTTGGCGTATGTGTATTGATAGTAAAGCGGTGAATAAGATCACAATCAAATACCGCTTTCCTATTCCACGCCTTGATGATCTTCTTAACCAACTCCATGGTGCTTCTATCTTCTCTAAGATTGATCTACGGAGTAGATATCATTAAATCTGAATGAGACCCGGTGATGAATGGAAGACCGCTTTCAAGACAAAAGATGGTCTTTATGAGTGGATGGTTATGCCTTTTGGGTTATCTAATGCTCCTAGTACTTTTATGCGGCTTATGAATCATGTGTTTAAACCTTTCATTGGAAAGTTTGTTGTTGTTTACTTTGATGATATTCTAGTGTACAGCAAGGGCGAAGAACAACACTTGGAGCATCTTCAACAACTATTCAAGACACTAAGAGAGCAGAAATTGTATGTCAACTTGAAGAAGTGTCACTTCTTTACAAATAGCCTTGTGTTCTTAGGCTATGTCATATTTGGTGAGGGCATTCAAGTGGATCCTAGCAAGGTGGAAGCAATTATCAGCTGGCCAATTTCAAGGTCAGTTTGTGATATTCGAAGTTTTCATGGTCTTGCTTCATTTTATTGTCGCTTCATTTTATTGTCGCTTCATCAAAGGATTTAGCACTCTTGTCGCTCTTATCACTGAGTGCTTAAAAGGAGGCACATTCAAATAGTCGGAAGAGGCACAAAAGAGCTTCGAAATCATTAAGAAGAAGGTTACCGAGGCTCCTATGCTAACATTACCAGATTTTAACAATGTGTTCGAGGTACATTGTAATGCTTCCAATGTGGGAATTGGTGCTGTGCTAAGTCAAGAAGGTAAGCCTATTGCTTTCTTTAGTGAAAAGTTGAATGGAAGTCGAAAAAAATACTTTACCTATGATAAAGAGTTTTATGCTATTATTCGAGCTTTGGATCATTGGAGCCATTATCTCATATCCAAAGAGTTTATTCTCTTTTCGGATCATGAAGCTTTGAAGTATATAAATGGCCAACATAAGCTCAATAATCGGCATGCTAAATAGGTCGAGTTTTTACAAGCTTACACTTTCCATATCAAGCACAAATCTAGAAAACAAAATCAAATGGCTGATGCATTGAGTCGAAGACACTCCTTATTATCTACAATTCAAGTGGATGTCTTAGGCTTTGAAGTCATAAAGGAGTTGTACAAAGATGATCCTTACTTTGCCAAAATTTGGGAGGAACGTTTGAGAGGTCCTTTTAACCATTTTTTGTTGCAAGATGGTTTTCTTTTCAGGAAAAATCAGCTATGCATCCCAGAAGGTTCTCTTAGGGAAGCTATTATCAAAGAAGCTCATGGAGGAGGACTTGCTGGCCACTTTGGGAGGGATAAGACATTCTCGCTTGTGCAAGAAAATTTCTATTGGCCTAGAATGGATCGTGACATCGCCCGGCATGTGGAGCGTTGTAGAATTTGTCAACGAGCCAAGGGTCACTCTCAAAATACCGGACTATATACTTCGTTGCCAGTTCCCATGGCTCCTTGGGAGGATGCGAGCTTAGACTTTGTGGTGGGATTGCCTCGCACTCAAAGGAACAAAGACTCTATTATGGTCGTCGTTGATCGATTCTCCAAAATGGCACACTTTGTTCCATGTAACAAAACATTGGATGCTTCTCATATTGCTGATCTCTATTTTCGAGAGATTGTAAAGCTTCATGGTATTCCAAAGACAATGACCTCCGATCGTGATTCGAAATTTATGAGTCATTTTTGGCGCACACTTTGGCGTAAGCTTGGAACTACTCTTCAATATAGCTCTTCTCATCACCTGCAAACGGATGGGCAAACTAAAGCTGTCAATCGGAGCTTGGGAAACTTTTTGAGAAGTTTAGTTCCCAGCAACATTCGCCAATGGGACCTTGCTCTAGCACAAGCTGAATTTGCTTATAACCGGTCCACAAGCCAAACCACTGGAACTAGTCCCTTCGAAGTTGTCTATGGGCGCAATCCTATAAGTCCCTTGGACTTGGCACCACTTGCTACCACTCAAAATTTCAGCAGCGATGCTGAAGAGCGAGCCAAACAAATCAAAAGGTTGCATGAACAAGTAAGGGATCGAATCTTCAAGCAAAATCAAAAGTACCAAAGAAGTGCTAATAAACACTGTAAGCTCGCAGCATTCAAAGAAGGAGAGTTGGTATGGATCCATCTTCGCAAGGAACGTTTTCCACGAGGTCGTCATGGTAAGCTTAAACCAAGGGCTAATGGTCCTTTCAAGGTGCTTCAAAGAATTGGTGAAAATGCTTACAAGATTGAGTTACCAGGAAACTATGGCGTTTCAGCCACCTTCAATGTGGCGGATTTATCGCCATATCATGATGAAGAAAGTGAGGAGAACTTAAAGACGAGTTCACACGTAGCAGAAGCGTATGATATAGGAGGATCTTAGTCAAAATTGGCTTAAAAACAATGAGCTAAATGGTCAAAACAGAGGGGCTACCAAACCTGTTTTTCCAGCTGTGCAGACTCTGTTTTGAGCTGACTTTGCATTCAAATCTGTATCTACTGGAAGTGAATTAGCGTGCAAATCTTACATGGATGGAAATGTCTATGAATCTACTTTCCAACAAAAAAAAACAGAGTATGATTTGTTGTCTTGTGGAGAGAGATATGACTATTTTACTAAAGGGTGTTTGAGCTGTCTGCACACATCCGAAAATTCAGCAATCCTGATTTTCTGCAGCCCACCCCTTTTGATTTTCTTGGTTGTTAGGTGTGTTTTGTCAAGAGTCTTAAAGGTGTTTTACATGTTTTTCTTGTCTTCTCCTTAAATGGTGGTAGTCAAAGGTTGGTTGTCTTTCTTTGTCTTCAATCAAGTGTGCATGTATGTCAAAGTCTATGTGTGTTTGTCAAAATAAGATATGTATTTATGAGACTATTGCAAGTGGTAATGAAGGTAGAGAATTTTCAGATTATGTTTGAAAGTTAGCCTTTAGCTTTTTAAGAAGAAGGAGTTCTTCTTGTTTACTCTTATCCCTTGGTGGATTTTCGTAGGGTGGCGAGCTTAACTCATTTCTTGAATGTACACTCGTGTTACCTCCTCTTTTTTTCCATTTTCCGGCGTCATTTGCGCACATGTTATATGCTCTTACAAAATTACTTATGATGATGCCTACTGTAATATATGTACACATACATATAATATCATTACTAAAAAATTATTAAAACCTGTAAGTTAAAATTATAAATTAAGAGATACATGGTATACGATAGGTAATAATAATGTCCATATATATATGAATGTATGTTATATGAAACTTATATCTCATAAAATGTGTAGATTAAACATATATATATATATATATATATAATGATTATCATCCTACACTACATACTATATAAAAAAAATAATATGGGTAACGAATAAGTAATACATTTTACATTAAGTATAGAGATAACACAATTTTGTAACTATATTTTCCCATAATCTATTCTCGGATCATTCCATTATTCTGAAGCCAAACAAATGAATGGAAATACAATTTCCTTTTTCTTCATGTTTCATTCCAACTTCTTGCAACATTTCATTCCCATCACAAATCGATTCTATTCTTGAGAACCAAAGCGGATATCTTCTAGCTAGCACCTTCAAAAGATCTAAAGGGGAAAAAAATTATTTTATGAGAAATTAATAAAGTTCGGTTGTTTGTTTGGAAATTCTTAAATTCTAGGAAAAATATTTCAAATCATAGGAAAAAGTTAGAAAATAACATCCGATTTGTTTCCTATAGGTGGGAGAATTGAAGGATGAGACAGTAGTTAGTTGAACACCTTTAAAAAAAAAAAAAAAATTTATACCTTCACATGTCCCAGTAAAAAATGTGTTGTCTACCCAAGTTTAGGATATCTACTATCAAAATCACATATCAGAACTTAGATATCAGGTGCCAAATGGTAGCGTATTGGCAAAATGCTGCAAAGCAATTTTAATTGCTTGATAGTCCCAAACCCTTGCCTGCCGACTCCAACATTGGTTTATCGATCTGTTATCAAAACCGATCAGCCAACCAATTTGATGGCCTAAGAGTACTGCAAGAGAAAGTCGCTTGAGGGGGAGAGTTCTAACCTTATGACTTGAAAACTTCATTACCTTTTGGTTTTATATATATATATATATATATTTATTGTTGAAACATTCTCTGCAAGTTATATCAACTGCAATTTGAAAAGGCTAAATAGTCCTGACAAGCTATTTTTAGGTACACATAAGGCATCAACTGTGAAAAACCAAACGTTGACAATTTTGCATGAGCTTAAGTTGATCTGATTGCCAGTTGGCTTCTCATATTGGTGCTGAGAAAGCTATCCTATATTTTCTCAAGTACTTATTCAGTGTTCTTGGAGCACCATGACACTCTTCTTTGGATCTCGAATACATCAATTGGATCCACATAACAAGAAGGAGCCCACCGCATTGTAATAGGAAGAGCGAGGAGGATCAAGGCTCCTAGCCCAGACTAAAAATATTTGTCTTACTAGTTTCTATAGTACTCTCATACAATATTCTGTTTGATTTGCCTTATGGCTACATTTGAAGTACAATTAGGAGAGGATCAGGACCCATCTAACAGGAAAGAGTCCACTGCAGTGTAAGAGGAGTGAGGATATAATATAATATAAATTTATACTCTCATAGACGTAATGCAAATCAAATAAAATTGTATGAGAGTACTATATACAACATAATATAAGTTCACCCACACTGAAAACCCTAAGCAGATGTTATTAAGAAATGCTTGTAATTGAACGCCAGTCCCATTCTTGAAGCTGAGTTTGAGCATGGAATGTGGGTTTTGAATAGCATACCACTCTTTTTGAGCTCAAAAGGAAGACAAATATTACGTTTATGTCACATCACCATATATATCGTATATCTCTTGTAGGAATGCAAACATAGTGAGAGTTGTGATGCTGTGAAAAAAAGTGATGAAGCTTTGCATAGAAAATTTGATTTGTGAAATGCTTGCCTTTTAACATACCTGATACAGTCCTAGCTGCAGCAGACGTTTGATCCTACTTTCGTGAGAAAAGAGAGAGCCAACATTTTCCGATCCCCCTCACCTCAATGGCTCATCCACATGCTTCGGAATGATACCAGCCAGTGAGCTTAGCCATTGAGGGAGAGAGTTCAGAGAAAGTTGAATCTCCAGAACCCTTTCGCGTGGTTGAAGAGAGAGAGAGAGAGAGAGAGAGAGAGAGAGAGAGCGGGGATGAATCAATGAAGGGGAGAGTAATGCTACCATACCCTTACATACGAGTTCTTGGCTGTGAATATAGAAACATTTTTTTCTGTGAGTGTTTTCTTCGGCCTTTTCATCTATTTTAATATATTTCTTTAGCTAAATGCATAGAAACTTCTTCAATGCCTTAGTCCAATTAAAGAGAACTTACACAGAAGCAACCAAAAGAATTTTCCTAGATCTTCAAATTCCTCAACAAAGAGAGATCAGTGTGTTTTCTTGATCCACAAGCACCAAAAAACTAGTTGACTCCAACTAGGCATGATGTTATAGGTAATGTCCATACAAGCACTAGTTTCTGATGGATTCTTCTGTATTCCTTATGTTCCCATTGTGATAGAAGCACAAAGGCTTCATGTGAAGCACAATCAGTACAACTTACCCCAATATATATAAAATATATATATGTATATAGGAGAAACACGACACCTCAAGTATGGTAATAACTATAGAACTTAGATTATATTTTCTCGACGAGGACATCAAAGTAGGAAGCACTAGTCATCCAACTCTTTACAGTTTCCAGTATCTTTCCTCGTTTGGATTTTACTGTAAGTGGGGTTAGGACTTAGGACAAAGAGATTATGACAACCTGGTCTAATGAAAATTTCCCCATGAATTCTTGAAACATCCACACTATACCTACGTCTGGCCTGTATATCCCGCTTTCAAATGAAAATTTCAAGCCTATCAGGACCAGGTAGATTGGCAGATTGACCAACTTAGACCTGCTAGATTGTATAATTACTCATTACATATTTATTTTGGAAACAATTATTTCTCTCTTTTTTTCCCTCTTAAATTCCTCTTTTTAATGTGAGGTTGGATCATACATGGAGGCTACCAAGATTTCTTTTGCTCATAATTTGGTGAAATTGATCCCAGCTGGTTATGTGATTAACTTAAAAAAACAAGCTAATAATAATCATGATCAAGGGACTTGTCAGGTTATATAATAGTAGAACTTAAATGGATTTAAAAAGATAATTAGATTCTCTTGAGTAATTTTTAAGAGATCAATAATATTATCATCTAGCTGTGGTGGTGAAAAATAAAAACACTGCAGTTCCAACAGTTAATTCTTTATATTGTTTTTTATATATTTTTTGGCTGCATGTGACTATAATATAATTGGAAACCTAGTTGCAACTAGTCATTGAATGTTGAAATCGTGATCAACCTAAATGGCTATATTAATTAATTTCTACTTGCAACTTGTTTGGAAAATTGTAAAAAACCAAATTTTAGGCATTACTGTATGTAATGCTCAGCAAAATGTTGTTGCACATACCTTTTTCTTTATCCACGCCATTCTTCATGCATTCTTTTTAAGCAAATATTTTTCATGCAGAGCATCAAAGGAGGAGAATTAAAATTTGTAAAGTAGTGTTATATTTTTCAAAACCGAATATAGATAATACCAATACTAAAACTCATCAAATTGATCCTTGCAGATACCTTTTCTTCATCTGCACTCCATTCTGCAACACATACTTGTTCAGCAAATAATTTTATGCAGTTCCATCAAAAGGAGGAGAAATTTTCTGAAAAAAGTTCACAATTTCATGCATGAAAAGTGAAAAAAAGCTACCTGACTCTATAAAATGAACAAGTTCACAATTATCATGGACTTCTGTGCTTATAATTGTTCAACTTTAATGAATTTAAGAAGATTAGGTTTTCTTCAAAAATTACGAATAGGTCTATAATATTATCGAGATATACTATTTCTACATGCAACTTATTTGGAAAATTGTAACTAGTGTTTGAAATCCAAATTTAAAGGCTACTGAAAGTGAAATTAATTAAGCATAATGTTGTTGTGTTACCTTCCCTTAATCTGCACTCTATTTTGCATGCACGCGTACTTCTTTGGCATATATTTTTCTGCAGTGCATAAAAGGAGGAGAATTAAACATTGTAAAATTTTTTCCAAAACCAACAATATTAGATATATCACCGAAAATAGAACTCATCAGTGTTGTTGCAGGCCAGCTGCTATGCCATCTGATGAAGGAGCAGAATCAAAATCTCATTCTTCCATCATCATGAACGAATGTCAACAAGTCAAGAGGAGTAAGTCTTCAATGGCCCTCGCAGGAATCCAATGTTCCACATTAGAAACCAATGCCTGGGACATTGGAAGCCTTTGAGGGCAGTTGGAAACTTCTCCGATGAATCTATATAATAAATGTTCATCCACTTCTTTCTTACTGCCTTACCATATATATGTTCAAGTCATCATCGGGTTTATATAGAGACGATTTGCTTCTATTTGCGCTACAAAGCTGATCGAATCTGATCTACATCGCCATCTTAAATTACTCTAAGTTATCTCTTGCGAATAATATCAAAGTATAATCCACTTGTGAATAGGCCATGTACACCAACTTCAAAGAACTGTAGCTTAACCTTTGAGGAATAAAGAACCCTAATCTTTGGTGGAATCTTTCGCGATTTCAAAGGCCAAGAGAATGTCTAATATGATCTTTAGGATGGGAATTCAAACTTTTGATAGTCACTACAATTATTTTCTAATGGAAATCACGTATCAAACTTTACAAGCAAGAAAGATGGCCACTAAGACCTATTATTTATATATAGACATGGAATCATACGGGAAGAAATATTACTTTTAAGTTCTCATGACGTGTATATAATACCATCAGCCCCAGGCTGCACATTGGCATGGTCTGAAACTGAAATTAATAAATCATAGAAAGCCCAAAAAAACCTAAAATAAAAGCTTTTCCGAAGCTCCTGACCGACCAATCGGAGTTTATATGTACAAATTCTGTCTTAGGAAAGATTGTTATTTGGTGATGTATGAAATTTTAAATACAATACAGCACACCGGTCGTGGAACATATACAACAGTTTCCGGCTGCTCAGGACTTTTGGCTGTTGTGTTCAATGACCCGGGGAATGGATTCTTTCCAAGTTGACTTCATAACCAATATGAAAAAAGGATAGAGACAGAGATGTAAGAAGGCCCAGAAATGCTTCTTTCACTAGCATAGTTTATGGTTGGAAGTATAAAGTTGGTGACCTTGCTGTGCTGCCTTTGGTTGAATTCATTATATATGATCTAGTTTGTTGTACTAATTGTTAGTATTCTATTATCTCCTTGATTCCCCTTTGTACATACAAATAAAATCATCTACATTCACAAATTTAATCAACCATCTGTTCAACCTGCAACAACAGGATCATGCTATATATATATATAGTACTGATCAATC
>CM065378.1:4345000-4652500 GCA_033060915.1 Euryodendron excelsum | reverse complement strand
AAGATTTATACTCAAAAGTTGTGTCCGAGGAAAAATTGATTTGCGGAGAAAAGTGAGGAAGAGTTGAGAGCCCCCACATCGGGACGAGTTTGGATGTGTGAGTGTGTTATATACCTCCACTTAATTTCCTATTTTAATGGGTTGTTAAATGTTTGGTTTTGTTCAAAAATAGAAAGCTTGTGCCATGCGACTTTCTTCCAGCTGCGGCCAGTGGGCTCTCTTTAAGGGTTTAGGCTTAGGCTCACGTCTGTGTTTATTGTGTTGGGTTGGGGCTCATCCCGATAGCTCATCCCACATCGGGATGAGTTTGGGTGTGTGAGTGTGTTATATACCTTCACTTAACTTTTTATTTTAATGGGTTTTAAGTGTATGGTTCTATTCAAAAAAAAAAAAAAGAAGAGCCAACAAAAGTAACCGCAATACATGGCACAGTTTTTTCTTTATTTCCTTGTACTACGACTGATCCTAGCATTTGTGAGGAAACGATACAGAAAAGATAGAAAAAAAAATTGCAGTACAAAAAATTAAATTTATTTATTTAATTTTCAGGTTAAGAATATCATTAGAATAGAATATATACAAAAATATTCTTTTTTTATTTGGTTACCCAAAAAATGAATATCTAAGTAATTTTATTTTTCTTTCATTTTATTTTTCTTCACAAATCCAAGGTCCAAAAATGAAAATGCTAACGTCAGGGCCCGCTTGGAAGGGCTTTTTCGTCTAACTTTTTTTTAGCTTATAAGCAAAAAAATCAAGTTTTTCTAGCTTTTTTGTCTTTTTTTCTTTTTTGCTTATTTGAGCTTATAAAAGCAAAAAAAAAAAGCAAATAAATTTTAACTTTTTTGTTTATAAACCAAAAAAGCTTAAAAAAAAAAAACGGTAACAAATGGGTATCTTGACCCACCAACTATTAGTAGTAATGGTTGATGCTACCTTACCAATGAATAGGACACCCATTATGAGATTTTTAATCTTCATGTAATATTGACGGGTTCATGTTCTATAATGTACTCCTTAAATATTTATGACAATAGTTGGTACTATTTTACTGTTGAATATTTAGTTGTGAATTTTACATAATTATCCTTATATGTGTTGAATGTACACTGAGCAAACTTCTTGCTGAGTCACCAAAGTGGAGGCTTCACCCAATTGAAGGTTTCACCAAAATAGTTTGTTTTATAATAGTATATATATATATATATATATTTATATTGTTGAAACATTCTGTGTAAGTTATACCACCTGCAAATGATATAATTTGAGAAGGCTAAATAATCCAGACATGCTATTTTTAGGTACACTGAGGCATCAACTGTGAAAACCAATTGTTCACAAGTTTACATGAGCTTAAGTTGATCTGATTGCCAATTGGCTTCTCATAATAGTGCTGATAATTGATAAAGCTATCCTATTTTTACTCAAGTACTCATTTGAGTATTTTTGGAGCACCACGATACTCTTCTCCTTCTCTCTCTCTCTCTCTCTTCTTGTGCATATTGTTCTTTTTCTCTTATAATGTAATGGGACTTCCTGCTAAGTAAATCTCAAACACACCAATCGGACCCATATCGGGAGCCACCTAGTGGGAAAAGGCCCACTCCATTATAAGAGGAGAGCGAGGAAGAGCAATTGTGACGTGATAGTCCTAGTTTGGACTAAAAATAACTGTCTTACTACTTTCTATTTGTTCTGCCATGAAGCCTAGTTTAATTGTACTTCACATGTAGCCGTAATGCAAATCAAATAAAATTGTCTGCGACTACTATACAATATAAGTTCACCAATGCACTGAAAACCCTAAGCAGATGTTGTTAGGAAATGCTTGTAATTAGATGCCACTCCGATTCTTGAAGCTGAAAACAAACGTTAGGTTTATATCACATCACCATATATTGTTGAGAGTCAACACATGATTCTCTCTAGAAAGATCCTTATGTCTCTTCCTCTCTCGAGAAGACTCTCATCACTTGTGACCAATATTTGCTGACCAACACATGAAGTTAGCCAAGAAACCATCACTCCTACTTTAGAATTCTCCATGAAGAGCTAGCTTTGAGACAGTCGGTTGCAAGCGCCGACTTTGGAAGGCCTATGAAAGGATTGCTTTGGCTTCTCTTGTGTGTGCTAGCATAATTGACCAATTGTGTGGGAGCACCAAATTGTTTGTGGGTGGCAAATGATGAGAGGCCTCGCACCAATGTTTAGTGGGTATTCCGTGTGTGTATGAAGATTATAGTTGTTAATTTCGCACTGCGCTGGCCGGTACAGTCGGTACGCACTGCACCAATGCTTATACGATACAAAAGATTTAGATACTGCATCGGTTAATTTACCGGCTTGTACCAAGCATACCAGCTCATACCAGACTGTACCGGATAATTTGGTTTTTTACTCTATTTCTAATTTATCATTATATTTTATATAAGTTATTTCATTTTGGTGACTTTAAATTTTTAATATGAGTGATTTTTATATTTAAAATATATATATACACACACACATAACAATAGTTAGGACCTTTTGGTAGTGATTTATTATATTAAAATATTTAGACCTTTTGTTAAAATGTAACAGACAATGAGTATGCGTTTTAAGTATTTTTAAAATATTTAAAATTTATGATTTACTATTTTGAAAACTCTTTAAATTACTTATAACTTATATACATTTTGCTATAATGAGATTTTATTTTATACATTTATAGTATATGCATATATATATATATATATATGTTTTGACATAAATTAAATATATAATATTTATAGCGGCAAATCCAATATGATGCGCTGGTACAATCCGGTATCGATATGTATCATTCCAATGACAAAAACATTACAATGGCTGGTACGATTGACAACTATGGTGAAGATAGGATACACTCTACGAGTAGAAAGTTAGTGAATGATACTAAGTGCGGGTATGTGTGATACACATTATGTGAGAGTGTGTGGAGAAGACACATAGTGTAAGTGAAATGTTGAGCCTTTTATATGTATTGGGCACACCGGTGAGCGTGAGTTGGTGTTAGATATCAATAATATAGTTAATGCACGTGTAAGTTGTATTGTGAGCACCTATTGCATTGTATGGTTGTATTATAAGAGTAAAAGGAAAGCAAACATATTGAGAGCTGTGATGCTATGAAAAAAGTGATGAAGCTTTGCATAGAAATTTGATTTGTAAAGTACTTGCCTATTAACATCCCTGATACAGTCCTAGCTGCTACAGAAGTTTGATCATCCATTCCTGAAAAGAGAGAGCCAACATTTTCTGATCCCCCACACCGCAATGGCTCATCCTCAAGCTTCCAAATTGTACCGTTGAGCTTAGCCATTGAGGGAGAGAGTTCAGAGAAAGTTGAATCTCCGGCACCCTTTCGCGTGGGGGAAGTGAGAGAGAGAGAGAGAGAGAGAGAGAGAGAGAGAGAGAGAGAGAGAGAGAGAGAGAGAGAGATGGGTTGATGAACGGGAGAGTAATGCTACCATACCCTTATATACAAGTTCTTGGCTTCATTGATGTGAAATTGAGAATATAGCAACATTTTTGTGTGTGTTTTCTTCGGCCTTTTCATTTATTTTAATATATTTTCTTTAGCTAAATGCATAGAAACTTCTTCAATGCCTCAGTCCAATTAAAGAGAACTTACACAGAAACAACCAAAAGAATTATCCTAGATCTGCGAATTCCTCAACAAAAAGAGAGATTAGTGTGTTTTTTTGCTCCACAAGCACCTAAAAAACTAGTTGACTCCAAATAGGTATGATGGTATAGGTAATGTCCATCCAAGCATAGTTTCTGATGGATCCTTCTGTATTCCTTATATTCCCCTTGTGCTAGAAGCACGAACAGTGCAATTAACCCCAATATATATATATATAGGTAAATAGGAGAAACACAACACCTCAAGTACAGTAATTATTGTAGAACTTAGATTATATTTTCTTGATGAGGATATTGATGCAGGCCGTGCAAGTCATCCAACTCTTAACAGTTTCCAGTTTCTTTCCTATTTTGGATTTTACTGTAAATGGGGTTAGGAGACTTGGGACAATGAGATTATGACAACCTGGTCTAATGAAAATTTCCCCACGAATTCTTGAAACCTCCACACTAGACCTATTTCTGTCTGGTATATACGGCTTTCAAATGAAAATTCCAAGCCTATCATGACCAGGTAGAATGGTCTAGATTGTATAATTACTTATTTACATATTTATTTTGGAAACACTTATGTCTTCTTTTTTCTTTCCCTCTTAATTCCTCGTTTTAATCTGAGGGTGGAGCGTACGTGGAGGCTACCAAGATTTCTTTTGCTCATAATTTGGTGAAATTAATCCCGGCTGGTTATCTAATTAACTTTACAAAAAAAAAAAAACTAATAATAATCATGATCAAGGGACTTGTGAGCTTATATAATAGTAGAACTTAATGGATATAAAAAGATAATTAGAGTCTCTCGAGTAATGTTTAAGAGACCAATAATTTTATGTACCATCTAGCTCTGGTGGAGAAAAATAAAAATCTGCAGTTCCTTCATTTTGGCTGCATGTGACTATATTATAATTAGCAACCTTGTTGCAACTAGTAATTGAATGTTAAAATCATGATCAACCTGAATGGCTATGCTAATTTCTAATTGTAACTTAGTTGGAAAATTGTAAAAATCAAATTTTAGACACTAGTGAAAGTAGAAGTTCAGCAAAATTTTGTTGTAGGTACCTTTTCTTTATCCACACTATTCTGCTTGCATTCCTTTTAAACAATCATTTTCCTGCAGTGCATCAATGGCGGAGAATTAAAATTTTTAAAGAGTGTAGTTGTTTTCTAAACCGAATATAAACAATACCGAAAGTAAAACTCATCAAATTGAACTTGGTTGATACCTTTTATTCATCTGCACTCCATTCTCCAACACACAACTGTTAAAGGAACAATTTTATGCAGTTCCATCCAAAGGAGGATAAATTTTGTGAAAGTATATAAAGCTAGATGACTTGTTCATTTGTGTGCTTATGATTTTAGAACTTAAATGGATCTAAGAAGGTTGGGTTTTCTTGAATAATTGTGACTAGGTCAGTAATATTATCAACTACGTACTGGTGAAAAATAAAAATAATTCTGCTCGAATAGTTCATTTGGGAAGCATATGTCCGTATTATAATTGGCGAGCAAGTCACAACTATTTATTGAATGTCAAAACCATGATCAATCTAAGTAGCTACACTAATTTCTGCATGCAAATTATTTGAAAAATTGTAAACTAGTTTTCTGAAATCCAAATTTAAATGCTACTGAAAGTAAAACTATGCATGCACACGCATCGTTCTTCTTAGGCATATATTTTCTGGCAGTGCAATAAAGGAGGAGAATTAAAATTTGTTAAGAGTATTTTCCAAATCCAACTTTAGATACCATTGAAAGTAGAACTCATCTGAGGCCAGCACCTTTCCTGTATCTGCTAGGCAAACATTTTGCTGCAATGCCATCTAAGGAGGAGAATCAAAATCTCATTCTTCCAATCATCTTGTAGCCTGATTGAACTTAATGAGTGTAAACAAGTCAAGAGGAGTAAGTCTTCAATGGCCCTCGCAGGAATCCAATGTTCCGCATTAGAAACCAATGCCTGGGTCATTGGAAGCCTTTGAGGGCAGTTGGAAACTTCTCCGATGAATCTATATAATAAATGTTCATCCACTTCTTTCTTACTGCCTTACCATATGTTCAAGTCATCAACGGGTTTATATAGAGACGATTTGCTTCTATTTGCGCTACAAAGCTGATCGAATCCGATCTACATCGCCAGCTTAAATTACTCTACGTTATCTCTTACGAATAATATCAAAGTATATTCCATTTGTGAATAGGCCATGTACACCAACTTCCAAGAACTGTAGCTTAACCTTTGAGGAATAAAGAACCCTAATCTTCGGTGGACTCTTTCGCGATTTCAAAGGCCAAGAGAATGTCTAATATAATCTTTAGGATGGGAATTCAAACTATTGATGGTCACTACAATTATTTTCTAATGGAAATCACGAATCAAACTTTACAAGCAAGAAAGAAGGCCACTTAAGACAGATTTGGATTCTCTTAATTCCATGAATTGGAATGGAGATCTCCATTTCTTTAATTGAGGTGTTGACACGTCAACTAATATAAAAATAAAGGGTTCAGATGAGTTAATTTAAAATTTATTTAAAAATAAATGATTTTATAGTTATATATAAGGAAATAAATTTTAATACAAAATGACGTAGTTTTAATAAGACATGTAATAAGATTACATCTAGACTATTGATTATGAAATGGAGATCTCCATTCCAATTTATAGAATGGAGAGAATCCAAATCCACTTAAGACTTATTGGTTTATATATAGAAATGGAATCACAGGTGAAATTTTTTTTACTTTTTAAGTTCTCATGAAGTGTACGATGGTACCATAAGCCCCAAGCTGCACATTGGCATGGCCTGAAACTGAAATTAATAACTCATAGGAATCCCAAAACACCCAAAATAAAAGCTTTTCCGAAGATCCTGACAGATCAATCGGAGTTTATAAGTACAAATTCAGTCTTGGGAAAGATTGGTATTTAGTGATTTATGAAGTTATAAACACAACACAGCACACCAGGGAGCAAAAGTTTTCCTGGTTGCTCAGGATGTTTGGCTGGCAAATGGATTCTTTGCAAGTTGATTTCATAACCAATATGAACAAAGGACATAGATATATAACAAGGCCCACAAATTCTTCTTTCACTAGCGTAGCTTAAAGTTGAAGTATATAAAGTTGGTGATCTTGCTGTGCTGCCTTTGGTTGAATTCATAATAATTAATCTACCTGGTTGTTAGTATTCTATTATCTCCTTGATTCCCCTTTATCCATACAAATAAATACATATCCATTCACAACTGTAATTACCCATCTGTGCAAACCTGTAGCCACAGGATCATGCTATATAGTACTGATCAATCTGTAAAACAGATTGTTTAGAAATCAATTGTTACTAACATTCTTCAGAAATCAAATCTTCTTAAGACAATTAGTCTAGAAGTACATAGAAAAAGGTTTATATGCCTGCATGCATTATTATGAGGTCCAATTACATTGATTACTACTTGGAGAAAGATAAAATATTTCAGCTCCAGTATCCATTTCAAAGACAAACTAAAGAATCATTATAAATTGGCAGAGCCATATACCAGTTCTCTGTGGAGTTACTAGTCCTCCTCCCAATATAATTGTGTGCTTCACTCCCTCAGACTTGCAAGAATATGCTAAAAACACTGGTAGGGACATCAGCAAATTGTGAACTTCAAAACCTTTGATTAAAGCAAAATTACAGAAAATAAATAATAATAATAATAAATAAAACAAAACAGTAAAATCATGCCTTTCATACTCTCATGTGTAGGGAATCCGTGCCTCTGGACGCATATTATATATCTACGTGGGTTGAAATGGTGGCAGCTTCCTATTTGAAAGATTATAAGTGCCAGTCGGACATCGATTGGGGAATGGATTCTCAATAGCAGTACATCCACCTCCTTGACTTGTGGTTGCCTGAAATTGGTCAATATAGATTCCATCTCTTTATTCCCCACGCATGTCAAAATAAAGGCTATATGAAGCATATGGCTATAAAGTATATATATGGCACTGACATATCTACAAAATATCCAGAGAATATATAACTATGAATCACTGACAGGAATTAAGCATCTAAAGATTTAAGGAAATCGCTCTTACAATGCCTGTCAATGTACGTATATATATGTATGAATATAGCTATTGGAGGAGATATGTCGAGAATTTGTTTACCTCAGCATGCATGGCGTAACCCTACAGATTTCTTTACGTAAACAGATGGCGACTGAGAGTGATCAGCTCTGCATATTAATTTTGGACTAGAAATAATGTTTGGCTAAGTATAGACTTGTATTAAATATTCTAAATGTCTGCAGAAAGAAGCCTTCATGACAATTGCAAGATATTCCTAGTAAGATTGTTGGATTACAACTATTAGTGATATACAATATAAAGGAAAATCAAATTCGGCAATAATTTTGGCAAAATTTTTGGCATAGAAATTTGCCAAGAACAATTATTATTGTGGCATGCAGGTAGTATATCCATTAAAGTCCTTCAAGCCAAAAAAAGATGGCCACAATCTCTAATGTACGGTGTCTGAGTTTGATAGACTTGTATTAAATATCCTAAATGTCTGCAGAAAGAAGCCTTCATGACAATTGCAAGATATTCCTAGTAAGATTGTTGGATTACAACTATTAGTGATGTACAATATAAAGGAAAATCAAATTCGGCAATAATTTTGGCAAAATTTTTGGCACAGAAATTTGCCAAGAACAATTATTATTGTGGCATGCAGGTAGTATAGCCATTAAAGCCCTTCAAGCCAAAAAAAAGATGGCCACAATCTCTAATGTACGGTATCTGAGTTTGAAAACGTTGTTTCACTAAAACATATTTTGAAGACTTCATCTACATATTTTGATCTGATGTTGAAACGAAGTCAACAAGCTGGATGATCAGTTCTACACTATTTTACTGCTTAAGAGGATTTGCCGAGGAAAATGGGCTGCAAACGTTCATAATAGTAATCAGTTCAAAGATTCCCCAGAATTTTCAGCAGGAACATCTCTGAACTTTGTGATCTAAGGCAGGAGTGAACTTCAATGAAGTCATTCTTATTTTGAGATGAGAGAATGCAAAGGAACAGTCATATTCTTGATGAAATATAGAGTTGCATAACGCTATACTATCATAAAATTTATATATAATTTATTTACAAAAAGAGATGGTTAAAGGAGAGCTTTCACTTAAACAAAAGAGTAATCATAATAGTTCTTAATTACAAAAATTTTATTGACACACATTCAAGGGCATCCATAGTGTAGAGTTTGATGAGTCATTTGAATTTGCCATATCTTAATGCTATGTTTGGTATAAGGAAATGGAATGGTCATTCCTACTTTCATTTCTATTCTTTTGTTTGGTATCACTATTTAAAAGTGGAATGACTATTCACATGGAATGATTTTCACATTTTGTTAGAATGACCATTCCTTATTTCAGAAGTGGAAATGGTTATTCTATTTCTACATAAAACAACATAAAACAAAACCTAATAAGATTTTTATTGTTAAATTTCTTTTAAAAAAATATAAAAATATGTTTGGTAATTATTTTTTTGATTTTAAAATTTTTAAAAAATTTTAAATTTTAAATTTTAAAATGTTAAAAAATAATAAAAATATTTAATAATTAAACTGTCGCCGCTGCAGCCACCACCATCATTACAAATGGTTAATAATATTTAATAATTAAATAATATATATTACTAATATTTTGTATAGACATAATATTAAAATTTCAAATTGTACACAAATTTCATTCCATTCTATTCTAACATTATTCATTGGTCTTATCAAACAAGAAAATGAGAAAGATTATTTCTTTCCATTCTATTTCCATTTTTATTCCAATCTTTTGCATTTCTTTGTATTGCATTTCTTTGTACCAAAACATAGCCTAAATACTTAGGTCATTCGTTGCATAATGTCTCCCAGCCCTTGTCAATGGAGACCTCTCAGGGAATCAAATTGTCCCATCCATAACTTACAATGGTATCACTTACATTAGTTTATGCTCGACTGTAGAAAGCTGGAGTGTGTATACATATACATATATATATACATATATATATATATATCTTTTCATAATATTCTGAATTTGCCAAAGGTGATATAGACATCAAAACTCTGGCCACTGAGAGTAATAAATAATGCTTTTCCTGACTACTTGTATGCATTTTATTATTTATAATAGTTGTCAAGTCGATGTTGAGACAGTCTTGTTGTGGGTCTCAAAAAATTATAATCACAATGCCACTTGATGTTATAAACTGTTAATCATTAATTAATCCAAAAGTTTACGCTCGCACTTGGGGCAAAACTCATAAACAGGCCAAACATGTATGAGTCTTGTAATAATCGGTTAGAATTTTATACATGCTATAATATTATGTTAAATTGTTGACTCATATAAAATTTTAAGTTCTTAAATAGGGAGATAACTCAGTCATTTGTATTTCCAACATGACAAATCTAAAAAAATCCCATCTAAAAAATAAAATAAAATAACTCTTTACAAAATTTAAAAACCATTGTAACTAAGCACTATTTGAAATTTAACTAAACAAAGTAGTAGGATGGAAAATAATTCCACAAGGTAAGCCTTACTGTGTTGGATAAATCAAATTTTTTGAAAAAAATCTACTATCAAAATCGCCCATTACTAAAAACTCAAGTTCCAAATGATAGTTAGGCCGACCAAAGGGCCTGCCTTGATGGTTGAGATCCCACAAACTCGCTCATGAGGCGATGTTTGAAAAAACTGTACATGTGAAGAATGGGACAAAAGTGTTTTGGCCCTAGATTCCAAAGCAATTTAAAAAACTACAAACAGTCCCTAGGCCTTGCCTGCCAATTCCATGGCCGTGTATGTTTAATAAGATATAAGATCATAGGATTGGATTAATAAATTCGTACTTGAATTTATCTTACGTGCGGTAGCACAAAAAAAGATTGAAAAAAGTATTCCGGACATGACCTTTTGTTCCATGCACATAAAATTAAGTGATTCCAAAAAACAGGATAAGCAATATCAGAAATCGGGGATTGAAGGTGAGGATTCCTTATTCCTTATTTTATCTTGCAAAACAAACATGCAGTATATGAATTATGGGTAATTATGCTAACCCACGAGAAAGATATCTCTGCCACTTCATCCCTCCATCAACCCTCTCCTCTTATTGAATCACTCCAAAAGCTTTTAGGCCTTAAAAGGCATTTTAATTTCTATGTCCCAGAATGCTGCCACATTACTAATGATAAGAATAGTTACTGGTTAAATATAACACATGGGCCCATTTGATGATTAATATTTAGCTAAATCAAACATAAAGTTGCACTTCTTTTAGTGCTTATGCATCTCTTGATTGTAAGCTAATTTTTGACCGACTCTTGCCCTATATGTTTGAATATTAAATTTGTAGAGAAAAAAAAAAAAAAATCCCGCATGCCTAACCGCTTTAATTTTGCAATATGGACTAGAATTAATCCTGCATTGTTAATACTAAATTATTTGTTTGTTACCATGAAACCTGTCGGCCCATTTAATGATTAATTTCAAGCTTAATCTATAGATAAAGCAGCTTTCATATAGTACACTCTCAACCAATTTTTGCAAATCTACTGTCAAAATCAACATTGCAACTTAGAATTCAAGTACTCAAATGTTCATAAATGGTAAGAATTGTGTTCAAAGAAATCCTCCGCGCCTAACGGCTTTGAATTTTATGATATCGACTAGAATTAACTCTGTAGTGTTAATGCTAAATTATTTGTTCGTTAGTATATATGTACCTCATCGGCCCATTTAATAACTAATTTAGAGCTTAATCTAAAGATAAAGGCAGCTTTCATATAGTATAAAGTCATGTGTGGGGGACCCATCTTTGTGCACTAACTTAGCCTCGATTAATTTGACTTGGTAGCTCTTATTTTAGTCACATTTCTAATGATTAAGCAACATTCGCATATGCATCACCAAATTAATTGGCATATGAAAGTTAAGTGAGATTTCAAGGCCAAGAGCTTAGGAAGAGTAATTGAGGCGAGGCTTGACTCGACACCTATATGTAATTTATTTAATCTTATTTAAAAAAACAAAACAAATATTAAATGGCTCATAAGAGATTATTTTGTTGCGTTTGAAGTTTTTGACGTAAGACATTTCAAATGGAAAGAAGCATTGTTGTCACCCAACTATCAAGAAATTTATGCTTGATTTGTATAATTTTTTTAGGAGTAATTAGGCTTTACTCCTTGTGTTTTGAACAAAAATTACATGATCTATATATAGTTTAAAAGTAAACACATAACTTGTTATTTGAACTTAACTGTAAAATAGATAAAAATTATTAAAATAAAGACAATTTGTTATAGGAGTATTTTTATCATTTCATTGCTTCAAAATAAAACATAAAAAAGATGATTTTGTGCTTCTATGTCAACATAAATGGTTATCTTTTGTAGGAACATTTTTATTATTTTACCAAATGTGTCATAATTCTATTTATTTTGTAGATAAGTCCAAAGCATAAGAGAGTTCTATGTTTCAACTTTAAACAGTAAGGAATATTTGATTTTTGCTCAAATTATAAATAAAAAAATGTAATTACCCCTTTTTTTTTTACTTACATAACAATTTTTTGGTTTTGTTGGGGGTGCTCGGGCGTCAGGGTATTTCTTAGAATCGGGCTGGGGATGAATCATTTGGGCCCCATATTGGTCTGTTGGGCTCAATCTAGTAATACTTTTTTGTTATGTTTTGTTTTGACCCCGCCCGACCCGGCCTACGTCAAAGCTGTTTTTTTTTTTTTTTCTAAAGTTTGATTTTAAATTAAGATTTTTCTTTATTGGAACATTAATTCATAAATTTTTCACAAAAGAAAAAACTACTAAATACATTTTCATGTTCTAACAAAAAAGGAAAAAAATAAAGTGCAAATTTCTGTATGAAGAAATGGAGTCACCTTTGTGTTTCCTTTTCTTTTTATGTGTTTATTAGTAATATAGTTCTCAATTGCAAGACACGTCGCTTGGTTTACACATTATTGATTTAAAAGATGATGTATTAAACTCACACTAAAACTTTTAATTTTGTATGAATTTGGTACATTTCAATGTATTTTCTTTGAATTGTGTCCTCATATCCACCCAAAATAACATTAAATAAAAGAAGATAAAAGAAAGTGAAAGAAAATTCATGCCATTGAGTGAAATAATATCTATGTAGTTACGATCTCTTAATTCAAAAAATCATTTCTAAACTTTTTAATCTTTATATGTTTTTTTTTATACATCATAATAAATCTTTATATGCTTTGCCACTAGATGTGATGGATTAAAATATGGTAACATCAATTTGGTTATTAATCATCTATCAGAGGACAAATTAGAGGTCAAAATCATTGTAGCATAGTACTGCATGACATGACATCTTTAGAAAAAAGGAAAGTAAACTGAAGGGTTTGACTTTTACTATTCATCTATATACACACACGTATATATATATATTATTATAACAAAGTAACATCCCGTTTGGTGAAATTTGAAGTTTGGTGAAGCTTGATTTTAAAAGTCTTTGTCATGTTTGTCGTTTCAAAAACAAAAAAACAAACTCCACACAATTGATGATTTTGACATCCATTCTCCTTTAATAACTGAAATGATAAATATGTAAAATTCTTATACCTCATGGCCGGAAAGAAGCGTTGCAGGCCCATCATTTATCCCTTAATTATGTAGTGTTTAAATTACTTTTGTCTTCATTTACTTCAAGGACAAATTGATAAGTCTTTGGGGGCGCCCGCAGACGGAGAGAGAGAGAGAGCAATATATATGCCTCTACTTCTAGCGTCATATAATCTCGTATCAAAAGACAATTGTAGTGCTTCTATTTTGAGTATGATTTAGAGTTAAAGCCATCATAAATGGGGTTGTGATGTAGAATATGCATAGGGTCATATGTGCCCACAAATTATAAAAATGGCCTTTACTCTTTTTTTGTTTTTTTGAACAGTAAAAATGAAAATTATATTGAAAGAAAAAGGAGAGAATACAGATGAAGAGCTCTACAAGTCTAACGGCTTGATAGACATCCCAATCGACTCTTCAAATGGCCTTTACTCTTGAAAACTATATATCAAACTACCCTAAAGTAAGTAGTTGTTAGGCAAGAAAACTTGCCTATCACAAACTCTTGTAGGAAAAGTTCACATACTTTAGTTTTGAAAATGTTTATTAGCCAATGTTACAACATCAATCTCACATATAAGTAAGCAAACGTATGTAGCATGGCAAGTTTTTATTTTTATTTTTTATAGATGTTTATTATTCCCATCAAATATTTATTGTACTCATTCAAATCACAAAATTAATCTAATAATATTTTAAGTTTCATAGTTATATAAAAATAAAGGGTTTGCCATGATCATTAAGCATATCAAAATTGTGGAAGTGAAAGATGGACAAAATAATATTGACCCAAATGAGTGAAATCCAAATAATGGTGAATAATGAGACATTGAAAATCATTGACCACCGACATGAGAGTCTTTAGCCAATGGATTTTTTTTTTTTTGTTTAAGGATACGTTGAACTCATAATCACAATCGTGGGCGGGAGCACCGCTGTACTGGACTAATGCGTTTGAAATTCTTCAATCATGTTAACCAATACTCGTAGAAGGGAGAATCAATACCAGTAGAAGGGAGAATCAATACTCGTTTCTTTTGCCAAGCTATGAAATTGAATGATCTTGAGAAGGTTAAAGAAGAAGCAGATGCTTTGGAGGTCACATCAGATGCTTGTCTTCCAAGCGAGGGTTTTGAAAAGAAGGCCTTTACAACTATGGTGGGGTGAAGAGTAACATGGTGGACTCCCCTTCTCCTAGGGATGACAATTAAAGGGAAGTTGTGGAAAAGATTTGTAACTTGAAACTTGTGGAAAAAGCTTTTACTCACCTCTCAACTGAAGCCAAAGAAGCATAACTTAAAAAGTTTTCTAACAAGCCTACAAGCAAGCGCAAGGGGGTGTACATGGGCAAAAGTAGTTGTATATCTTTTGCTCTTTTTGTTTTTGTTATGTTTTGTTTTGTCGCTGTGTTTCTTTTGCCTTTTCCTCTAGGTTTGTGGCCAGGTGTGTCTAAACGGTAGTCTTTTAGACCTTGTTTAATTACAATTTTATTTTTATTTTATTTTTTCATATTATTGGAAACAAAAAAATTGAGAATTTCTCATTTTTGTGTTCTTGAAAACAGATAAATTGGGACCGTCTAAAACACCTTCATTTTCAAATCATTTTTATTTTTAAAGAAAAACGGTTTAAAAACTCAGACAATATATATTTTTTGGTTCTCAAAACTAGGATATTCTCTGAAAAAATTCTCAAAAATAAGTTTTGGAATCGGTTGGCAAACCCAGTCTCTGCAAAAATTGTTTTTGAAATTAATTTGTCAAATATGATTTCGATAAATTTCAGAAACCGAAAATAAAAAATAGGTATCAAAACCGTGACCAAGTGGGGCTACCTTATCAGGTTTTTAGGGTTCCTTTGCTTTCTCCTCTAGGATGTAGGAGGTTAGTTGCTTCAGGTTTATCTTTGAGTGTTTTTGGAATTGTGTCCTCAGACTCATTGTATAACTTTTTTTAATCGTATTTATCAACGAAAAAAAACTTTGTATCATAATATTGGTATCACTACATCTTTATAAAAATTGAAAAAAAAAGAAAAATAAATAAAGTAAAATTAGGCTATGTTTGATATAAGGGAATAGAATGAAATGAAATGGTAATTTTCACTTTTATTTCCACCACTACCACCCCTGCCACCCACCACCCTTCACCACCTACCACCGTGTTACCACACCCATTAATGTATAATAAATAATATACAATATTTATAATGTTTTAGTTTACAAATTATATACTTATATTCTATTCCATTACAATATTATAAATTTGTCTCACCATGACCAAATAATAGAACATGAACAATCATTACGTTCCTATCAGGCAAACAAATAAGAGAATGATAATGATACTATTTTATTCCATTCCATTCTGTCATACCAAATACTTCCATTTAAGGTTTTGATTCAAGCAACCCTAAAGTCACTAGGTGGTGACACGAAAACGTGTCTATCAAAAACTCTTTTATTATGCATGAAAAGTTCCCATATTTTAGTTCTCAAAAGGTTTAGCTAATGTTACAACATCAACCTTACATGTAAAGTAACCAAGAGTAGGAAGCATGGCAAAGTACTTTTTTTTTATTTTATCAATGTTAATTATTCGTATTTCAAGAAATTTTATTGTAGTTTATTAAAAATATATATAGAACATATTTAACAATATTCTAACATGTTGTTTGGAACATGAGGAAAGAAAGGGAAGATAAAGGAAAATAACAATTTTTCTTCCTTTCACTGGTTCCTAGTTTGTAGAGAAGAGAATAAAAAATCTAAAAAAATGAAAGATATTTTCCTTCTAATTTTTTTTTGTTGAAAAACCGAATAATTTCTCTCTCACTTTCTTCCCCCCCCCCCCCCCCCCCCTTTTTTTTTTTTTTCTCTCTTTTCCTTCCACAAGTTTCAAAAGAAAGTAACATAAAAACATGGGGTGTTTACCATGATCATCAAGCACATCGAAATGGTAAAAGTGCAAGATTGTACCAAAGAATATTTGACCCAAATGAATGAAATACAAGTAATGGAGAATGAATGAGAATCATACCTCATGGGTGGCCACCGACCTGAGAGTGTTTAGCCAATGGTTTTTGGGTGCAGGCACATGATCCCTATGATCTGAACAGGTTCAAACAAGCAAGTTTTTTAACATGTCCATGTCATGTATAATGCTTAGATTATGATAAGTATATAGTAAAAATAAAAGTCATTCTCGTCTACAGAGCTCCCGTCACTATAGAGTCTAGAGAGAGTCAAATGTGCAGTTTTATTCTCATGTGTGAAGAAAAGTATTTTCATGTTACGAATCCGTGACAATCTACATCATATTAGAGCAATCTTATTAATGTACCAAGTCTGTCCTCTACATGATAAATATATATATTAAAAAAATATAGGGTAGGATATATAGCACTTAAAAATTGCATAAATAAAAAGTATAATGGGACATACAAGCCCCTAATGATAAAAGTAGTAATTGGGTTGAGATGGAAATTGAAACGTACATTTTGAAACATACGTGCCATTTAAGATGAGATATATATGGTTATAAAAAAAAAAATCTGAAATAATACGTATAACATACAAGGTTAAGAGTTTTAATAAATGAGTTTAGTTGGTTGAGACACAATGGAGAGAAATTGGGCTTCAAAGCTTAGGGCATTGGCCAAAGGAGGTTAAATTTCTTCTATCATTTACACTAAGTTAATATTTTTTTTACTGGCAGAGGGAAAAGAAAAGAAAATGAAAAGATAGGAACACAAAACGAAGTAAAACTAACTAAATTTATTTCTTTTATTTTTTGGTTTGGTTAGAAAAATGAAAAGAAAATAAACAAGTATTTGTCAAAGAAATTCAATTTTTATTTGGTTAACCATAATAAATAAATAAATATATAAGTAATTTTATTTCCATTCAAATTTCCTTGCCTGTTCAAAATCCAAACATGGCACTAAAAATTACATGGAGGTTCAACAATCCATGCAGTGATACCAATACAATATCAAAAGACAAACCGATTTAGCTCTGGTTTTTAGTTCCCAAGCACAATTTAACGACTAATCATGTCAATACAGAGATAATTCCTAAAAAATTCAAACACATGGCCCAAGGATCCCTACTCCCTTGTGGCTATTTAATACAACCAATATATATACATATGTGTGTGTATATGTATATTTATATGTATATGCTTCTACATAGTTGTGAGTTGTGAGTCTTGTGACCTCACCCGTGTAATTAAGCCTCACAAAAAAGCCAGAATTGCCTCTTCATTGTCTCACTGCAGCAAAACCCCAAAGCCCAAAATATGCACTCTTGCCCAAAATAGGCTGAAAGTGGAAGAGAAAAAATGGGGTGGGGGAGTAAGGGGGTCCCAGTTTTATATATATATATATATATGTACCAGTTTCAGGGATTAGGTGTAGAGCCAACATACATTGCCGTTGAACATCAAACAGCAAGTGTCTGCTTGTGGTTGTGGGCATTAGGGGAAGTTGTTCAGATTGTGAATAGAAACAAAGGCATATAGTTGAGGTTGTTGGGGGAACAAAACCCTCTTCTGCTCATTCAGATCAGTTTTTAACACAACAGGCAATCCTCTCCCTCTCTCTCTTATGTTTGCTGGCAGCTATGTAGATTCTTTTAGGAATAGCAATGGTGCTAAAAAAAAGGCCAAGACTGCAGCTTTTTATTTTTAGTGGGGTTGTTCAATTTTACTCCCCATGATTTATAAGTGTTTGGTTTAATGATTGTATGGTTGCAGCTATGTCTGTCCTCAACTGGTTTTGTTTAGACAAATATCATTGGAAGAGTAATGGAGAAAATAGTTGCCAAAAACAAGAAACGATGCAGCTAGAACACGAAAATGTGAAATAATAGAGAAAAAAGAAATGGGAAATGTGGTATGAAAATAATGCTATGGGAATGAAAAGTGCTAGGTGATGGTAAGAATGCTAATATAAAACTTTAGAATACTTTCATGATCAACTAAAATGCTAATGCTAAATAATATTTAGAGAAACTTATAAAAACAATTGCATATTACTGTTTAAAAATCAACTTTGAGAGTATGAAAAAATTGTACACAGTATCAGAAAAGCGTTTCTAAGAAGTTTTTTCAAGATTTTTCAAAAGTTTTTGACAAGTTTCTCTAAATTATATTAAATTTTTTTATAACAGTTCCGTTAAATTTGACAAGAGTTTTGTCTCTGTTCTCAAAACGAGTTTTTGAAAACATAAATGTCCCCCCTCAAAGAGATTTTTTGTGGTACGTAGACTTGAAAATACTTAGCAACAGGTAGGCTGATTTTAATGTTTGAGTAAGCTGATAAAGTTATATGTAATTTTCCTTGTAAATATCGACTGCTAATAAAAGTAGGAAGAGTTATGCAGTGTTTCTATACTTCTAATTTCAAAAAACACCCCCAATCAAACACTAATTTTCGTACATTGGAACCCTTGTCCAAATTGGCAACTATCACACATTAAATAGATATTTGTGGTATGGTGGTACCAACTACTGTAACTCACATATAAATTTTATAGTGGAGAACCCATCTAGCATAGAAAACAAAAAATTATGATGAATCTAATATTTGAAAATCATGGATGCTACCTTCTAACTGAATTTTTTTCCCCTCAAACGTGAAAACCTAATCTTCTACATTATAGTGATACTTGTGGTGGCTTCCCACAAGATCAATTGGTATACAATTGCATTTTCTAATTAGGATAGGAATTTTTTACTCTATTTTCACTCCTTTACAAATACTTGATTTCAACCTTCAACACCTTATGCTCAACATCCTGTTTTCTATTCTATTTTTCACAACTTCCCAGAAGGTTTTGAAAATTTTTCACACTAAACTCTTCATTTTGGGGAGAGAGTCCATTAAGAATGATTGGACCATTTGATCTTGAGAAGCAAATGTTCCTTTTATATGGCATATTGAACAACCTTATAAATGGCTTCATCGGGACAAACTTTCACTACAACGGTTGTATAAACAAGATTTCTCCAATTGCAAGAGGCAGTGGCAAACCTAGGAATTTGGTGAAGGGGCCCAAAGTTGAAGAAAAAATAATGATTCCATTATACTATTTATCTACTACACCATTTAGATTTAAACTCTTATCGTATAAAACCCACAAATATGAAGAAGGTAAAAACATATCCTAATATATAAAGGGAGAACACCAGGTTGGTGTTCTCTCAAATCTGTCCAAATCAGAAGTTATGTTAATCTTTTAAGCTTTTATAATTGTCATACAAAAGACTACAGTATATATTACTATTCCTTATAAAAATTGAAAGGCTAAAATGGGAAAAACATGACAATCTAAACACTATATGTCTTACCAAACCGTTTGAGATTTTTAAGGATTGAAAACTCTACAAGTTTACACAAACTGACGATTTTGCAATTACCTTTAAAACTCAAATTGTCAGTTACATCTAAAACTCAAATAATCTTTGAAGAAGAAATATAAGTTTTCAGATTCTTCAACAGTATAATCACCATTATAATTATTTTTTTTCCATTCTAAACAAGAGTTGTTACTGGGTTCAATGAGGTGAGTTTTCATTGTCATTGTGTCTTTTCTACTTCTTCTTTTCACTAGGTGGTTTATGTTCTTATTTTTTTATCGAGTTATGCATGCATCGCGTGTACCCCATCTCTAGTGGTAATAGATGCAGTATCCAAAAATATATGCGGTACTTTTCCACTAAATTTTTTTTCTTCTAGAGGACAAAGCCAAGGCAAAATTACTTGATTTGGAAGGGGCAAAAGTAAATTATTTCTATTTTGGAGGGACAATACAACTATTTTGTTATGAATAGTCAAAAGTATATAGGGTCTAAGAAAAAATATCAAAACTTTAGGGGGACCAACACACCTAATTAAACATAAATATTCAAAAATATATAAGATATAAGATAATTTTTCAAAACTTAAGTGGGTTGTGGCACCCGCCTGGCCCTGTGTGTCTGCCATTAGCAAAAGGTCTAATTTTGCAAGGAAATTGCCCAGTCTACTACAATATATACTATAACAGAGGCGATTTGTATATTGCTTATCATGAATTGTCTAAGTATTTTATTTATTTTATTTTGATATATTGTCTGTTTAATAATATACGCTCGCTAATTTTCAAATAAAATTTTGAATTCAAGGTCATTGTTATTTTGAACTAAAGAAGGGCGTGAGGAAATTTTTCTTGCGTTTACCTTCTCTAATTTGGACAGCATAGCGTTTGTATGCTCATGAATTTACATGAGCTTTGCATTTACTAACGAAATAGTCTCATCTTTGTTTTGAGTTACCTTATTATTATGTTCTTTTTGCTTTGGTAATTTTATATATATACTCTATATTCGCAAGGTGTTGTTCGTGGGAAATTTTCATACATTATTTGCTCATCTTATCGCATTATTTTCTTTTGTCCTCCGAAAAATTCAGATATAAGAACTTTGATGTTACCTTTGCCTCGCCTATACATAATATGTTAGAAATTTCATTTTTTAATGCAGGTTGCCTATTGTGTCTTTAGAACATTTAAGCTAAATTTGTTTGGATGTATGTGTGGATTAAGAAAAAAATCTAGTCATTAGTTAGCACTTAGTACTTGGTAATAATCCGTATTAGATAGCGACACGTAGTGTGTGAAGACACCAATAACTTAAATGTATGGTGTAATAGAGACTTTTAAGAAAAAATATTTCATGACAAAATCTGATAAGGTATTTTTTTAAAAACCTCTAAACTACACCACAAATTCAGAATGTTTTTGTAATCATACATGCCATTATTTAATAGAAATTACTGCCGAAAGTTTAGCATTACCTAACCACATAACTATTTTTCGTGAATTAATGACTGAGCTAACTATGCCTATAGGAAGTATAATAGACATGGGTTAAAAAGGACACAAGTGTTTTATTTTTTTTTTTGCTAAGCAAAAAATGTGGTAGGGGACAAGGGGCATGATAAATCCCGTTGCATGTGACTATAGATATTTTCACCCACTGTGAAATGTTAAGTTTAAGTCATAATTACTGACCCAAAAAGATAGAGTTTATCACCGCAGCCCCACTGAAGTGTACGGGGGGCGCCACATGCAAATGACAAAGATAATTAAACCTCTCTCTCTCTCTCTCTCTCTCTCTCAGATAAGGGTCTGTTTGATAGTTGTAGAAGGGAAAGGAAGAAAAAGAAAATAAGAGAGAAAATGAAAAGAACATAATTTTTATGCATTTGTTGGATTTGCTAGAAAATGAGAGGAAGTGAAAGGAAAATCACTTTTTCTGATTTGAAGTTGAAAAGAAAGAAAGAGAAAAATAATAGGACCCTTGTTAAAAAATAAAAATGAAGAAAAATGAAAGGAAAGTCAAAAGAAAACAATATTCTCTTCATTTCCCTCCTAACTTAGAAACTAAACAAAGAAAGAAATTTCTTTCCTTCCTTTTCTTAAGTATCAAACGGACTGGGAAAAGTCTATTATGGGGGAACAAGAACCTTGACGAACCTACCATGCCATATGGCCTCGAAAAATCCTGCACTTTGGTTCTCAAGATAGCGTGGTTCATGCGTCACTTTACGAGATTAATTCAGAGCGAACTAATGATAATGCGGATATGTACCATGGTAAGGTGGGACCATGTTTTGTGTGATATATTTTGTTGAATTTTGCCTTGTTTATTTCATATGAAATAATTTTTTCACATCTTATGTTTCATACGAGCTCTTTTTTATTTTTTAACTAAAAAGAAGCCCATCATCTATTGAAATAATTTGAAAATAACCTGAATTGCTAGCATTGTAAATTTGTAAGGAATTAACCAGGAGATTGCTTTCCAAAGAGTGATGTTTGAAATGTGTGTAAGGGTGGGACTACGACTTGTATAGTACTTTGTGGAAGACTTAGCCGATAGTTACTTAAATAGAAAACTAAAGTGAAAAATGTAACAAAAAAATAGGGGAGAAGCGATTAAAAAATTTAATAAAAAAGTTCCACAAAACTTGGAGAAGACTTTTAGAAAATTTAGTAAAAATATACATGAATTTTTTTTTTTTTTGCTACATCAGAAGGGATTATAAAGGGAAATGTCTAAGCCAAAAAAGGAATACTGGGAGGCAGAATTAAGCCCTTAACCTCCTTAAGAAAAGTCATGATCTTGGCTAATTAGGCTAGCGCCAATTAATCCTACATGAATAATTTCATAAATATTTACTTGAAACTTAAGGAAAATATATATATATTAATATTTCAACTTCCTGCAACGTGTTTTTTTAGTTTCTCAAGAGTTTGCATAAAGCATTTCAAGTGTATCCTAATCATTTATCAAGAGTTTGTGAAACGTTTTCTCTGCATTTTTTGAACGTTTTCAAAACTTTGAAACGAGTTTCGTATGAAAAACGCCCTTCTACCTTCCCAATTAGTTTTTTAATAACTATGCTTAGGCCCAAAGGACACTTTGTTTTGAGAATGTAGGTCCCTCCTAAACTAAACTTGGGCTTCCCTAAAAATCCACACTTTCGAGTCTGATAACAAATTTTGAAAAAAAAAGCATATTGCATAGAAAATAATCGACACAAGGATTTTTTTCGAATAGCTGCTTAGAGCCAAAAGAAAGTAACATGTTTAGGTTAATGTTAAAGCAATAGTTTAATACTTGGAGTAATCATTTATTGTCATAGACAACCTTATAATTAAAGTCAAGTCTAAATTAAGTGTGATGTCATAAGCTAACCTTACTTCTTAATCTTAGTAACAGATTTTTCGCTCTTGTTAAAGGGCGGTTAGTCAACTAACGAATTTTGATTGAATCACTTAAACATGTATCATTAATTCTCTATTTTACCCTTAATCAATAAATTAACAAAAATATAATCAAGTAAAAGTATATTTCTTATTATTATAGCACTCATATGATCATATCATGCTACATGACAATGGAGGTGGAGATGGTGAAATATGGAAGGTTGAAGAAAAAGTTTGAACTTACGTGGTGGATGGTGTAATACTGTGTTTGAAATCTGGATTTATCAAGAAAAAAAACGAGAAAATTGTGAAAAAAATGAGAGATTTTAAATTCTTATTTTTTTTTATAATATTTTTCTATCCTCCACTTTTTCTAATAATTAAATATACAATATAATTTTATATCCAACCCTTCGACTTTTTTTCACTAAATCCTTAATCCAAATGCAGCGTAAATGACAGATAGAAGGCACCTATGTACATATGTATGTACGTACATAAAAGTACTCCACTGTTAATGTGGGTGCGACATCTGGACACCTATTCTTTTAATTTGTTTTATTTTTTTTGGTCTCTTCATAATTTATTAAGGTTCTCTTTTGAATGTGATAATAAATAATAAGTAAATGCAATTAGGTTTTGCCATTTTAGTCCCCTTGAAGTTCAATTAAGAATTCTAAGAAAGCTAGATAGTTAAGTATTTAATTTTTTCAGCTATTAATTTAAATACCTGAATTTTTGTATATAAAAGTAGATCATTATTGTTGTGGTTGTGACACTTGGTTATCTATGCTCTAATTTGTTTTATTCATTTTATCTCTTTATAATTTATGAAGGTTTACTTTTCAATGAAACGTGGTAATAAGTAATTAATAAAAGGAATTATTTTTTAATCCCCTTAAAATTTAACAAGAATTCTAAAAATTAGTTAACAATCAAACTTCTTCAACTATTAACTCCAATAACTGATTTTTTTGTACATAAAAAATTCTTCATGTGTACATTGTTCATGCAGGCTAGATCAAAATTATGTCATTATCCACTATATTCATTAAATTCATATGAAATGCAACTTGATTATCTCCTTTAGTTTTATATCTCTAAATAATTTATTAAGTTTCTCTTTTAACCTAGTAATAAGCAATTGATGAAGATATTAATTTTTAGATCCTTTAAGATTCAATAATAATTCTAAGAAACAATTAACTATCTCAGCTTCATAAGTTTTTAATTCAAATACATGAATCTTTCGTACTTATAATAATTTTTCAAATAGATGGGGTAGAACTTATGTTGCAAACTATTGTATTCACTAGATTCATAAAAAATGCATATTGATTATCGCATTAGTTCCTTTAACTAATTATTTAGAATACATGAATTATTGAACCAGTATATAAATTAATTTTCTTTATTCATTTTAAAAAACAAAAAAATAATAAGTTATGAGAATAAAAACTAGTAACAAATTTTGAGCATCTCACAGGCCTAAAACTATTAATAAAAGGTTGTGGTGGAAGAAATGAAGTGGGGTAAAAAGAGAAGAGAAGAGACGGGAAATACTAAAGAGAAAAGGGATAAAAAAAGAAGAAGAAAAAAGAGTGCTTTGATAATAAATTATGTAACCAAGTAAATACTTTAAACAAGAAACGATGAAAGCATAAAATGACCCTAGCTCTCTGCAAGTTTTCATTTTTGACAGGGAAAAATATTATTTCAAAATAGAAACGATGAAAGCATAAAATGACCCTAGCTCTCTGCAAGTTTCCATTTTTGACAGGGAAAAATATTATTTCAAATACCTAAATTGAGTCAGTTTGTAATTGTCTAAAACTTAACTGGGTGTCAATATAATTTTTGTGATTGATTGTTCGTATGTAATAATTTTGTAATCCTATAATCATTAAGGCCTAACCTGGTTGGCCAGGATTCTAACTTCTCTTGAAAAGGTTAAGAATTTGATTCTCCTTCCCTTGCATTAAAGCCTTCCCTAATATAATCTCATTTAATGTACCAAAAAAATATGAATAATTTATAATCCTATCACAGGGCTTTCTCTGTGTTAGTTATCTAATTTTTATACACGCCTCTTTCATAGAATAGGAACAAAAGATCACTACCTGAAGACAATACGATGACTCGTCATAGGGTAAAAGTTTTTTATTTTTCTTTTTATAAGGTGTCTAAGTTTAAAACCGACTACTCTCTTAAGTTGTGAAGGTCCGATAGGGTGAAAGTTTTGGTTTTATTTCGCTTTGTTTGGAATTCAAATTTTTATTTATTTTTTTTTTATCTTTTTTTTTTTTTACCGAAAATTCAAATTCCAAACAAAGCCTTAATGTTTTTGCAATATCTTTGTTAGGGGAATGAGCCGAGGAAGGAAATGGGAGTGGTTCTTTTGTTTGTTGAGGGGATGAGAGAGAGGAGAAAACGGGAAGGAGGCTATTCCTTTCTTTATGCACATTAAGGGTTGATAAAGTTTATTCTGAATATTTTTCAAGTTGGTTTTTTTGGCTTGTAAGTAAAAAGATAATATTTTTTTTGCTTTTATAAGCTAAGATAAGAAGAAAAAATCAAAAATAAATTAATTTTTTTGCTTAAAAGTAAAAAAAAAACTTAACAAAAAGCCTATTAAACGGGTCCTAAGATGTCCACCCAAAAATAAGCTCAAACGAGAAAAGAGAAAGGGATGAGTTTTGGTAAAAAATATGGTAGCTGCTAGGTAGGTAATATTCATGTTTTTAAATACTATTTTTATTATATTTTTTTTTATCTTTTGTACAGCGGTGAGTTTTACATTATAATACTTAAATTATAGTAGTAGTCGTTCATAATACTTTACCATTGAATAATTGTCCAAGAATTGGATGTTTTATATTCAACTAATCTTTTTGCTCTCCATTTGCCCAAATTGTATATCGTTTTGCCCTCCATTTGCATATATTCAGAGTGTGCTCGACTTTCTAAAGCCGGCTAGCTTGTATTCATGATGTCTTGTTTTTGCAGTTTAAGAGATGCTAATGTGCTCGCCTTTTGCATTGATTTTTCCGTACATTTTCCATGTTACTAAGCATTATCCTACTATGATTTAAAAATATCCTTGATGCTCTTCTTTTTGATATTCATACGATAAATAACAAAAATTGTCCGCTTGAGCAAATATGAAACAAACAAGACTTAAATTTGACATAAAAGGACACGAAACATGGGAGGTTCGTAAACAAAAGAACACCGTTACGATGCGCCAAAGTGCGCATGACGCACCCAAAACTTACTTCCGTGGGCCGCATGCGCAGTACGCACCCCCAATCGTTCGTTTCCCGGCCGGAACGCGCACTGCGCACTCCGTACGCTATAGTAAATACCGCAGTAAACATAGAAGTAAGTAGTCTCGGTGTATTGTTTACTGATTACACACTCTCTCTCTCTCTCTTCACACGCAGTACTGTGTGCTTAACAGCAAAGCGTCTCTTAATACTGTATTTTTTATTCATAATCAAAGAGCTAAGAAGCTCTCTCTCTCTAAAAAAAAAAAAACACATTTCTAGAGAGAACTCCCAATCTTCATGCAGATTTAAAAGCATTCTAGAGAGAGAAAACACATAGCATTGCCCTTTGAAGTGCAAGAGCGACGGAGACCAAAACGTTCCCACACCTACACTTTCTCTCTCTAAAACACCGTGTTACATATATATACGTACATATAGGTGATTCGAAACCCTAGGGATTGTTTGTGGAGAGAAGTTAGGTGTTTGATGTGAGATAGTGATAGATCCGGTATGGCGGAGGTTTCCGGCGACGGAATGGGGATGTCACCGGCGACGGCGGGGGCGGAGCTCAGTTACTGGGAGAACGGCGGCAATGTTCGGCTGGCGGCTACTGAGGCGGTGGCTGTGACAGCGACGCCAACGTCGTTGACGGTGTCGGGATCGTTCAAGGAGGGGAAAGGTTCGCGGAGGCGTGCTCCGCTGCGGCCGAGTTTGGACGCGGATGAGTTCCTAAATTTGCTGCACGGGTCGGATCCGGTGAAGGTGGAGCTAAATCGCTTGGAGAATGAAGTCAGGGGTGAGAATGCGAGTTGATCCGGTGGTTTGCTATGTGATTTTGGATGTCGTTTTGGTCGATTTGGGTGTTGATTTGTGGTGTTCGTTTCTGCAGATAAGGATCGAGAATTGGGGGAAGCGCATGCGGAGATAAAGGCATTGAGGTTGTCAGAACGCCTTAGAGAGAAGGCAGTTGAAGAGGTTCCATCTCTCTCTTCTAAATGTTTTTGTTTCATTAGTTTTTCGAATTGCCATATCGATCAATGAGCTTATCATTTAAATTTATTATGTGTAATTTCCAGTATATTTTTTTAATATAGTATTACTTTATCCAGTAGGCTTGCCTCTGTTCATCTGAATTGGGTAACTCCATATATCTTGTAACTTGTCAGATTTGTGTTTTATGCTGATGTGTTGTGTTTGGCTTTTTAAATTAGCTGATGCTGTTCGCTAATGGAGTTCTCGATGAAATTTAAGTTTGTGAACCTTGTTAGGAGCTGTCAGTGGCTATTTTATCTGATATGTCTCTTGAACTTCCTTTTCTGTTTCTTGTTTTTCCCAATGCATGTTAGGCTGTATTCAATCTGGTTTGTTTCTGTTTTATCGAATTCATCATTGCAGCTGATTCAAGTATCAGATTTATTCGGTTGATCATTTTGGATCATATTGATTCTAGTTCATCATCCCAGCGTTAAACAATGTCAGTTGTACTCGGTTGATGATTGTGAGTCGCATTAGTCAATGTTTGCTCGATGTGATTTTTAAGAGCAATGGGATATTTGAAATTGTACCTAGCTAGGAGAAAAATCAAGCGTGCTTGTGGCTTTTTGTACATTGTAATAAGGGTTGGGTAGGTGAGGGGAAAGAGGGACTTTAACATGCAATGCCATATTTCCAGGGGGATGTATTATGTTTATCATCTAGATCAGCATGATACCTTGCAATTATTGAATTTTAATTCAGGTAGGATGACATTTTTCTTAGATTTAAAAAGTTTTGTATAAATGTGGACGCCAAGGGGGCGCCACCATCCACACCTTCTTAACCCTCTTCAGATGACATCAACCACCCAACTATCATAAGGTTGTAAAACAAAAGCCGGTGTAACCCAAGTTACCTCAATAAAATGAATCTTCCATTTTGGATTAGGTTGACCTCATATACATGGTGTTGGGGGTAAGAGAGAGAGTAGAATGAGAAAGGAAGACGATACAAAACAAAGAGACCATTTCATCTCCTCATTTCACTTTTATTCGCTTTGCTTTTGATTTTGATATTTTTTTATTGGTTGTTTACCTGTGCTTTATGTTAAGTAAATGAAAAGTATAGATGTGGACACGGCTTAGATACGACATGGGATGGAAACAATAACAAATAAATATATATTTTTATATGTATATATATATATATATAAAATACCTGTTTATTTATTTCTTACATTATTAATATATTCATTCATTGTTTTAAAATAGTAAAAAAATTAATTTTCACATTCTACATATTAGAAAATAAGTTTTAAACGAAAATCTTTATATCTACTTTAGAAAGCTCTCTTCATAAACAAATGAAAGTTTTTGATTTTATAATTCTTAAAATTAAAAAGTTTAGATGAGAAGAGATTAAAAAGTATAAAATTCACATTATTTTTATTTTATCATCTATGCCACGTGTGTCTCCAAAGTATCCAAAGTGTTTCAAGTTAAAATTTTTTTTTTTTAAAATAATGACACATTTAAACTCGTATTTGACGTGTTTGATATAGACGCTGCACTTTTCTCGAAGTTTCAGTGCACCTTTTTCAGAATGTCTGTGCTTCTTAGCTAAATTATTATAATAGAATGTCAAAGTATGGTTACTATTTTTTGAAGTTTTTTAGCTAGTATTATATTTAATTTACATAAAATGTTATATGTATCTATTTTTAATGGCAAATATTATAATAAGAAAATTGCATACAAGGTTAAAACAATAATTCTATTAAGTCAACTTAAAAGATCTTAACAGCAGGATCGGTTTTTGCATATTTTTCAAACAAGAGGGGTCTAAGTGCCTAATTCTGAAACCTCATTGGAGGTTAGTGTAATTTGCCCTTAATTTTTTTTTTTTTTTGACCTTCTTGATGCATACATTACTCATATGTTATTGTGCCTTTGAGGTGAATTGTTAGGTGCATTGCCTAATTTATTGGGACTAAATGTCTAGGACTCCATGTAATGATCAACTTCTCTTTATTTGAAGAAAAAATTCACATTAGCAGAGGATGTTAAAATGACCATGGAATAGTGATGTAAATTTGGCCCAAGGTCCTTGGGTGGCCCGAGCCTGATAGCCTGACTCAATGACTCAGCACAAAGCCCGCCCAAAAGCCCGAAGAAATTTAGGAAAGCCTGGCTCAAGCCCAGTGGGACTTTAGAGAGAGAGAATTGTTGTCATGATTCGTGAATCAATATAATGTCTAATTTTTGTAATAAAAAAATGATAGTTTATAAATTAATATTGCTACAAAAAATATTTTATTTAAGGATTAAGTTATTCTTCAACAAAGAAAAATAAAAAAGATGAGATCAATTCAGAAGCACTTTTTTTATTATTATAAATAGAGCAGACAGAATTCCCCTTAGGGCTACATGCTTAGGGTTTGACAAATTTACGTGATCAGGACCAAGTCAAAACCAGGCTGGGCCAGGTAGATGGGCCAAATTACATGCCTACCATGGAATCTTTTTGGCTGTAGGGATTGTGAAATTAATTATGCTAACATTGGTGTATATTTTAATGTTGTATGATTTCGGCATTTTTGGCAGCTTCTTTAAAATTGCCTCTTTGACCTTATATTGGCACAATTTCTATGGATTTATATATATTTAGTGCTTATTGAGAACTCTATTGCTTGCCTGTACTTTGAATAAGGAGTTTTGAGATTCCACACGCATCTTTTAAGTTGATATCCTAAAGCATTAATAAGTCTTGTGTGTGCCTATGTTTTTTAACTCATTTCGGTTATTGCCTAAATGTGTAACTATTTTATGTAATTGCAACCTTTTCTTTTCTGTTTGTTTCTTGTCCAATCAATGTTTTTGGAGTTGTATTATGTAATTGGGATGAAACATGACGTTGTTATCCCTGCTTTTTCAAATCATAGCTCACTGAAGAATTGGCTAAGGTGGAGGAGAAGCTCAAGTTAACAGAATCTCTTCTAGAAAGCAAAGTATTGCATGACACCCTTTTCAGTTTTAGTATGTTCTTTTTTCCCTTTGTCTGAATGCTATATTTAATGAGACATTTTCTTCTTGCAGAATCTTGAGATAAAGAAAATCAATGATGAGAAGAAGGCCTCTATGGCAGCTCAGTTTGCAGCAGAAGCCACTCTTCGAAGGGTTCATACTGCCCAAAAAGATGATGATATGCCTCCAATTGAAGCCATCCTTGCACCGCTGGAGGCTGAACTGAAGCTTGCTCGACAAGAGGTATTGTAATGTTTTTGATCTTTGATATTTGAGGGTGTTCCTGTCACAGAACTGAAATTATTCAGAGACTGATTTTTCATTGGATGTGATTGTTCCTTTCAGATTGCAAAGCTGCAGGATGACAACAAGGCATTGGATCGCCTTACGAAATCAAAAGAAGCTGCTTTACTTGAAGCGGAGCGGACTGTTCAGGTTGCCTTGGCAAAGGCTTCCATGGTGGATGATCTTCAGAATAAGAACCAAGAGTTGATGAAACAGATAGAAATTTGCCAGGTACGGTGGTTATCTGTGCTGATTTTCTTTTTAAGATCATCAAAGCTTTAGGCTTATAGTTTCATGATTAGCATGATTAATCAGCATGTATACATGTGTCTAATGCATTTGTGTATCAGGAAGAAAATAAAATTTTGGATAAAATGCACCGCCAAAAGGTTGCCGAGGTTGAGAAGCTTACCCAAACTGTACGTGAGCTTGAAGAGGCTGTCCTTGCTGGGGGTGCCGCTGCAAATGCTGTGAGGGATTACCAACGCAAAGTTCAAGAGATGAACGTAATGTGGAATATATATTAAAACCTGGAGATTTGATTCTATACTTGCCTATAAACATTTCTTCCAGTGGAGATGCTGTAAATGATACTCAAAATTGGATGTATTTGGTTATGTATTTTCCAGGAGGAGAGAAAAACACTTGATAGGGAGCTGGCACGTGCAAAAGTGACTGCAAACAGGGTAGCAACAGTGGTAGCTAATGAATGGAAAGATGCTAATGACAAAGTGATGCCTGTAAAGCAATGGCTTGAGGAAAGAAGGTTTTTGCAGGTATTTGCTGGTTTATAATCAATTGCTGTTTAGAACTTCTAATTCTGATTTGTTGTTTTTGCATGTGATAAACATATAATTTGGCTTCTCTAGTTACGGTAGGTAATAATTATAACCAAAATGTGCTGTGACAGGGAGAGATGCAGCAATTGCGGGACAAGCTCATTATAACTGAAAGAACTGCAAAATCTGAAGCTCAATTGAAAGTAATAATCTGGTTTACTGTGATGTAGCTGCCACATGTTTTAACTTAGTTTGTAGCCTGGTTTTGAAATTGACACTTCTCTTTCACCTTTCAGGAAAAATATCAACTGCGACTCAAAGTACTTGAAGAGAGCTTGAGATCCTCAAGCAGTAGCAATCGCAGCACTCCAGAGGGAAGAAGCACAAGCAATGGCCCTTCGCGTCGTCAATCTCTGGGCGGAGCTGATAACATTTCCAAATTGACCTCCAATGGATTTTTACCCAAGAGATCTCCATCCTTTCAGCTGAGATCTACCCTGTCTTCTGGTACCAGTTCAGTATTGAAGCATGCAAAAGGGACATCAAAGTCATTTGATGGTGGCACTCGGTCATTAGATAGGGGTAAAATCCTCTTAAATGGAACTGGTTCAAACTTTAATCTTAGCCAGTCTTGTGAGGGCACGAAGGAAGTTGAAGCCAATATTAATACCTGGAAAGAAAATTCAGAAGAAAAAATCAATGACTTTCCTGCATTGGATACAGAGGAAACTGTTCCAGCGGTGTTGTATGATTTTCTACAAAAAGAAGTGACTGCTTTGAGGAAAGCTGGTCATGAAAAAGATCAAAGCCTTAAAGACAAGGATGATGCAATTGAGGTTGATTCTCTGTCCTATAAAATTTGTGATTCTGCTTTGTATAGTTTTGGTTGAAGTTGGGTTCTGATTGTTGTTTTTCAGATGTTGGCAAAGAAGGTTGATACTTTAACTAAGGCGATGGAGGTTGAGGCCAAGAAGATGAGAAGGGAGGTAGCTGCCATGGAGAAGGAGGTAGCTGCCATGCGTGTGGAAAAAGAACATGAAAATAGGACCAAACGATTTGGGAATTCTAAGGGCCCTGTGAACAGTACTCAGCTGCTCCCTGGAAGGTATGCTTTTGTCTTCCTCCCACGAGTGTATGCAGACGCTAGGATTAAAATATAGCACCACTGTATTGCAATTACATGGTGTGTCTTGTTGATCTTTGAGGATTGTAGTTATCTTGCAATTTGATATTGTTATCCCTGCTTTTACTTTAATTATTACTAGCAGTTGACCCTTGCCATGCACAGGATAAAAAAATAATTTATGCTAAATAGTTAAATAAATATTACTTCAATTATCACAGAGATAAGGTACGTGCAAATAGTATTAATTAATTTATGTAAGAATTATTATCTATAACTGTTTTCACTGGATTTATTAACTATAATTATAGTTATTGTTTTCTCAAAGAATAGAGAGACTACAATGTCTTGTTTAAATTAAAATTTTAATGTATTTCTTTTAGTCAGTATTCCAATTCATCAAAAACACTAATTATGCCCCCAAAGTTTTTTTTAAACTGTTTTCTTGGTATTGAAATATAAAATTTTTTTGAAAGTATTGTGACTTAAGCAGCAAATTATATATCACATATTCAAAAAGGAAATCATTATAGCAATACCAACCATTGAAATCAACCAAAAAAAAAAAATTTAGTAGAACTTTTCAAACTTAAGTTCTTAATCTTAATTACTTGAAAATGTTTAAGAAAACATGAGTTACAAGATCAGTGAATAATAGAATAATTAAAGCATCAAAATATACCGTGGGCTTGATTTACATATGACTTAAATATCATTTGCATAAGATTTTAAAACAAGTAAAAAAGATATCCATATACTAAACACAAGCATATCTTTCAAAAGATGCTAATTTAGTTTTATACTTGCAAAAACATCTAAATGTCAACATTATATATAATTCATAATGTACTCTTGATCTCGGATAAACGGGAAATCCGTAACAAAACGTATGTACTAGTAATGCATAACATAACAACAAAAAGTCGTGAGGAACGTCTTTGTAATTATATCAAGCTTTCAACTTATTTTAAGTCCCACCGATATAGAACTTTCAAGTATTGCACATATAGCTTTCAAATATTATTCATTATATACAAAACTTAATCCATGAATTTTCTTGATAGAATAATATAAGGCTTAGCATCAAAATATAATAACTATTTTTAAAGAGTAACATAGACATATTATTATTTGCTTTGAAAATGTATTGTTCAAATATAATTTGTAGAAAAAGAACATTTGCATTGGAAATATGTACGTTTTACTCCAAATATATTATTACTCACTTCAAGTGCCTAGTGCTTAGAATTCCTCTTCTAAATATTGGAACTTGATCTTCAAGAGCAATCTCCTAACCTCTACTCTTCTCTCTTCATTATGCTTAGGCTTACTTGTATTCAAACCCTCTCATCTACGTGTATTATTTATAGGATGAAGTAAAGGAAGTATGTGTAGTACTTTACTAATTCTTTATTCTTCACTAATTTAGTGAGCTAACTTTCATTATCATTTAGGTGAAGATAATCATTCCACTTATCAAGTGGAGAAATTTTATTCTCTACTCATCTAAGTAGAGTAATACTTTCTTAATTATTTTGCTAAGTGCTACTACCATCAAGTGGATAAACTTTATTCTCCACTTATCTAAGTGGAGTAATACTTTCATGATTACTTTGCTAAGTATTGCCACCATCCATTTGCTTCCCTTTAGTTGTGTATAAATAGAGAAGTATAAGCATGAAATCAATATATGCATAGAAGAGAATTATGGAGTGAATAACTTAGTGAGTGTGAGGATTCTAGAATGTCATAATAACTCTAAAGATTAAGGACCAAATCAATCACATGTACTAATAAAAAAAATTTCTAGGAGTTTGAAAGAGAAAAAAAAAAAAGCATACAATAAGTTTGAAAAGTACCTTTTCTAGTCCCACCACGCCGTATGGCACTATCCTTGTCGTCCTTCATTTCTTAAAAAAAAAAAACAAAAAACAAAAACTAACCTTAGCATTGTTGACTAATATTGGCGAGAACGTTTCCTTAAAATTGTATTTGTAGTTGTATGCATACATAAATACAAACATAAAGTAACATAAATATGCCTGTATAGTAACATGGAGATTATAAAAATGATTATATGTATGCACTAACTTACACTATAAGCATATCACACGGGCAAAAAGTAAAAATCCATATCGAGACACAGAGAAAAGACTACGTAGAGAGGGGTTAGAGAGAGAGCAATTGAGGACTAATCATAGTATGACTGAAATTCTCCCACACTGAAGGATATTTCACCAAGGAATTAGTTTTCAAGAATTTTGTGGGTATTACTTTATTGGATATTGGCTGATGATGTGTGTATCAAGTTGGCAAATCTCTTAAAAATAATTAGGACTCCATATAATTAGATAACAAGAGTGGGCACTATTTATATCAATAAATATGGATATATGTATATATATATATATTAAATTACATTAGATCAACTTAATCATAGTGAATTAAGTTGGACACAAAATTATTGGAGAGAGAGAAAATTAACTCTTTAATGACTTTAATTGTATTAGGAATCTTATTAATTAAAAAGAGAAATTTTAATCAATTTGGTTTAATTGAATAGAGAGAGTACCCAAAAAGTTATCGACCACAACTCATAAAAATTTAAAAAATTAATAACACAGAGACAAACCAATAAATATATGTATGATATGTGATAAACCCATAAAAGAAACAGAGAAGAACCGGAGGTGAGAGAGAGGAGCACTCCCTTTGTGATTGGAATTTTCTCAAAGTGAAAGATATTTCTAAGGAGTTAGTTTTTAAGAATTGTATGGATCTTACTTCATGATAATTATTAAATTGGATATTGTTGGATGATGTGTTTATCAATACTGAAAGCTCTTAAAATATCTGCATTGCTCCTACGACATGGCATTTTAAAAGTATAAGAGCATAAAGAGCACCACCTAGGAGAGAGGTAAAATACAAGGATGAACAACTTATGTATATATATATATGATTTCTTATAACGTGTTGATTACTTATACCAAAAAAATATCTTTTTAAACGATGTCAGAGTATGTAGTTGAGCATGATTGGTTGAATTTCAAGCAACATTGAGCATCTCTAACCACTATGTCAAAGCCTACCCAACCAAGTCCATTGTATAGTCCCCAAAACGTCTTAACCATCGGAAGTCAATGCTTTCAAGGCCTATGCTACACATTTATGAGCAACAATTGAAAATGAAGACCTAAAGTGGGTAAATCCTTTGATGCAGCCATATACATGTATATAACCTGTCATGCATGTTATGGGACTGTTACTTATTAAATATAATATGTGTGTGTGTGTGTGTATCTATTAATTTATATTATGGGCTGTCTTATTCTTGCTCAAGTTGTCATGAGCCTGTCACAGATGAACATTTGTATTCAAGTTTTCACAGACGCTAGGAAAAAATATTGCCATTTCCTTAAGGGTATGTTTTTCCCATCTCACGTACCTTGCCTGCTTCCCCATTTTCCATCCCGAAACCAAGCGGGCCTTAAGTGAAGTAGGGATTCATTCTTCCTAGTTGGAAGGATAGTCTTTCACTTGTTATATCGTGTGAAATTGTAATATCCATTTTGTTCCTTAAATATCTCAGTGAAAATACAGTTTGCATGTTAAGACGTCCTGACTATAAAAGGATGGGTGACAGCACAATTGAGTTTATTTACATGCCCAAAAATTTGAGGAAGCAGGTAGCTTAATATTCCATAGACACGGTGGTACCCAATCTGCAAAGTCTACCTGGGTGCTTTCATTGAGTAAATCTAACATCAGTACTATTACAGAGGAACTAGAAGATGTCTAAAGTTTAGCTTCCTGGATGTCGTATCAGGGAACAAGAAAAGCCCTTTACTAGATCTTGGTTCAAGTATTTTTAGAAGCTTGAAGCTCCCAATGCCTAACCATTTCTGAGCAATTTGATAACGAACTAGACTGAAATTTGTATTAATGCATAGAGTTGATTAGTCTCAACCATGTAATCATATTGCTTAAGCTCTAACCTGACTATATTGTTGTATATTTACCCCCAAGTTGTTATTCATTAAAGGATTAAGAGGTACTTGGAATGCAAATCCTTCCGGTACGTGGAACTGGAATGGATACGGGATACGCCACATGCTCTAAAATGTACAATAGAGGTAGACTTTTATGAATTACACTATTAGAATTTAAGTTACTTTTAGAGCGAATTTCTTTTTACCATTTAAACATTCAATAAAATAATTTTTTTTTAAAATTAGTCATGCAAAAGCATATTTCTAGGAGCATTATGGCCCATTTTTTTGGCATATTGTTCTGTCAAAACTCCATTCTCCCCAAATTTTTTTCATTATATTTAAGTTTTTGCCCTCCTTAGGTAATCTTTTAAGGGAAAAAAAAAAGCAAAAAATTTTAGGATCGTAATGAATCACGAAATTTACCGTTTTGGATCGAAAGTGTACCATGTTTTAAAACATCATTCCAAAACTGTAAATCACTACAATGTTAGCAATTTTTGGTAACACCGCCTAGCAGGCCATTTATTTGGTGTGAAGTAGCTTGGCTGTTCTAATCTTTGTCATATGAGTTAAAATCGTGGACTTTAGATTTTTCTGGTACTGCTCTCTCTCTCTCTCTCTCAATCCCCAGTGTTAGAGCCAGAAGTTTGCTAGTTGATAGACAAAAATGGTATTCGAGATCCAAGGAAGACTTGAACCCATGTTTAGCAGTGCTTGACTTCTTGCAAGTCTTGAACTGCTGAAATTTTTAGTAGAGATGGTTGAAGTTACAGAACGCATAGCTTGTCAGAACCTTAATATGCATCGCTGAGAAAAAGAGTAACCTTCCTAGTCAGTGAACTAAAGTATGCAGTCTTGAGTTAGAGATGCTTAAGCAGTCAGGGGTCTTTTGTAAGTCTGAGCCTCCATGTACACCTGCCTATTTTGGATGATAAGCTTTCTTTCTGATATGGGATTCACTGATCATGGACAGAGGAATTCTTTAGTGTTATAATTAATTGCTTTATCTACTCTCTTTAAAATGTGCTTTTTCCTTTGCTAGTTTGAAGTTTCAAGTATTGAATGATGTTTTCGTAGGATAGTTGGTAGTTATTATTAGTACTTTTTTGCTCTTTAGTGAAGGTTTGTGAAGAAATAAAAAAAAAAAAGTTTTCTTGCTACTTGGCTGTTTTTAGTTCTGTTAGTTATCATTTGCCCATTTTGTAAGCAATTTTTGTCTGTTGTACTTTTTGAGGATTGTTATCCCAAGGTTAATGTACTGAAGCATTATTATATAACTGCTAAGCTTCATTCTGAATTGTGGTTTTCTCAAGACTCATTAAAGATAACAAATCATTCTTTTGTGCAGAAATATAGCACGAGGTGGGTTAACACGTAGCACCCAATAACAAGAAGCCCCAATTGCAGCAGTAATGAGTAATTCCGCACGGGGGTTTTCTTGGGTCTTTGTTCTTCTTGTTTTAGTTTTTCCTCTTTTGTTGTTGATTACAAAATACTGTAACGAGCATGCCAGGGGTTCTACGTTCACTGAGTTTGGCAAGAAGTGGAAATTCAAAACAGGAAGAGAACGAGTGGAAGATGTCGGTATGCTTGCTTCTGACTTTAGACTGTTATCCTTCTGCTTAGAAATCAGCAAGAAAGAAGGGGAGGATATCGAAGTTGAACTAACCTTTTGGCAGAATTTATTTTGAGTGGCAGTAATTGTGTGGTTGTATAGGTAGCTTCTTGGCGTTTCCTTACGTTGTACACCTTTTTAACTCCTCGTTTGCAGTCTATAGTATTTGTAATCTGCAGCTAGTGTGAGTTTCTTTGGTTCAGGTTTGTCAATATTCTTGTAATCACATAAAGCTCGGAGTTTTCATTATTGTGTTCTTTATTCATCTATAGCTTCTTGTTGATTATCATCTACTGATCGTAGGCTTATGAATTTTAAGACGTGTTTCACTGTATTGCTGTCCATTTGGTGCGTAAAAGTGAGAATTAATCATCTGATACCCTTTCAAGTTGAAACTAGTATAACTGATTTGGCTCCTTTCAGGTAATTTTATCTTTGCTAGTTGACTCTTTGAAAACACATCCACTGTTTGAGGGAATGTTTTATTTATTTATTTTTAATGATTTTCAGAAGTGCCTGTGTGCCATGCAATGGAAATTGAAAGTGTGATTTAGGTGGGTGAAACTGGAAGTAGTAGTAGTAGTAGTAAGGTTCTACGATGAGGGTATGCGATTTTCTTTTTGTGGACTGCTGAAATCAATGTGGTGCATTAGATATATTCCTCTGTAGAAGCTGAACCGTATGATGTATTGGCTTGCATTTACAGTTCAAATGATTAATTGTTGTTTGAGTATATGGACTGAGAGCCTAGGGTTGATCAGGGTATGGGCTCGTCTGATCTGGCAGTCGTTGAGAATAATTCAATCTAGTCTCTCGGTTATAGAGTTGATCAGGGCATGGGCTCGTCTGAGAGTTCTGGCAGTCGTTAAGAATAATTCAATCTAGTCTCTCGGTTATAGAGGGGCGAGAATTAAGAGCAAACAAGAGAGAGAGAGATTCACGAGTTTGTGGTAGTTTGTGTAATAAATGTAATTCAGTTTTCTCTTTTTGTCATAAATGTGCTGAGAGTATTTTAGTTTAGAAAAAAAAATAAATAAATAAGCGGAAAAAAAAACAAAAATGTTAAACTTTTTGTTAAGTATATTTATTTATTAATTTACAAAAAAATTAAATCAATAAACCCAATCAAACACCCTCTTAGTAGTGGAAAAGGCAAGGTTTAATTCATGTTTAATTTTGGGGTACTTAAAGGACTTACGGGCTCTATGAGGTGGACAGGTGGCGTTAACAGGTACCTACAATTTGTACATTGTAGTGAGTAATGATTGACACTGTGCGGACACAGGACGTCCCTTGATTGGGCAGGTGTAAGTCTTGCCATTATGACTTGGTGAAGCCATGTCTAGGGCTACGGTGGGTGATTGGATGCACACTGTCAGGCACTTGTTTAGTTATAGCTTGCCACGTGTATATTGTATTAAATGTGCGTCGGGTCAGCATTTAATACTTAAAATATGGTATTCAAGTGATTTTGAGAGTAGATTTCTCTCTCTTAGCTGGTTGATGGGATTGATCCCCGTGAGCTCGTGAGGCACGCGGCTCAATGGTTCTTTTGGTTCTAGCCTCCAGTCCACTGTTCAAGAAGAAAGGTCTCGAGCGAGGGTGAGTTAGACAGTTAGGAGCATGAGCCTGTTAAATAGTGAAGTGTGGGGCCTTGAGGCGTGTTAAGCGTAGGGCCTGTCTTGCATCGATGTTTATTTTGGCCGGAGCTGTGCAGGCGTGGGGTCTAATTTAAGAGAAGCTTTTAAAGCTATTTGAATGAGACTTAGGATGTGTTTGGTTGAGCTTAAAAATAAAGTTTTTTTTAAGCTTGCTAGTAAAAAAAGTTAAGTTTTTAAAGTTTTTTTATTTTTTTTTATTTTAGTTTAGATAAAAATAAATAAATAAACCAAAAAAAAACAAAAATGTTAACTTTTGTTAGATTTTTTATTTATAAATTTACAAAAAAATTAATCAATAAACCCAATCAAACACTCTCTTAGTAGTGAAGCGCTGAGCTCGTCACGGAGGGAGAATGCCGCGCTGATTTATCTAAGGCATGGTTTAATTCATGTTTAATTTTGGGGTACTTAAAGGACTTACGGGCTCTGTGAGGTGGACAGGTGGCGGTAACCGGTACCTACAATTGTACATATGCTTTTGGCTTTGTTTGGTCAAGATATTCCTTTTCTATTATGCCAACCTCTGGCTTTTGTCATATAGGGCTGCTTTCATCATCTCATAGGAGCCCCAGTGTCTACAACAACGGAGGTCGACCCTGCAGGTATAGATGAAAACAAAGACAGAACGCCGGCATAAAGAGTATTCTATAAGAATCTACGTGAATGCATGTGCTATTGTAAGTTTAGGGTTTTGAACTAAGATCATGCTTGAAATATGAAAAGGGATCCATTGGATAACTGGTAGGGCTTGGGACTTGGAGAAAGTTGGGGGAGAAATAGAAGCAGAGCTGACAAGAAGCAGAATCTTTCTGACACATGGGACCTACCCTTTGGATTGGATTCTTGTCAGAGGCGGTGGGACCTGATCAACCCACACCAACCTTATTTGGTTTGGGTTTTGGTGGGTTGGGTATAATGTTGATTCTATAGTTGCTAGAAGGGAAAGTGCAAGCGGTAGCGTGTAAGGTTGGTCTAAGAAAATTATAAAAAATGAAAAATGTTTTGTAAAACAAAATTAAATAAAATATTTATAAAAAAATATATTAAAAATCTTTAAAAACATAATATAAAATATTTAAAATGCTTTTATGATTAAATATTAATACTACACAATATCTGTAGCTGTTATTAAAATGTTATATATTATTATCAAATACAAAGATTTTGAGAGCGTGAAAAAAATATAAAATTATTTGAGTTTTTGAAAAAAAATTTATAATATTTTTTAAGACTGTGTTTGAAAAAAAAATAAAAAAGTAAAAAATAAAAATATTATTTTATTTATTTTTTTTTTTTTTTTTTTTTTTTCTTGATAAATTCAAGCTTTAAAGCGCACCATAAAAATCGCGTTCAAGTTTCTTTATTCTATGGTTGATTCGGCAGCCTTTGGGTTTGGCTGACCTCATTGCAGCCTGGATCAGTTTTTGTTGGAGGCCCCATTTTGGCAGAAAGGCATAAGTTGGAGACGTCGTTGCAATTATTAACTTTATGATAATTTTAGAGGTGTTAAAGATTTATAAATAAGCTAGCTATACCTTATTTAATTGCCTAACCCATAGTCAGCAACGAAAAATGCTATTCTTTTTTAAAATTTGTACAAAAAAGTCTACTGAAATAATGTGATAATAGCATAATTATAATTAAGAGCTATTATGAGAGATTTTTTGTTTTAAAATGTCTAACTCTTATTTAGCCACATTATTCTGATGTTAAATTCGATAAAAATTTTCTGTTATTGTCCGTCAGCAATACAAAAGATAGAAATGAAAATTATATGAAAACAAAAACGTGCATGGTCAAAGTATTATGGTGAAGTAATATATATACATATAGGCAATATATATGATATGTAAGTAATAAAGTGTCAAAAGGATGTAAATAACTAAATTACATCCTTATTCATGGTTTAAACTCTTAGATTAGTCGGTTGTTAACAAGAACCAACAGAATGAAAATGCATATATAAAAATTTCTCTACATCTCTTCGCCGCCAAAAACATGCAACTTCAACTTTAATGTAGGTGCTATAGAATCTTAATAATTGTGTAGTACTGAGGGATATGCTAGTTAATAAATTTGTAGAATAGTCTATATGCATATTGCTTTTATATATAATAACATATATAAAAATAAATAAATTTCTCTACCCCTCTACACGCACACGCACATGTATAAAGCAGCCTAGGCTTTTCTTGTTGCAGTGAGACGAACTCAAGGCCCAATTTTGTAGATTAACGGTCTGCCAACAAGAGATGTCAATTAATGCCAATATGAGGCCAACCAAAGCCTTGAATTGCTGAATTACAGAGTTGGCCTAGTAGTTAAGCCTTAAAATTTAAGAGTTTGCCTCTCTAAAGTTTTAGATTCAAAACCTAAGCTATGTTTGGTACAAATGAATGAAAAAGAATAGAATGAGAATGGTCATTCATATTCTCTTTTTTAGTAAGACCAATAAACAATACTAGAATAGAATAGAATGAAATTTTAGTGTATAATATGAAAATTTATTATTATGTCATATACAAAATATTAAAAGTATTATATACTATTTATTAAATATTATTAAGCATTTATGGTAGTGGTGGCGGTGGGGATGGATGATGGTGGGTGGTAGCAGTGGCAGGGTGGTGGTGGGGCGGCGGCGATCGCCAATGGTCTGGTGGTGGTGGGACAGTGGGGGGCAACGGTGGTGGTGAATGGTGGATGATTGTGGCCGACGGTGGATAGTGGTGGTAATGATAGTGAAAATTTTTAACTTTTTAAGTTTTGATTTTTTAATTTTAAAAATTAAAAAATAATAACCAAAAATGTTTTTTTTTTAAAGAAATTTGACAACAAAAATCTTATCAAATTTTGTTTATGCTCTTTCATGTAAGAATAAACTTTTCATTCTCACTCTTGAAATAGGGAATGATCATTCCAACAAAATACAAGAAGGGTCATTCCATGATAATAGACATTCCACCTTTAAATAGTGATACTAAACAAGAGAATATAAATGAAAATGGGAATGACCATTCCATTCCCTTGTATCTCAAACAAAGCCTTAGGTGCTATCAATTCCTTAGGTTACCCTTATGGTTTTTGGCTCAGTAATAAACCGATTTGTGTGGAACGGGGAGATTGCACAGATCCCGAAACTAATTGAGATAAGCGCAAACTAATCCAGACACCCGGTTAGCAAAAAAAAAAAAAGCCTTAAATTGCAATAGAGCTCTAAACTTAATTCATCTCAACAAGGAGTGCAACATAGTTTTGGTTGATATAGTTTATTCTGACCCAACCGCAAGGGGTGGCTCAATGGTTCGTTTTCAAGCTAAGTATAAGATATCAAGTTTCATTCCTTCTCATACTCCCTTGTGACCAACCATCACTTATCATGTATTGCATGAGATTTTACATGGTTTATGTGGACTGTGGCCTTGCATGAACTCGAGGGAATAGTCGGCCAAAAGCTTAGATATTTGTAGCAAAAACAAAAAAGAGAATAGTTTATCCTCACCTAGAATTGAAACGACCCTAATCTCTCTCTCTCTCTCTCTCTCTCTCTCTCTCTGTGTGGCATACTGATGCAAACAACATAAGAATAGCCTACTTGGTATGGGCTTAGGCATACGCTATCCAAATTACTTTGAAAGACCTATGACGGCCAAGGAATCAAACTTATTCTTTTGGCTCCAAGTCTACTTTGACTTCAAGTTTTCTTTGGTTAAAAGTTTTCAATAATTTTCGCTCCAAGTTTTCGTTTTCTATCCTTAATTAGCATTCATTAGGGTCTAGGATTTTGGCTATATAAATAAATGTAAGGGCTTTGTCCCAAATCAATTTTTGATTAATAATATTGAGAATATTCTCATAATCCTTCTGATTTTGTTATTCTGTGTAAATTAACTTAGTTGATGCCTTATTCTAGTATTCTGTGTGAATTAATATATTAGAAAGAGTTTAATTTTCGATATTCTATGTGAATCAAAGAATTCTAATCTATTTATTCTTTTATTTTACACGCTTCCCTGTATTAGTTAGTATCAAGGCCTAGTTTTCGATGTGAACTTAGTGTTCGATATTTTATGCAAATCAATGAACCTTGACCTGTTTACCACCTTTCTTATACACTTACCTGCATCACATACCAAAAAATAAATAGATAAGTTGGAGAAGAGTTCATTCATAGAGAAAATCCAAGAATAGCTGCACTACCACCTTGCATTGTAGAACTTATTTGGAAAGAATTCATCCGTTTGGGTATTCACAGTTCCACCTTCTCTTCTACAAAGTTAATATTACTATACCAGGCGAATTGTGTTCTTCTCTGATCTGTAGTTGGGGATCTCCAGCTCCAAACCACAAAATCCACCATCCGTCGACCATGAATAAATTGAGGCTACTCTGATCAGCCATTAATGTGATACACATATTCATATATAATAAATTAACCTACATGAGGGGTTTCATGAAGGAGTGAATGAGAAATTAGGTACAGAGTCTGGAACCTGACAATAATGTAATTTGGGCAGAGTCAAATTTCAAGATATCTCTAGAGTCCAAACACAGTCTTATTTTCATAACTGTTCATATTTAAAATTTAAATTTAAATTGAATGTTTGAGTCTGTTTAAGACATCGTTTGGATCATAGCTATTTTGAATAGGTTTAGATTGAATGGTTGTGACTGTTCAATGTGTTGTTTGGTTTGTGATTGTTCGAAGACACTTCGTGTCTATAAAATACACTTAGTTTTTGCATTACATACATATCGTTTTTCAAGTGTTTTAATGCACCACAGAATCATTGTAAGATAGTACAATACATTATTGGTTCATTACGCACACAAATTCTAGTACTTCTTAGTATAAATTATTATATTCTGAGAGGCACATGCTTATTCAATTATAAGCACCATTGCAAGGACGAATTTTACGTTAAAGATGTAGTGTCAAAGACTAGCTTTGATTATTGTGCAATTATGGTTTTCTTCATTTTGTAAGCATTTTAATTTACTATACGCAGCAACAGAGAAACATACATACAGTACAGTGGATATATCACAGTTTATATATGGTACCAATTCTTTGACAAAGGTTGTACCAGGGGCTCTCCTTTCTTGGATGGCTTCAAGGGGGTCAAATGCTAGCAGGGCATTTGCGATATCCTTCAGAACAAGCAAAGGTCTAAACCCAACCAAATAGCCCACAATTCAGCAGTCAGAATAGATGCATTACCAATATGATGCTGAAACCCCACCTTCCAAGGCCCACTTTCGTCTCTGTACCTAAAGTTGTGGACTCTTTGCAAATTGGATGCGCTATGACCATTTTGAATTATGTAATTATTTCTTTGCAGGGGATGGTTAAATTGCAATTGAAAATTTTTCCATGTGCACTCCTAGATTGCCATGTAAGTTTTTGTACATGGACATGAGCTCATTGTCATGTCCACATTGGCCAACCAAGTTCAAAGCTTGGGTCAGGCCACAAAGAATATATCCCTCCTAAATACTCTGGTCTTAGCGTGAATAGTCTGCCTTTGACTGAATTAGAGAGAAAATTAATCGGTATACCCTGTATCGCAATACCGAAAAAATAAACTTTAAATCTCAATAGACTATGCTAGAGAAGGGCTAGTTCAATTAGGTAACCTAACACACACGCATATCCACCACAAAGGTTCATCAGAGATAGAGGCCAAGAAGGGAGAAGGTATGAATTTTCCATTGAAGTAATATGATCTTGGGTTTGTTCAAGGATTTGTCAAAGAAGAGCAAGTGAGAAAAGGCTTGGTTAAAATCTCAGTTCTGGTTTTCTAAATCCATTTTTTGGGAGTGGTCGAGATCGCGCTTGGCAAATTAGTTTTGAAATATCTTTTGTTATCGCATTTGGTAAACTAAACTTGTTTTTGAAATTTTTTTTGAAAACATATTTTATTGTTTTTAAGAACATGAAAAATGAAAAGTTCTCATTTTTTTGGTTTTGTTTACAAGAACACAAAAACGAAAATAAAATATTAACTAAACAGAAAAAAAAAACTCATTTTATCATCTTTATGGATTGATTACTAATGAAAGATGAATAAGTACACGTAATTTTATTTCTTTTTGGTTATTCTTTTTTGGTTTTTTGGGCATAGAGTCTTTTTACAATCTACCAACTGCGTACATGCCCACCAAAATATGAATCATGTAAACAATATACACTTGATTAATAATGGTTGGCCACAACTACATATTTTTATATTTTGTTTACAAAAATAACGAAAAAAAAAATTTTTCTAATTTCTAACCGACGTCCCATGAAACCTCCACGTCTTCTACCGTTTTGCTGTTTTTCCCTTTCTCTGTCTCTCCTGACATTTTCCTCCTCTGCATCTGGGAGATCCCATTTCATTTCATCTTCTATAAATTCTTTCATATCATTATTTAATCCCCTTAACTTCACAAACCCAATTCATATATAAATAGAATACATATACACACATTACACGCATCCATTCCTCACATTTTGACAAAACCCAGATCAGATCTTGATCGCATTCCATCTCCAAGCAATGGCGACAATGGAGAGCTTGATTGGACTCGTTAACAGAATCCAACGAGCGTGCACTGTATTAGGTGATCATGGCGGTGAAGGAATGTCCCTCTGGGAAGCTCTTCCTACTGTTGCTGTCGTTGGAGGCCAGGTCACATTTTGCCCACAATATTATTCTCTTTATTTTCTTAGAGCTCTTGGTGTGTTTTTTTTTCTCTCCGTCTAAATTCTTGTTTTTTCTGTGGAAATTAGAGTTCTGGGAAATCATCGGTGTTGGAAAGTGTTGTTGGGAGAGATTTTCTGCCTCGTGGATCCGGTAATTTCTGCTCTCTATGTTTGGATTAGTATTTGATGATTACACATTTTCTTTTTCCTTCTGTTTGGTTGATGGGAAAATGTAAGGAAAAGGAACAGAAGTCCCAATTTTGAATCTATGCTTTTCATTCTAAGCTTTTGGCTGATTTGAATGGGATTGCCCGTTTCAATTTTTCTGACTATGTGGTTGATTGGAAAATGTTAGAAAAAGAATAGAAATCACTATTTGAATCTTAAAGTTTTCATCACAAGCTATTTGGCTCAGGGAAAGTTTTGTTCTCTCTTATTTTTTCTCAGTTTATAGCACAAGTTAAGATACATAATACAATAGGCTGTTCTTTTTTTATTTTTCAACAAATAGTTTTCATTTTACATTTATTTTTGACAAGTAAAGGCTTCGTTTTCATTTTATTTTTCTTGAATTTGTAAGGTATCGTTACTAGGAGGCCATTAGTGTTGCAACTACATAAGACGGAGGGAGGAGCTGAATATGGGGAGTTTCTGCATGCACCAAAGAAGAGGTTTAATGATTTTGGTAAGTTGAATTTTAGGAAGAGTAATGCTATATAGACGGAATTTTTGTACAGAATTTCTCTACAGAAGGATGTGGCTGTTCTGATCCTTTCATTTCAAATCAAGATTTTGGCTGATAATTTAAAAAAATGCCACTGCCACATCATTCTAGTAGAGTTTTCTGTACATAAGTTCTGTATGTGTTTTGGATTTCTGGTATGTATGTCAAGTCATGGGCTTCCCACAGTGATAAACTTACTGATTTGTTTTATGTCTTGACTTTAGTTCCTGTTTCTTGACGTGAATTTTCATTTATTTGAATTGAATTATTTCTCTTGCTTCACTAGTCATGGTACTTCTTGTGTGTTTTGAAAATGTGTTTTTTTGTTTGATAAGTAAAATGTGTGCTTTTTTTTAATTAATTTGTATTTATTGTTCACAGAGATACAACCATATCCAAACAATGGCTGCCCATTTAGCATTGGGTCTGAGTTTCTGATGATTTATTGTTTGTGAAAATAACCTTTACTGCAAATGATTAACATAAGGAAAATGCTATACTTCCATAATATTTGTAACATAAAGTCTCATTAGAATGAGTGGCAATGGCATGTTCGTAATTAAAAGCCATCACGAGGGTGTTTTGCTTTGAAGTGAAAGGCTCTCGTTCAATCTCCTTACTCCGTTGGAATTTGTAGTTATATAGCATTACCCTGAACATAAAGTGGTTCACACCCCAAACAAAAAAACAAAAAAAAAAAGAAGGATCTATGCTATGCAGAGTAACCTATCTTTGCCTTTGTTAGCTGAAATAATCTGTCTTGCCCTGGTATATTATCAAATGTCATGAGCTCTGAATCATTGCTCTTTGTGGGCCTCCTTAAAAGTAAATGTAGCAAGAAATTAATTCGGACATTATAGATGTAAAAACCTATCTGGTTATTACCATGTTAGCCTTTCAAGGCTGAACCCTCGTCACACACTAAGGGGATTTTGGGGCTTAGTTAATGTGCAGAACAAGTTTGTGTTTCAATTTTTAATTTACCATTTTTTAGGATTAGCTTTGAGATTGGCTTATTATGATTGCATTTGAATGACTAATGATAGGATACTGGTAGAAATGAATGCAATCTTTCTTCCCTCTTCTATCTTTTGGATATAGTGACATGGATTTTTCATCTTCCATATGTGCATGTCAACATGGTCACTCTCACTTAGAATCTAAGAAAAGTTTTGTCCAGTATGGAGAGAGGACCTTGGTTTCTAGAAGACTTGGCTAAGAAATTCATTGTTCTTAGAGGAGGCCAGCTTACAAATCCTTTTCTAATTTAATTTCTATAAAAACTTGTGCCGTTGTTGGCCCGTGGCAACTCCCTGTGCTCATATACATATGAAGCAATACGAGTGAAGAACCGCAAAAACACCAAGTAAAAGATGAAAAGAAAGGAAAGAAGGAATCATTTGGTGGCCATGTTTCCAGTGAAATTATAAGCCTGTTTGCCAATTTTATCCTCTGATTAATCTCCCAGTTAATATAAAACTCTGATATATAGGATTTAGGGGCTTGAAGTTGTGGTCAAGCTACAAGTTTTAGCTGCTTGACATTTGTGGTTGATTCATCAAATTTTTATCTTGGCTGTTCCTAGTATATCCAGGGGCCATTGCATGGTGCAGTGGTAAAATGCTCGTGCTGCCAAGCATGAGAACATGTGTTTGAGTTTGAGAGCAGCAACTTTGTGATATTATGCCAAAGGTTAGGTCAGTATCGAGTCTACCTCTCCCAACACCCTTGATGGCTGAGGACCAGCACTGGGTAGTTGGCCCTTGCTCCTACTATATCTGACCAATCTGTTGATTTTGTGTGTTCCTTATTTTGTTGATATTATCAAAAAGGAAAACAATAAATGACCCCCTAGAGCTATAAGCAGACAAAAATCAGATAATTCACTGCATGATTGAAAATTGTTGTCCTTTTCCATTTTTTCTATCATGATGTATACAGCAGTGACTCCTTTCTTCTAAATGCTAGGCATGCTTAACACTTTATCCTTAAATTATTTATTGTCCTCTTCTGCCTATGCAGCTTCTGTGCGTAAGGAGATCGCAGATGAAACAGACCGTATTACAGGGAAGACTAAGCAAATCTCTAACATTCCAATTCAACTCAGTATTTATTCTCCAAATGGTTTGTATTTGCTTTCTCCTGTCTATTTCCTAGCTCTAGTTTTTCCATTAACTAGTAGAAACATATTGGAACTTTCTAGTTCTTCTTTTCTTTCTTTTTTTTGGGTGGCTAAAATGTGTGAAAATATATAGCAAAAGAACGAGCATCACGTAAACTATACAAAATGAGAGCAAAGAATATTTATCCACCATAAACACAAGAAAAACAAAGGGACTAATGAAGTTCCAAAACTTGATCCAAGATGACCCAAGGATACACAATCCCTCTGTAGTTTGGAGAAGTAGGAGGGATGCGCCTAGAGGTAGTAACATGGACCCTTATATCCCATCTGATCTCTCCGACAATATGACGTGTTTGTCTATGAGTTCTCCTGAAGATGCTATTGTTTCTTTCTTGTCAAATGCAGTAGACCATAGCAGGCCAAACAAGTTGCCTTAGAATACTGTAAAACCCCTTCCTCTATATGCCACTAGAGTAGGGGCATTCAGAAAAGAGGTGGGAGATGGTTTTGTCTGTCCTACACAAAACACAAGCCACATTTTCCATTGTTTCCCATTCCTTCAGTTTGTCTCTGGTTGTAAGGCGTTTTCGAATTGCAAGCCATAGGATGACATTGTTGTCGAATAGCTTTGGGGAAACATAGGAGCAAATAAGATTTAGATTTTGTTCAAAGAAGCACAAATATGGACACAGGTATGGATACATATGGACAGGACACAATGATTTTCAAAAAGTGAGGATATAGAGATGATAGGGATACAACAAGAAAATATTTTTATTTGTAATGAATATGAATGTGACATTCACAAATCACCAAAAATATTGAAAAAAATAACAGTAATTCACTTTGGGCCCATGTTTGGCTCCACTACTACTACGACATGAGAACAGAAAAGGAAAGAAAAAGGAAGAAGAAGAAGAAGAAGAAGAAGAAGAACAGAGAAGGAAAAGAAAAGGAAGAAGCAGCAGGGGCATGAAGTCTTTGAAGTAAAGAAGATCTGCCATTACATGAGAACAAAAACTGAAGAAGAAGAAGAAGTAAAGGAAAAGAATAAAGGAAGAAAAATAGAGAATAAAAGAAAAAGAAGCAGTAGCAACAGCATCAACTCTCACAGTGAAGAAGCAAAGTGTTCAATACTTGTCCCAAATATGTCCAATGCATGTTCCTGCGTGTCCTAGGCATATCTATTGAAAAATAAATAAACAAAAATTCAATTAGTAGGTTAGACACGTGTCCCGTGCCCAAGGAACATGTGTGTCCACCACCCAAACGGCATCCTAAACAAGGTGTCTATGCTTCCTAAATTTTGTTTATTTTCAGGAAAGTATTCTTGGCTTGTTTTCATGCCACTCAACTTAACAAGCCCTTATTGTTACACCCCCAACCTAATTAGACATTATTAATGTCCCATTAGGTAGGGCGTGATCGCACAGGCCATCGTGTTTACGAACGACACCATACCATACAACAAAAGGTAAACTGCAAATTGACTAAACAAATATATATACAAGAACTATGCATCCATACCGTACTATATAGTAAAAGTAAACCATAGGTTATTTACATCATTACAAATTCGTGACATAAAGCATTATGTAAAACCAAGTCCCAATGTCTCATACAAAACACGGCAAGAAATAGAAGTAAAGCCGTAAAAGCTCGCCCCCAAGACTCAACACTCCTGATACCAACGGGGACACCACTGCGGCGATGACCAGGACTACAGTGAACCGAACCCATCCTTAGCTCACCTGTCAAAAAGGTCTATGTAGGCGTGAGCTAAAAGTTAACGTACTCACGGTAAATAATCAAATTCATAAAGAATAATAATAAACACCCACAATGCACATTCAGTTATAAATGATCAATATCTATATCTGTCATGAATGCCTCAATGCAATGAATGTATCACCCACATATGCGTGCAAATTTAGATATCATTGGCTCGATGAGTGATGGCTCGTTATCAAGGATGCCTCACGTCGACACCCTGTTAAATGAACCCCACATCGGTTAATCTTTAGGTTAGTCCCACATCGGCAAAACCTTTCTCCATGAAATGCATTGGCATACAATATGAATGATATGCAATGTCACGTCATATATAACCTCTAATGTCCTCTCATATCTCACCTCACATATACCATCATCAATATCATATTATAGATAATCATTAAGCAATTCAATATAAACAAGACTCTCAATATTCCCACTTGTCATTGTACTCACACCACGGTAAGATTAGTCCTTGGTTGATGTTGATGATTTTTGTCCTCCACAAGCCCCTATCACTTTAACCGTGCTAGTTTAGAAATCATAAAATCAATAATAACCGAATATAAATGACAATGCATAACCAATAATCAATATAAATGATGAATGCATACATATTACACAAACTCGAGTGATACACATCCAACACGTCATAGACACTCCCAACAATGCAACCAAAGGGCAAGAAACAACTTTCACCAAAACCCAAGGAAATGTAATAGGTCAATCTCATTTGGGAATAGGCTTAAAGACCTTTAATTTGATAGGTCATGGGTTGAAAATACATGTCGGATGAAGAAGTTATATCCAATGAAAGATGGACTAACATTCTGAAAAACTATGCTGCTAACAGAAATTTTAGGTCACCTTTAAACTGACATATCTCTCAATCTACAAGGACTTAGAGTGCCAACTTTATATTAATAGAAAGCCTCATGAGTCAATGCTTCAAACGGTGCATCAATCCAAGTTTCCTAGAGAAAGTTATGGTCATTTTACCAAAGTGCATCGAAGCTATGGCCTGGAAGTGCGCCAATGCATGCTCCAAGTGTGCCCCAGCATGCCTTGGCCAGGAAAGTGCGCCATTAGGCACCCTCTAAACCCACCATGGCGCCCCCTCACCCCTTGCTTCAAACTTTAACTTCTCAAAACATGGTTTTTCAACTCCAACCCACCCCAACTCTTCACATAAGCTCCCCAAAGACTCCAAAATGCAATACCAAGCTAGAAATAAGAGCAAAGACAACCAAAAACATGTTCAGCAAGATGAAACAAGGCTTCCACCATGCATGCCCTAACCCCTTTCTCTCCTCCATCCATGGCAAGGATGTCATGCACATGCAACAATCAAAGAAGAAAATATGAAACCAGCATGAAACTTACCTTAGGGGATGAAAACAAAGTGCAAGGAAGCTTCCCTAGGTTTTTCCCCTCTTCTTTTGCCTCTTCCTCTCTTCTTTCTCCTTCTTTTCTTTTCTTTCTCTCTCTTGCTCTCTTTTCCACCGAAGTCTCTCCCCTTCTCCAGCCTTCTCTTTGACTTTACTAGCCAAGAAGAGATACACAAGTGTATCTACACCCCTCACATGCCCCTCACATGCACACACTCACCGATCAACTCACCAATCAACTCACCACAAGCCACACACCACACACATGCACAAATCATAATTAAACATACAATAAATATAATTAGTTATGGAATCATGAGATTAGGGTCTCACACTTGTCACAATTAGTTGGGATCGGGCTGCATATATCCTCTTTTTTCCAATTTACTTGATTCTCCCACTGGAAAATTCTAAAGATCCACGTTCATAAAGTCTGATTGTAAGTTGTGCGTTGGCTGGCTACTTACCACAATCCCTGTTTCCTTGGATTTGGGACTGGTTGTTTAAAGATAAGAATTTAAGCATGACACTGGCTTTTCAAAACCATTGTCATTCTAACTCATCCATAAACATCTGCGGAATTTAACTCACAAGAGAAGCAAGCAAACTGGGGTGAAGACATGAAAATGCTAGCGCATCAAGTTTTTCAATGTTTCCTTCATCCTTCATACTATGGTTTTTCTATTTATATTAAAAGCAAGCTTAAAATATCCTTGTAACTTGAATGCATTAGTAATATAAAATTCCCATTCTAGCTTCCTGTATGATATGCTCTCTTTTTTTCCCCTTTTTTTCTGTCTTTGTTTTTACCCCTTTAAAGATCTTTTGCTCTCACTTTGGATTTTACAACTATTAAGCGCATGATGTTGTTTTACAGTTGTAAACTTAACCCTCATAGATCTTCCCGGGCTGACGAAGGTTGCTGTGGGTAAGTATCTTAATAACATTTTCTTGAAGCATAACATTAGGAAACTATCCCTCTACTTTATCTTACTTTTTCAATAACGACAACTTTCTTTTTGCAGAGGGACAGTCAGAGACTATTGTTGAAGATATTGAAAACATGGTCCGTTCTTATGTTGAGAATGTGAGTAATGAGAATACTATATCTTGGCAAGACCAGCAAAGAATTATTTTCCTTGTAAAAAAGAAGCACTAAATAAAATATGCATTTTTTAGTCTAGAAGATTTTGGGATCTATAAATTACTTTGTGTATGCTTGCAAATAGGGGCGGGTCCAGAATTTTTGTTCTGGGGGGGCAAAATTTCTAAAATAATGAAGAGTTAATGAGATGCGTATATTTTTTGCTACAGATTTAGTGATATTCAATGGGCACAAATATAGGTATTACTAAATTCAGAGAGAAGCAAATGAAAGTTTTTGTAAATTCAGTGGGGGCAAAACATATATTTATAAACTAGGATTAAATAAATATACATAAAAAAAAATTTAAAAACAGTGGAAGTAGACCCTTCTTGGGTCCGCCCTTGTTTGCAAAGCCTCAGTGACAGCCTGCAAAATTCCTCAGGTCGATAATTCATAAGATCTTCCATTTGATTTTGTTTCCTAGTGAGTTACCAAGGTTGTTGCGACAGAAATTATAGCATCTTTTAGAATAGGAAAACTTAGAAAAGATTCATGGTACATTTGATTTAGAGGAATATATGTGGCTTTACAAAAATATTGATAGCACTAAGATCTTTCCATTTTACTAGAATTAGAATAAAATTTTAATATCCTTGAAAAGTTGGGATTAGTACTTCGTTGAGCTCGTAATAAATTGTGATATACTCGTGTGTGCAGTTTGCACAATTCACCAATATTGTCAAAAAGTAATTTTGTTCATAGAAAAATTGTTTATTATCATGTAAATTAGACAATATACAATAGCTATAGAGTATAAATAGGACTCGGTATCTAAACCCCCTCAATCGTAAAAAATAAGTATATAGAATAGAAAAAATGTGAAGCTTTTAAGACAATCAAGAAATGAACAGGTTTAAAATTTGAGGGAGATGTGTGGTGTAAGTATGCAAGCAAGTAATAATGATGTTTGAAATGAGAATCTATCTCTACATGCTTGATTGTGGTTGTGAAAAGAAAAAATTGTTGTGCAGACAGACTCCAGGCAAGCTATGAGCTTGTTGCCAAAGAGACTTGGCATTGAAACGTGTTAGCTCCTCCTGTTTGCCGGTGCAGGCTTATGTTGCAGTAACCGTGGAAGGACTGTGTTTAATAGTATATGTTAAGTGATGCAGACAAGAAGATTGGGCCAGTTCCATCCCACCAGCTGTTATTGAGATGATTTTACTGAGCCCAAATTGTTATAGAGCCTAAGTCCAGTTGAAGTCTATTAGGAAAAATTTATATCTTTAGAAAGTTTTTAAAGCAATATGTAGGGGAATATTATTTAGGAACTTAACTACCCGAAATGTATCATTGAAAGAAGGAAAAATTGTCATGGACAAACCAGGGAACCTATAATAACTCAAGAAGGCTGAAGTTTACATTGGTTCTCCATTGGAAGTGTGTGAATTACTCTGTTATGATGTAGTGGGGTTTCCTTGCCGTGTTCATGTCAATGCAGTCATGGGCTCTAGGCCCATTGGGGACCAAAATAAAAATAAAAATGAAACATAGATTATAAGAAATTTGAATAGAATTCCATTAGCCACAATAGGTGGTGGGTGTGAAAGGAGCAATGTGTTGTAAATTAGGCATAGCTGACCATTGAAGAAGATTAGTTATGAAGAGCAGATCCTATGTGGTCAGTATTGGAAATAATCACTACTTCCAAGGCTAGAGTTGTCAGCCAGCATCAGTTTAAGTCCTTTCATCTCCCTCAGTCTTTTCCTGCACTTCTTTTCACTTAAGATTTGTAATTTTTGACAGTCCTGAAATTATCTAATGATCTTATGATCTAACTACAATGAAAGATTAAGATGCATTGCTGGAATTTAGTTTTGACACAAGGTACATAGTTAATCTCATGCGTTGGGGTCGCATGCAGTTTAAGACCATGTGATTGTTTGAACTTGTTTGAAATGCTTAAGACAAGTCAAAATCAATCTCAGTAGATTTATTGACCATTGTGACATAGTGAAGTGTCTATATTTTTGGCATATTTTAGGATAATGTTGTGGGCCCTTTCATATTGTCCCTATGCATATGCGCATATATGTAATGGTAAGATAGTGAAGTGCCTCTTTTCTGGTGTGTGTTAATTCTGAGACTGATATCATACAGTTGGAATTGGTGGTAATTTTTCTTGTCTTCTCCTTTTTGAGTGAGAGAAAGTGCATTATTTCTTGTATAGGCTTCAAGAGCATTAAAATTATTAGTTCCTCATGGACCCAGATCTCTCAATTATTGACGGTTTGGACTGTAGTCTGCATAATTAAATTTGTAATTTCATATTTGATTCCCCTTATAGCAACTGATGGATTATTCTGATTTTGTAGCCCAATTGCATTATACTGGCCATTTCTCCTGCTAATCAAGATATTGCCACTTCTGATGCTATAAAGCTTGCTAAAGAAGTTGATCCAACAGGTAACAATGTGGTTGGTACAGTATTTCCCTATTTCATAGTAAGGCTTGATTACTTTTTCTTGTAATGTTGTTTCTTTAATGGACCATTTTCTTACAAGCTAGAAGAAATGTTTAATTACTTATCTATTATAATTGGTTATTTTTAGGCGAAAGAACATTTGGAGTGCTAACAAAGCTTGATCTAATGGATAAGGGAACAAATGCTCTGGATGTATGTACTCAATATTGATTTTGTAAATTTCTCAAACCATAGAATTTTATTTCCAATGTGTTAGTGCAATATCTAAATTTTTATCATGTCCTGGCTGTTTTCTTCTTTCATTTTAATTCCCTGAATTCTTGTGCATTCTTTTTTTATTTTCTCAAATATAGTTAGTTTTTCAGTTGCCTGACGGAAAGACATGAATTGTTGCTTTTTTTTAACATGTAAGGTTCTTGAAGGAAGAGCATACAGGCTTCAGCATCCCTGGGTTGGAATTGTGAACCGTTCACAAGCGGATATCAACAAGAATGTTGACATGCTTGCTGCTCGTCGAAAGGAGCAGGAGTATTTTGAATCGAGCCCTGAGTATGGACACTTGGCACATAAAATGGGTGCAGAGTATCTGGCACAACTTCTATCTAAGGTCTCCATTCCCGTATTACGCAGTTTCTTAGAGTTATTTGCCTGTACAATTTTTGAAATCATCTCTACACTGAGCTTCTTATCTTTTGTTATTTTTTGTGTGAGCCAGCATTTGGAGACTGTTATCAGGCAGCGCATACCAAGTATTATTGCTTTAATTAATAAGACAATTGATGAGCTTAATGCAGAGTTGGACCGTATTGGAAGGCCTATTGCTGTGGATGGAGGGGTAATTACTGTGGCCTATATCAAATAACTATTCTTAGTTACAAAAGAGATTGTTTAATCCAGTTTTAATTACTTTGGGAATGTTATCTGTATGTGCAGGCCCAGCTGTACACGATTTTGGAAATGTGTCGTGCATTTGACCGTGTATTCAAGGAACACCTGGATGGAGGGTAATGCCACAATCTTTTATTCAACATTTTTTTTTTTCAAGTTTCAAGCATAAAAAAGTTCAATTTAGGCTACTTGTTTGTCTTTGTTTATAAACATAACGATCTTAACTGCTAGATTCTTTTGCAATGCATTGGGTATTCCCAACTTGTTCGAGTCTGTGCCCAAGCTCCTAGAGGTAGTGGGGTTGTAATCACATGTTCCATTTGAAAAGGATGTTGTATTTCCTTAAAGTTTAAGGTCAGATGGTACTTCATAATCTTGGGAAGAAATACCTATGGCCTACGCAATCTAACAAGGATAATCCACATTGAATCCTTAGCATAAATGTATTTTTTGCTGAGTGCTGATCTTGATGGTACTAAAACAAGAGCATATATTCGAGTCTCATTAGATTCTTTGATGGTATAGGAGGACCATTTTGTTGTCTGCCTGCTGAAACAATGAATGACTTGATAGTGCGAGACTGTTTTACAAGAGAGTGTTCAACTCACCTCCTCTTCTCCATAGTTCTAGTATGAACACACTACTGCCTTGGTAATTAGTGTTATTTATGCATGATTAAATCACAGATAATCTTTAAATGAATGAAGAAACTGGTTACCACAAGAAGCAATTACTTTGGAAGGAGATGACATCTAGTAGAAAAAGTTTATGTCCTTTGTACTTTGCAATCGAATGATGCAAATTTTTGGAAACTATCCCATCCTTATAACACACCGGGGTGCCTTTCAATGGGTGTCTTTGACCATTGAAAAGTTGTCCCTAAACCATATCCAAACAACAACCATTCTATTTATTGGTTTGCATGTCTTGATTAAGATCTTTTCAAATTTAATTCCTCCAGGTAACTGCTATATCAGATTTTTTTTTTTTTTTGTCAAGTGGATCTGATGTCATAAATTACTTCCAAAATGATTTAGTTGTGATCACCAACTGGAGTATGTTATAAGGTAACAAGTTTCTTCTTAGGCGACCAGGTGGAGATCGGATATATGGCGTTTTTGATAATCAACTACCAGCTGCTTTGAAAAAGCTTCCGTTGGATCGTCATCTTTCTTTAAATAATGTCAGAAAAGTTGTTTCAGAGGCAGATGGTTATCAGCCCCATTTGATTGCTCCTGAACAAGGGTACAGAAGACTAATTGATGGATCTCTTGGCTTTTTCAAAGGCCCAGCTGAAGCCTCTGTTGATTCTGTAATGTTCCTAGTTATTCAGTATCCTACCTTATCTATCTAATTCCATGGTCTTTACAATAGTAACATCTGGATTTCTTGAATAGTAGAGTATTTCTGCAAATTATGTCAGACAATTTTTCATTGTATTCATATGCATCTATTAGCACTTGGATGTAGAGGTTAGAGATATGTATAACATGATAATCATGACCACCCCAAGTTGTATTCCATCTTGTGCTCACTTGTGTTTGGTGGTCAAATATGAGATCTGCAGTTATATGAGTTGATATTTTCTGATAGTGCAATGCATGTGTTACTTCTGTATAAGTTTATTTAGTTCTATTGTTTATTCATTTTTAGTGCTTTTTTCTCTGTTTGGTGTAAAATCGCATGGTTAGGAGATAATAGGAATTAATTTCAGCCATTTAAGTAGAGTAGTTTGCCCATTATAAGGAGTGCAGAGATATCTAGAAATAACTGCTTATATTTTGTAATTATCAAGGGGAAATTCAGAGAACATATCTATCTGTTATAGAACTTTAACACAAGACTTCAACTGACAGGTAGTTGTGGTACGGTACCAGTTTTGGTCTGACTTCTTTGAATAACCGCCATTTGTCAATTTGTGTGAGAGCGAGAGTTTCACATCTACATGACTACACGAGAGACAAGGATAACTGTATTTAGAAGAAATACAGTGAGGTGAGAGATGTGCATATCTTGTATCTACCCTCTACTTGGAAATTATGAAGTTAGAAGACCAGCCAAAAGTTCAACCAAGGTACTGAAGTGATGTCCTTTATATGACCAGAAAGAGTAGGATTTTGTATCATAATAAAGAGAGGCAAGTGCGACAAAGGGGCCTAGGGTGGAAAATATCTTTACGTATTTTAATAGGAAACTAGTTTGATGAGAAGAAGAGAGATCTATGGGCTTGCCACTGTTAATAAGAATTCTATGTTTCGTCACGCATCTATTCATAGGAAGCCTAATTTTGAGCTCTCAAGAAAAGCATTGTAGTCACTGGATTTAAGAAGCATAATGAAGTTTTAGGAGCTCTTAGGTGTTTGCTCGGGGACAAAGTTTCTAGCAGTTGGACTTTCTTTGACTCTCTGTATAAGACTAAAGATATTATCATAGCAATTTCATTGTAGTTAGTAGTTATGTTTAGTGTCTCGTATGCTGCTTGGATTAGAGATTCAACTGAGTCTTGTTAGCTCTCTCCAAAATTTGCGTTATGTCTAAAAAATTTTAGACATTGGTCTTGTGGCACTAGTCTTTCATATGCTCTACAAACAGATAGCATTAGGTATTAAAGTTTTTATCTTTTGTGGGACACTTGATCAGGAAGGGAGGAGATGAAACAGGGCTTGCATATAGCTGATTTCAGCTATCCAGTGTATAGGAAGCTGATAGAAGTCTGATATTGTGAGATTGTTTTGAAGGGAGTGTTGTTTTGTCTTGTTTGTATTTAGTTAAGAATTTGTTACTATTTCCTTTTTGGTAAGTAGGAATTATTTTTATTTTATTTTGATAAAAGGAGACTGCTAGGAAGTATAGAAGTTGGACATCAAAATGTGTATGCTTAACTTCCTCTTAGCGAAGATGCATATGGTTGGTAAATTTTCAAAGGTTACTGGGGTCTTTATGTCACAGCTTTAAATTATCCAATCATTCTCATTGCTTTTGTGACAAAAGTTGCTTATAAAATGAAAGAATGCGTAGTGTTAGGGTTTTCACAGTATGAGACAGATGGTCATCAATTGCTTACTTCTAAGTAGCGGAGATACTTCTATATTTTGTGGTACAGAAGTATTTCCAAATAGAGAAGTTGTAAATAAGCCTACAAAAATTTAACTGTGCTCCTATACTGTTTAAAAATAGAAAATATGTAAATTTTCCATAGTGATGTAGATTAATATTTGATTATATAACATAGAGTAAGAAAATAATGTTCGTCTTTCATTCACACTTCATATGACGTTATAGGTTTGGACACTAAGATTATTTAGCATAAATGGCTTAATATACTAAATATAAGAGATCAAAAAGTTCAATACAAATGTTAAATGAATGATATGTGAACTGGGATATAAGTAAAAAAATGTGTGAGAATATATCAAAAATCAGAAGTTATATTACAAATGTAAGACAAGCTCAATGTGACCAGTATAAAACATACAAAAAGCACAATTCAAAATGATATCTAACATATGAAGTTATAGATAACTGGCTTAAAAAATTCATGAGGCTCTTTAGAGTGAGTAAAGTAACCTAATATGACTATTTTCTTCTTTCTTTTATGACTATTTTCTTCTGTTCTTTAAGTTTTTTTCCCCAAACATACGTAATTAAGAACCCATTGGAATATCTCTCTCATATATTATAAACAGAAAAACAAACCTGTAGAAAAAATCATGGTTCTAGGTAGAAGTCAAAGTATCCAAATAATATTTTGCAAAAGCAAAATCTTCTTATAATGGTTTATTATTAACTTCATTGATTAAGTGACCAAGAGATTACACTTTTTCCTGTTGGTGGCAGTTGAGAGATGTCATAGGTAGACTGAGAAGAACGTCCCTATGGGTTTGCTGCAAGATAGTAGTGCCTTCGTATAAAGAATGCAGTGGATATATTTTTATCCTATACTAATGGTGTACAAATCAACTGGTTTTCCATTCTGAGATAGGTATGCTTCTTGACAAGGTTAAGGTCAATGGCAATGATGACCGTCCTCCCCATGCTGCTAACTTATAGGAGTCATTTTTGTAAAACACTTGCGAAGGACCTTGCAGTTGAATAAAACATTCTTTGTAAAAGACTCATGCTATGCTTTGGGAAGTTCAAACAGTGGCATTTGGAATTGGTTTCTTCATCATTAGAGTTATGTAGAATATGCATATTCAGTTTGTGGGAGAACTGTTGTGAAATAAAAGAAAATGGAAAGACAAAAAAAAAAAAAAAAATACTAGAAGTAAATCCAATAGAATGTCATATGCAATCAGTATCAGACTTTCCATCTAACTTATTTGCAAGGAGACCAAGTAGCTTATGACTACTTGAATGAAGAATCCATGAAATGTGTCTTCCACTGTGATAGGATTTTCACTATTCTAAAAATTAAATGGAATGCCTAAAACAACTATGCATTAGTTAGAGAATTAAATGTTATGTGAAAGGTCTTGGAGGGCTCTCGTTTAATAACAACTTGCCTTCTTGGGTCCATTTAAGTATAAGTGGTCACTTTTGACAGAATTTTTCATTGTTTTGCAGCAATATAATGTGTGTGACATATTTAAAGAAATTCTGCTTAGTTGGTTTTTAAGGTGGCTTTTTGAAGAAATGTGCAACTAGAGGCTGTCACGGCAACATTTATTTCCGCTATATTGTTCCTTAATAATTATTCATCAAAGTTAACCTTTATCCTATGTGTAAGGATCTAGGAAGCACGGACACGCCAAATAGGGTGCCATTTGGGTGTCCGACACACCGCGGACACTAATACTCTGTGGGCACTCCAAAATACGTGTCGGACACGCCAGGTGGCATGTCCTATTTTTTTGTTATGTTTTTAAGCTGTGGAAAAGTCGAGGACACAGTTGGGACACGTTTAGGACACGGCGGGGGTATATTTTGTAATTTTTGTAACTTTAATATAAAATACACAGAAGAGTCCAAATCAAAAACATTTCATCGTTGGAGCTTATACAAGCCCTAGCTCCTGCTCAGTTGGAGAAAGAGGCGAAGTGCGAAGAAGAAAAAGTAGCAGCAACACACCACTAGACTCTTTTTCTTCTTGTCTGCCGAAATTTCAGTTCTTATTCTTCTTTTTTCTTCTTCTTCTTTTTCTTCTACTGCTGCTCTTCTTCTCCTTTGCCCAAAATTTTTATTCTTTCTTCTGCTTCTTCTTCTTCTTCTCCTTCTCTGCCCAAATTTGTTGCTGCTATAATTCTTATTTTTTCCTTCTCCTTCTCTGCCCAGATTTGCTGCTGCTGTAATTCTTATTTTTTTGTTCTTCTTTTTTCATTCACTGCTGCTTTTCCTTTTATGTTCAATGTCATATTGCTTGTTCCTGCTTAAGACACTAATGAATCTAATGATGTATTGGATGATGATCTTCTTTAACTTGTCTCTTTATTTATGCTTGATGTATGATGAATTGATGACCTGTTGTCTATTCTATTGAGTAATGACTACTGAATTTTTAGATATTTTTTGTGGTATGTGCATGTTATATTTATATACGTGAAAAATATAACATATAAAAAATTTGTCGTGTCCCCGCCGTATCTGTGTCTCCTATTTTTTAGAATTGCCGTGTCCCATGTCCGTATCTGTGTCCGTATCCATGTCCGTGTCCGTATCAGTGCTTCTTAGGTAAGGATTATAAGATGTGAAGGACTGGTCCTGAAAAGAGATTTCATATCCACTCCTACAGTTTTCTTTAACTAACAACATTTCCTATGTAGGATTGCAATGCTAATTAGAAGGATTGAAGGATTTTCGGCATGATTCTAGTAGATTCAAATCTTCATATGTATGTGTATGTATATTTGGGTACAACTATGCATATTGGAATTTCATACTGCCTGTGATGCGTGGAATTTCTGTGAATTTCCTCCAGCGTGTAAGAAAGTTTTGAATTTTTGGCCCAATTGTCTAATTGGAACAGAATTATAGTGGTCAATGTGAAAACTTATTTAGACTTCCAGTCTCCTCCAGTGTATGTGCAGTCCTTGTGGTTTTGGGGAGTTATCTCATATCCCTATTTCCAAAGATAAAGAGCATTTGCTTCACCCTCATTCTAGGGTTATTTCCTCAAGACTTTGGGAAGGATGTTCAAAAGGTTTCTAAACTGGTAAGGGACAGTAGTAGGTTTGGGTATTGGAGGCCATATTTATGACGCTTAGGCTTGGCAAAGTTTTCAGCCAAATATGGATCAATCTTCTTTGGGGTGTTTGGAGATCTTATTTGCAATTTTGCACAAGATGTTTTTGATAGCTACTGTTGTGATGGGAATGATTTAGTTTCTTTTAGTATTTGAAGTAAAGGATAAAGGCTCCTCTTTTGTAAGCCCTTTGCCATTTTCTGATTCTAATAAGTCTGTAGTTGCCTGCCTAACAGCCCTAACCCCACTGCCTCTTCGTGTGGGGCACTTCTTCAAAAAAATGAAAACCAGAGAGGGTCAATTTACCTGGAATGTCTCTCATATGTAGCTTTGATCTGGAAATGTAGTTTCTATTTACATCTTGGTTCTTTTCAGAGAATACTCTTTAAATCCTAGTTTATTCCAGTTCTCATCATTGATTAGTTTCTACTTTGTTTCTTCCTCAGGTACACTTCGTTCTGAAAGAACTTGTGAGGAAATCGTTAGCAGAAACACTGGTAAAGAATCTATAGTTAGTAAACACTGTTACGATAGAATTTAAGCAATGTTTTTTTGTTTTATATAAGTAAAAGAATTTAAATAATTTACTACCCGAGATCAAAATGCTTGTCTTTATGTAGTGCAGCTGATATGCATACTTAACTAATTTTGAAATATTCGAGTAACATTAGAATGAGTTGGAAAAGTATCCTACGAAACTTACACAAAAGAATTATTGTCTTTCCTTGAACCTCTGTCAAATTTGCTGTCAGGTAAATGTTCAATAGCTAGTGTTCAGCAAACTATACAAGTACTGAGAGTTTAGATATGATTGTGATCTTGATAGACTTTGCACATTTTTGAATTCTCTCTCTCTCTCTCTCTCTCTCTCTCTCTCTCTCTCTCTTTATTCTTTGTTTTTTGTATGTGAATGTGCTATTCTCCGTATGGACTCTCACATTCATATTGAAAAGCATCTACCCAATAAAATGAATTTTGGATACCAGGAGTAAATAAAAAGTATCCTGCTTTATCCTAAGTTCCTAACAATGCTTCATGTCTATTATAGGAGTTGAAGCGATTCCCAACACTTCAAGCTGATATAGCAGCTGCTGCGAATGAGTCATTGGAAAAATTTCGCGATGAAAGCCGGAAAACAGTTCTACGGCTGGTTGAGATGGAGTCTACTTATTTGACAGTAGAATTTTTCCGCAAGCTTCAACTTGAACCAGAGAAGAATCCAAATCCGCCTTCAAAATCATCAGCAGCTCCAAATCTGGATCGGTACTCAGAAAACCATCTCAGGAGAATTGGTAAGCAGTTTGCTAGTTGCTTTGACACAAAATGCACTGTTAATGATCTGCAATTTTAGCAATTGGCTTCGCATATGGATTAAACCATCTGCATGATGCTTCTATATCACATGCATCTGTTTATGGTTACGTTTAAACTTTAAAGTTGCTCGTGTCAAGAAATATAGTCATGTACACTATGATTGGATTTGTTTTCACATTTACATTATATGTCTATACAGTTAATAACTTTTTAAGAGGCAATGCAAAGAAAACGCTAGATACATACATACTAGTTCGTTGAGGGGAAAAAGAAAACTAAATTCTGAAATACGTCGCTTTATTCCTGTCAGGATCAAATGTCACAGCTTACGTTAATATGGTTTTGGATACGCTGAGGCTCTCTATCCCCAAGGCTGTTGTTTATTGTCAAGTCCTACAGGCCAAGAGAGCTCTTCTCAATCAATTTTATGCTCACGTTGGGAGAAGGCAGGTAAAGTTTCTTAAATCTTATGAGATGTGCACACGTTCATATATGATCAGAAGGAGACAAGCCATTGTTATTCTTGACTTAAGTTGAAATTTTGATCTTGCTGTTCGTGCAGAAGGAGCAGCTTGGCAAAATGTTGGATGAGGACCCATTGCTGATGGAAAAAAGAGAGCAAATAGCTAAGAGACTTGAGCTTTACAAGTCAGCAAGAGACGAGATTGATTCAGTTGCATGGAAGTGATTGATGCCCCATTAAAAATCACCCAGACCAGACAGGCACTCTCTCCCAATATATGCACGACAAATCACTAGTTTAAGAAGCTAATTCCATATTCTTTTTCTGCTCAAAATAATGAAAGCCATAATGTACTCGAGGGGAGTGCATTTGGGCTGCCACATGTTCAATTTTTTTTTTTTTGGTTCTTTATTTTTTCAACAGTGTTTTTACTTTAGTTAGCACTACACAAAAGAAACAATCGGTCTAATTAGTATCAACGATTTAGTGGAACCTGTTTAAGGTGTTCTATGGTAACTTTGCTGGAATTATTGGTTTATTTGTATTGATTTCTCTATGCATCCTTTATTGTTGTTGTTTTTGTTCTGATAGAAATGGACATATTTGAGAACTTTTTCCATTGCTGTAGCCCTTTTATCAAGTTGCTACTTGCCTGCATGGCATAGCGTGACTCTGGAAAATTTCAGTTGAATTTACTAGCCATTTTATTCACTATTCAGATTTGGCACGATTCATATCACTTTGTTTACATAATCTGTGTCCGAAAAAATGAATCATCGCGGATGACTCGCAGGATGATAAGTGCAATCTACCCCAGTGCTGTATCGCGGATGACTCGCAGGAATCAGCATCTCTACAAAGAAGAGAGATTAAAGACGAAGTAAATACATAAAAGAAAAACCTGTCATCATTGGTGAAATAAGAAGTCTAAAGTATTTTGGATATTAAGGTATAAAGGAGAGCCGAACTTTATTTTTGAAAGGTACAGTACTACTTTAGTTCATAGTTACTAAAATGAAAACCGGAAGTGGAAAACGGTAGGCGAAATGGAAGTGGAAAACTAGTCAAAAAATATAAGAAAAAAACAAGAACCGGGAACGATTGGGAAACTTAATAGGAAACTTTTTCAAAACTTAAATAAGACTTTTAAGAAATTTAGCGGAAACCTTTTAGAAACTTAGTGGAAACCTATACAAATAATTTTATAGATACTAGTTAGAACTTGAGGGAACAAAATATATAAAAATTAACATTTCAAGTTTCTGAAGCATTTTTCAAGAGTTTCTCTTAAGTTTTTCAAAAGTTTCCATTAAGTATTTCAAGAGTTTTCCCAACGTTTTTCAATAGTTTCGGAAACATTTCCCTCTCGCTTTCAAAACGTTTCTTCAAATTTTTTAAACAAATTTTGTACCAGTATTGAAAAAGGGGTTTTCCCTTCATAATGAGTTTTCTGGAATTATGTTCTAGTTGTGATCTTTACCTTTTATATTTAGCGAGTCTCGTGTATTTTTATACATATATATAAATTACAAATTATAATTAGTTTTTGTGTCAAAAACTTAAAATTTATCTCTTTGGAAAGAAAAAAATAACTCTTTCATTTGTATTTTATAGGCTTTCCACTTTAATTTTTAACTTTTGGTTTTCACATTTTCCCTAATTGTTTGGAATGACTTATTTAAGTAGTTTTTTTAACTAATTTTTTCAATCAAAATTCAAATTTTTTTTATATGTATTTAGATTTTGCTTTTGACTCTTTTTCAAAAACCAAAAAAAAAAAAAACGAAAGCTAGTAATAGAAGCGATAAGTTATCTATTTATACCAAAAGGAATAGTAGTATTAGTATGTGAAACATTTTAAAAATAAGATAAGATGTTCATTTCAAACATTATTGATGGCTAAGTCAACTAGATAGTGAAAGCGACTCAAAATCTTTATAATTTTTAGCATTGAAATTCTTAATTTATGGTTATTTTCTAGGGTAGGTAGGCTGATTTATGCTATTATATTAACACAACGCCCCACTTGGTAAAATATATTTTAAAAGTTATGTTGCATTTTTAGTTTACAAAAAAAATATCCAATAAGAATTGATAAGTTCATTTGTACGTGAAGAGTTTTTTCATACAATACTAGCCATCAAGCCCCTCCTTTTTTTTATTTATTTTATCTTCACTTATAATCCCCACTACGTGTTTAATTCATATCCTCCCCTACTCCCTCACTCTTATCTTAGGTAGTGGACATTTATATGGAAAAGTAAAAGCAATTAGATAAAGCCTACCCAAAAAAAAAAAAAAAGGATAATTACTTAACAACTAGTGTATAAAGCATTATAAAAAATTGAGATAAGCTTATGTGCATAAGTGCAATAGAGGGAAGTTTCCCTGACAAAGCCATTTTAGAAACTTAATTCTATAATTGAGGGATGTTTTAACTTTATTCTGGAACACGAGTTCATCGCTAATCGAATTGGCGTTTATAATAAAAACGCTAATTGGATTAGCGATTTTAACCGTAGAGTAAAAAACGCCAATTGAATTGGCGATTTTAAGAAACCGCTAATTCAATTAGCGATTTCATTAAAACCGCCAATTGAATTGGCGGTTTTACTCGACATAAACCCTAGTCGTCTTCCTCAGTTCATTCTCGTTTTATATCAGCGATCGTGACTCACTCTCTCTCTCTCTCTCTCTCTCTCTCTCTCTCTCTCTCTCTCTCTCTCTCTCTCTCTCGCATCAGGTTACAAAATATACAACATTGTCACGCCTCCCTCTCTCTATCTCTCATTCGCGTCTTTCTCTCTCTCATTCACGGGTTCTCCTCCGAGTGTGGGTGAACCACAGGTATGTTTATTTTTTATTGTTACAACCATTGTATGTTGATTTGTTTGTTTTTATTGAATCTTTGTGAGTAAATATGTGCATTATTAGTCCATCAATTATATGTGGTAACAAATTTTTTGTGTATGCATTATTCTTGATTTTATTTTAGTTATAGACATGAAAAAACTTTAGTTTAAGTTCTCTGCTACATTTTCCTTCAAATGTATTAAATTAAAATTTAATTTAATTAGCTTTGCTTTAAGCAATATAATGAAAGAAATAAAAATGAGAGAGTGGGCCAACAATAAAAAATATGTAAAGAATAAAAAATTAATAAAGTTAATTGGAATTGCTAATAAAATTAATAAAGAATAAAAATGAAATAAAAAAATTATTCAATAAGATATTTACATTAAAAATATGAAAAGAAAAAAAAAATGAAATGGCTAATAAAGTTAAATATATTTTAAAGTTAAATATAAAGCTAACAAATGGCCTTATAACATGTGTTTACATATAAAATTAAAAGTTTTAAGAATATTTAATTTAATTTAAAAATAGGAATAAGCAATTAGGATCATTGGAGGCTCAACGTGGCCTCTCTCACTTGTTCGCAAGCTTATACTCCGAGTGTGGGTGAATATGTGCATTACTCTTGGTTTTATTTTAGTTATAGACATAAAAATGCTTTAGTTTATATTTCATTTCAAGCTCACACATTGCATATGGAAACAAGTAAATTTGTTTGCACTTTGGACCCTTGGTTTTTGGTATTTCTCTCTTTTCTTTTGTTATGGATAAATTTTTTAGTGTATTTCTCTATTTTCGTTATTTCAGGGTAAGTTTTTTCAATTGGTCTTCCTTATCTCCGTTTTTATATGTACTCATTTCTAAAAAAAATTAGTATAGTTTTGAGTGTTTAGTGGGATGTTTATCTTAATTTTTGATTAACTTTAAATTTATTAGGTATAACAAGCACCTAAGACTTTATAATTTCGACAATATTGTCAACATAACTGTTGTTTAAAAAAATATAGGGCAAATTGAAACTAATCACTCTTTTACTGTTTCTCTGAAAAATATATAAGCACCTCTTTTGCAATTGTCCGATTTGTGTGGAAAATACAAAAATTAATCAATGAGATATTTACATTAAAAATATTTAAAGAATAAAAAAAATTAAAATGGCTAATAAAGTTAAATATATTTTAAATTAAAAAATAGAGGTGCTATATATAGAACACGTGGCTTCTTTAATTTCATAATTTTGAAGAAACTATTGATGAGAACATTTTAAACTCCGCTACATTGCTATATATAGAACACATAAATAGATATATTCATGTAAATATATGAGTTGATCTTTGTTAGTACCTTACTTGTCAAAACCATTATTTGCTTTGTAAATATATGTGTTACTTTTTTTATTCTCAAACCATTTTGTTTGATGGTAGGCACAGGTAAGTAATGACGACAATGGTACTGATTTATTGGGGGGGGAAGATAGTCCGAGATCGAAGAGAAGGGATAGCCTATGATATAGAGGCTAGTGGATGTTATAATGTAGAACTGGGAACCTCACTTAGTGGGTTACGAGACATAATCATTCCTAAGATGGATGAGTTTGGAGAGCATGTAAACATAAAGTTCATATGTAGATACCCTGTTAGACGAAATGGAGAAGTATGGATATATAAGAAGTTGTCAGTTAAGGATGACGAGACATTGCAAACTGTGTTAAATCTCCCTTCGAGATATCCTGACATGTATTGTGTTGAAATGTACATTGAGAAAGACATATCCACAATGACCACCAGTCACAATCGTCCTGATTTTAATTGGGGAGATGTCCAGTCCTACGGTGAAATCTTGAGAGGGAGAGGTGATGCATCGGATTTAGGGACATTTACTAGAATGCTTACAGTTGGGCATAGTAGTCGAAGCGCAATTGAAGAGGATGCGCTAGGACAATCGATGCCTAACTTGTTCACCCCATACAATGATTACTCACAGGGTCTAAGTAATGTTGAACAATTGCATGACTTTGACAATCCACCCACATATCACTCACAATATGCTTCGGGTCAAGGGGGTGCGTAGAGGCGGGAGGTCCCAGTACAAGTATGGATCCTGTAGAACGACTTGTGGGCCTTGATGAGATTGGTAGAGGGATAGATGAAGATGAAGATGTAGATATTGTTCAATCCGATCAATCAGAGGAAGATGTTGTTGATGTTTTAATAAGAAATGATGAAAATGACGACTCTGATGACGATGGGCAAGAACAAGTGAATGAATTGAATGACAATCCGGTGCCCTTTTTTACGAACCTGGATGGGGTAGATGATTCCGCAGCTGATCGAGACTTATACCATCGCGGTCCAACATGGTCAGATGTTAATCCAGAGTTTGCAAAAGGTATGGTTTTTAGAGATAAGGATGCAGTGATCCGTGCATGTAATTGGTATCATGTGAAGAGGAACAAACATTATTATGTTGTAGAAACAAATAAAAAGGTTTGGAGTACCAGGTGCAGTCATGATTGCCCATGGAAATTGCGTGCCTGTTTAAAGAAGAAGCATACTTTGTTTGAAATCACACAATACCCTGGGCCTCATACTTGTTTACATGGGATGGAGAGTTTGGATCACCGCAACCTTAATTCGACATTCATTGCACACATGATTAAGACACAAGTTGCGGTAAGTTCTTATAAATTGTAACTTAAAAGTAAGATGTTTGGATATTATGCAGTAATGCTCATATGAATATAAAGATTGAATATTTATTTTGTTGTAGTGTACAGGAAGACCCTGGATGGAAGATAGCTTCCATAATCGAGAGTGTAAAAAGTAGTACTGGTTTCACAGTCTCATACAAAAAAGCTTGGCTTGGAAGAACAAAGTCCATTGCGATGGTTTTCGGGGATTGGGATGAGTCCTATGAGAAGTTGCCAAGGTACATGAGAACGTTGCAGTTCAGGAACCCGGGGACAGCTGTGGTATTGGAAACACGTGACATTGGAAGGTCTGCCGACGTCGCGCTTGACAGAATTTTCTGGGCATTCCGTCCATGCATTGAAGGTTTCAACCACTGCCCTCCAGTGATTTGTATCGATGGTACCCACCTTTATGGGAAATATACAGGAGTGTTGTTGATTGCTGTGGCCAAAACTGTTGCCAACAATGTTTTCCCTTTAGCTTTCGCAGTAGTTGAATCGGAAAACTATCGTGATTGGTCATGGTTTATCTACCATGTCAGACATCTTATTGTGCCAGGGAAAGAGGGGATCACATTGATTTCTGATCGGCATGCAGCCATATTGAGTGCAGTAAAAGATTATTGGGAAAGTCCACGAGACGAGCAACCAGTTGGAGTCCATCGATATTGCCTTAGGCACTTTAAAAGTAATTACCAAAAAAAGTTCAACAATGCTAAAGTTAAGGATCTTATATGGAAAGTTGGAACTGCCCGTCAGGTGCGTAAGTTCGATGAGGCAATGGATGAGATTAAAAATTTACAAACGGAGTCAGCGACAAAAGCATTTCGCGACCTGTGCAACGAGGACCCTAGGAAGTGGACATTGGCGCATGACGGAGGTTATCGTTGGGGAGTTTTAACCACCAACGATTCAGAGTGCTATAATAATGTCTTAAGAGGTGCACGAGACTTGCCCATAACTGCATGTGTTCAGGTAACTTTTTTACCGTTTGGTGGCAACTTTCACCGAGAAACGAGTACAAATTCATCGTGCCGCAGAGAAGGGGTTGAGGTACACATCGAAAGTGCAAAAGAAGATAGAATCTTATCAAGCTCGATCGGCGATGCATCGCGTTAATGTCTTTAATTGGTAATGTCATAAAATTTATACAGTTTTTTTAATTCACACCGTTTATTGATAGATTTGTAGAAGTCTGCATCTCTATTACAACTATGAAGTTAGTATATTCCAAATGCAGGGCTCAGGGTTCCGCTGAGGTTATTACAAACCCAGTAGGCACGAAAGGGAATGACAGACATCCGGTGACTTTGAATCCTCCCTCGTGTGACTGCGAAAAATGGGTCATCTACCATTATCCTTGTTCGCACATGCTGGCAGTTTGCGCGAAAACAGGAAGACAACCATGGGGCTTAATTGCTCCTCAATATAATCTCGACGTTTTTGCTCACGTGTACGAATCAAGTTTCCAACCGATGGTGCACGAGCATTATTGGGTTTCCTATGATGGTCCTAAGCTCATTCCAGATCCGACCCGTCGACGAGAAGCTACGCCAGGGCGTCCAAAAAACAAACGAATCCAGAATGAGATGGACGTCTCTAGGAGACGACAATTCAATAATTGCGGTATTTGTAAACAACAAGGCCATGATAGGCGTAAATGTCCAAACCGGACTGCCTGATTTATGTATTGGAAGAACAATTAGCTACCTAGTGAAGAACAATTTGTATTTCTATTTAAGATAATGGTTGGTTGTCATTAAGCGTATATTTGAACTTAATTGCATTTGAACTTATCGTATTAATTGTAAGGCTTATTTGTATTTCATTGATAGTTTTTTTAGGGTTTTGTCACATCGTTCACATGCATAGATGTGATATTTGTAGGTCTCTGAGGTATTGATCCTATCATTGACAGCTTTTATGCAGAAACTCAATGACTTTGCAGACTCTTACATCATTTATTTTATTACTGTTTTAACCCCATATGTTATGTGTCAATTGCAGGTGTTATGGATACAGCTACGGCTCTTCTTGGGCCTATCGATCGTACTGTGCTGACGTTACAGAGCCATCATCGATCGAGTTGGATATGGGACCATGGGGTATACGCATTTATAATATGTTTTATATTTATGCATATATTTTGTGGGATTTCATGTGTATACTAATGCCCTTCCAATTAATGATGTAGGGTACAGATCCTCTTAAATGCAGACGCGCCGCCAGTCATTTATACGATGTGATACACCCACGTATTTTGCAGTATGTACTACGTGCTGGGTTCTATGGTGTCTACCGAGTAGGGATGATCCGGTTGGACCATCATTTGATCACGGCGTTCATAGAGCGTTGGCGACAAGAGACCCATACCTTCCATCTGACTATTGGGGAGGCTACCATTACTTTGCAGGACGTTTCTATATTATTAGGACTACCTGTCGATGGCCATCCTATCATCCGACGGGAGGTTCGGAGTACTGTGCAGGAGTGGCAGGACTTGTGTGTCCAGTTGTTAGGTGTGGCCCCACCCCCAGAGCAGTTAGATAGGGGCCGTGTTCGGCTTACATGGCTCCGTGACACTTTCCAGGCCCTTCCAGCTGGAGCTGATGATGTTACTGTACAGCGGCACGCACGTGCATACATACTTCGCCTGATTGGGGGGGTGCTGATGTCAGATTTATCCCAGACTCTTGTCAGACTATCATACCTTCCATTTCTGGAGGACTTAGACGCGGCAGGGAGATATAGCTGGGGCAGTGCGACCTTAGCTATGCTTTATAGGTCGATGTGCCGGGCGACGAAGCCAGATGGGAAGCAGATAGCAGGCGCACTACTTTTGTTGCAGGTTCAATAACTTTGCACTTTATCCAGTATGCCGTAATGTTTTATTTTTATTTCATTTAGTATTTGTTTTAACATTGAACTTTATTCAGATATGGGTTTGGGAGAGATTCCCGCGCATGTGCCCTAGTCGTAGAGATCAGCCTACTGATGGCCAGCAGCCCTTGGATATAGATGGGGTACAGTTACCCGGTGGCCCGTGGGGAGCTAGGTATGTACCTAGTAGTTATTTATATTTACCTTTATATCTTCAGTCATTAAACATAGTTTTCATATTATGTACACATATCTGTCAGATGGAGATCGAGATATCATACAGATACAGTGTCGACCCATGTTGTCCGTGTATATCGCGACCAGTTGGACCGCTTGAGGCCGAACGAGGTATGAATACTTCCAGCTGGAGCTATATTTATGTTTAGTTTTTTGGTTCATATATTTCAATTAGTAATGGGTACCACATTTTTATGTGTTTGTAGTTCGCATGGAGGCCATATGATGCTATCATCGATTCACTTCCATATTATTGTCGAGCTGGGAGCGATATCTGGATGACTCGATCTCCATTATTGTGCTTTGAGGTCGTAGAGTGGCATTTACCTGATCGTGTATGCCGACAGTTTGGTTTCAGACAGGTCATTCCACAGGCTCATAACACATCTCCGAACTTACATGGTTTAGATGGGCGTGGGAGACATAACACCGATTGGATGGACTATCATATACAGTACATACAGCGATGGCAGCAGTGCCGCGATCATATTGTTGTTGGGGTTCCTACTGCTGGAGACATGCGATATGACGATCCATATATGCAGTGGTATCGCCGTATCACACGCCCATTAGTGGGCAATCCAGCTCACCGCCCAGATCGAGGCTACCTGGAGGTTGGGTCTACGGTAGAGATTACGGTTAGTAGTTTTTTATGTAATATGGTTTTTCAAAGCAAATATGATGTGGTAAAGGGACATAAAAATTATGCTTCATTTTGCAGACCCGTCATTTCATGACCGTGCATCATCTTATAGATCGTGCTATATATGGGTTTGGGACTGAGTCGGCACTAGAGGACATGTATAGGGCTCGTGACTTGTGTACCAAGTCACTAGACATATTACGGGAGCAGCAGCGTATATCGCAGGCCCAGCCATCAGTTTCGCAGGCCCATCCCTCAGTTGGCCAGCCATCAGTTTCGCAGGCCCAGCCCTCGGTTGCCCAGCCCTCAGTTTCACAGGCGCATCCCTCAGTTGCCCAGCCCTCAGTTTCGCAGGCGCATCACTCAGTTGGCCAGCCAGCCTCGATCCAGACACCTACATCACATGTCACACCGAGTATGCCAGTATATACATATCATAGTGACCCTCGATATGTACCCTCATCATCATATGCGACCAGTTGCGAGGTGAGACCTCGTCGCACTGCACCCCGCCACGACGTTTCTCCTGTTTTTTTATGACCAGCGATCTGGTTCCTTGCCCGTCGGAGATGATATGGGATTTCATGCACTTTTCGATCCATTGTTACCTGAAGGGTACCGTATAGAGATGCCTTTCATGGACACCTAGGGTCACGGTCCATCTACTGTGCCATCCGAGACTACACATCCCATACCACCATCACAGGTAGATGGGTCATCTCAGCTCACTCAGGTTAGCAGTAGGCCTCCTATTGATACAGTCGACGTAGGCCCTACCATTGACCCACATCAGCATATACCTCCTGAGGGCGTTTCACAGATCACCCAGGCAGAGCCATCTCAGTCGAGACTACGTAGTATCACACGGGTCTTTACCCGTAAGTCGAGACGAGAGAGGAGGCCACCCCCATGTGGTACAGGTGGTCATGTATAGTACTTGATGGTATGGGTTTTGTATTAGGTACATTTTCAGGAAGTTGTTGAACATTTGTTGATGTAATCGAATAGTATGGTTATTTCTGGTATCCCGTGTTTATGGATGTATCAAATTTTTGTAGTTCATACATTTTTGTATCAAATTTTTTATAAGCGTGCATTAGCTTCACGTGAAGGCATGTCCTGAACTCTTCACGTGAAGGCTGCACGAAGTGATGCGTCATTTCAATATAAAATGTGCATTAGCTTCACGTGAAGGCATGTCCTGAACTCTTCACGTGAAGGCTGCACAAAAGTCTTGTTTCGCATCCCAATGAATTCACGTGAACCATTTACTCATGCATTGTATTGTATTACTTATATATACGTCATGCCATTACAAAAACAAGTGTTAAACCATACACACTTCCTAACATGCCGAAGCGAAAAGGATTATTTGGGGCATCGTGTAGTCATTCGGCTCGAAGCGGCGACAGAGATGAAAACCAATCCTCACCCATCCATATGGTGCATACATACATGGATCCAGTCGGTAACAAATGGTATGGCCGAAAGCGTTGTTTTCTTAATAAACCAATCCTAATGCACGATACGATGGGTTCGGTCAGCCACATCTTCATTGGTGATGCGTCATTAGGTCCACCCCGCGGGGTGACTGACTCCCAATGCATAAGGTCGCCGTGGGAAGACTTGTTCGATAAACGGTGTGAACAAGAGATGTATTGCTGATGGCATGGCCTTCGTGTCCCAAAGGCCCGTTCAGCTAAGTTGTTCAATAGACGATCAGGTAACAGCAAGGTCATAAAAGCACTTGAATGCGAGATTGATCAAATGCAACGAAGGTTGGATAGATATCATTTTACACAGCAAGCGAAGGAACATTGTGGTGATCCAACACAACGAATATTAGAAATCGTTAAAGATCCATTGCTAGTTTCTGACCCAGAACTTTCTGACTTCTCAGAAGAAGAAGGTGACGATGACTTTCAAAACTATCTACCAAGTAGTCTTAGCGTTGCTGGCAAACCGCTATGTTGTTATGAACATGGTCCATAAAGCTTGGTGTACTTTTTATTTCAGTATAATGTAAAATCAGTTATTATGTTTTCATATAATATATATATATATGAGCTTGGATCATATTTGGCATTGCGGAACTTATGAAAATGGTTCGTTTTGAAATGTTATGCAAAGTTTCGGAATTCCGGAACTTATGTTTTCGGAGTTATGCCAACTCGGCCATTGGGGTACCGAAATGGCGAGAAAGGCTCCGGGGAGCGCGCAACTTAACGAGAGGCACCGGTGTGACACGAGTGACGTGTGGGAGTTGACTGCCGTCAATCGGGTTCCCGGTTTGGAAGTTATGCAAAGTTTCGGAATTCCGGAACTGATGTTTTCGGAGTTATGCCAATTCGGCCATTGGGGTACCGAAATGGCGAGAAAGGCTCCGGGGAGCGCACAACTTGACGAGAGGCACCGGTGTGACACGAGTGACGTGTGGGAGTTGACGGCACGTCAATCGGGTTCCCGGTTTGGAAGTTATGCAAAGTTTCGGAATTTCGGAACTGATGTTTTCGGAGTTATGCCAATTCGGCCATTGGGGTACCGAAATGGCGAGAAAGGCTCCGGGGAGCGCGCAACTTGACGAGAGGCACCGGTGTGACACGAGTGACGTGTGGGAGTTCACGGCACGTCAATCGGGTTCCCGGTTTGGAAGTTATGCAAAGTTTCGAAATTCTGGAACTGATGTTTTCGGAGTTATGCCAATTCGGCCATTGGGGTACCGAAATGGCGAGAAAGGCTCCGGGGAGCGCGCAACTTGACGAGAGGCACCGGTGTGACACGAGTGACGTGTGGGAGTTGACGGCACGTCAATCGGGTTCCCGGTTTGGAAGTTATGCAAAGTTTCGGAATTCCGGAATTGATGTTTTCAGAGTTATGCCAATTCGGCCATTGGGGTACCGAAATGGTGAGAAAGGCTCCGGGGAGCGCGAAACTTTACGAGAGGCACCGGTGTGACACGAGTGACGTGTGGGAGTTGACGGCACGTCAATCGGGTTCCCGGTTTGGAAGTTATGCAAAGTTTCGGAATTTCGGAACTGATGTTTTCGGAGTTATGCCAATTCGGCCATTGGGGTACCGAAATGGCGAGAAAGGCTCCGGGGAGCGCGCAACTTGACGAGAGGCACCGGTGTGACACGAGTGACGTGTGGGAGTTGACGGCACGTCAATCGGGTTCCCGGTTTGGAAGTTATGCAAAGTTTCAGAATTCCGGAACTGATGTTTTCGGAGTTATGCCAATTCGGCCATTGGGGTACCAAAATGGCGAGAAAGGCTCCGGGGAGCGCGCAACTTGACGAGAGGCACCGGTGTGACACGAGTGACGTGTGGGAGTTGACGGCACGTCAATCGGGTTCCCGGTTTGGAAGTTATGCAAAGTTTCGGAATTCCGGAACTGATGTTTTCGGAGTTATGCCAATTCGGCCATTGGGGTACCGAAATGGCGAGAAAGGCTCCGGGGAGCGCGAAACTTGACGAGAGGCACCGGTGTGACACGAGTGACGTGTGGGAGTTGACGGCACGTCAATCGGGTTCCCGGTTTGAAAGTTATGGGTTTTGAATTGCCTGGGGAATTGCTGATATGATTGCTGGTATGAGAGCATTAAAACCGCCAATTCAATTGGCGGTTTTAATGAATCGCTAATTCAATTGGCGATTTCATTAAAATCGCCAATTCAATTGGCGGTTTTAATGCAAGTATTTATACGCGTGGAATACCACAAAACGCTAATTGGATTAGCGTTTTCATTGAAAACGCCAATGCAATTAGCGATTAACTTGGCTTCAAGCATTAACTTAAAACACACCCCAATTGTGGAATTATGTTTATAAAAAACCTGAGTCAGGGAAACAACCCTGCAATAGACCCTTTCTAATATGGAATTAAAAATATTTATAAGTTCAATTAGTATCACATATTAATTGATATATCATAAGTAGGAGTGTACAAAAGAACCGAATTACTCAAAAATCGAACCAACCCGACTTTCCTGATTTAGTTCGGTTCTAGTAGAGGTTTGGTTCGGTTCTAGTTTAAAAATGGTAGACCCGATGAGATCGGTTCGGTTCTCAAGTTAGGCCATAGGAGAACCGGACCCAAATCGAACAGAACCAAATCGAGACTCGATGTTATAATTATAAAAAAAGTTTACATATATTATATATACCTTTAAACCATGGTTATTTAAACTTAATTATTATTAATTTATGCTTGTATGTTGTTTTATTATTATTTTTTAAAATTATGATACAAAATTAATCTTATTTTTAAATTTTTAATAAAAAACCATATTTTGAATAATAAAAACAGACCTGACCTGTACCAACCCGACATAGACTTGAACCAACCTGAGTTATAGAACTGGATCGAACCAACTCGAGTTGGTTCGTTTCAGTTCTCTAGAATGATCGGTTTGGTTTTGGGTTCAAAATTTTAGAATTTATAAAAATTGGATCGGTTCTAGGTCTAGTACCGACCCGACCCATGCATACCCTTAATTCATAAGCATAAATTTAAATTGCTTAAGAAGTTTGAATACCACTTTCATATCTGTCATCTTGTAGTATTTTCAAAAAAGAAAAAACAAAGAAGATAAATTACACCAATTACTCTTGAGGTTTGACAATATTACACAAGGTACCGCCTCTCACTTTCGAACGCAATACAAAACATAAGCAAGAAAATAAGGGTTGACAATATTACAATAGATACCTCTATGATATAAAAAAAAACTATACTTGGTACCTCCACCAGAGTTGGTTGAAGCGGGGTTAACATCAATGCATATCCAGTAACTGGAACAAGTAAAGTGGTGTAAATTGCTACATCTGCACTAGCCTCCCCTGCTGGTAGATTCAGTGAATTTGTGATTCAACATTATCTCCACACATGAGATACTCCACAATGGCCATTGACATGAGGGTGATGGCTGTGATAGTAAAGCTAGACACAAAACCTGCAAGTCAGTCAGCAAAAAAAGAAAAAAAAAATTAAAATTTTTAAATTAAAAAAACACTCAATCAAATACTTCATGTTTTTTTTAAGTAAAAAACTAAATAATCTTAAAAAATAAACTGTACTCAAACAGCCCTTAATTCATAATTTTAAAAACAATATTATAATAGTATATTAATAAAATTTTATAAATTAAATTTTTGTAAGAATATTATTTTGCTATGAGTCTATAGTTGTTCACTTGACACCAGCGATCTAGATAACCAAGCGAGAAATTTGTTATACAATTTTTCAAACAAGTAAGTCGAGTGTAATTTTTGATATCGTAAGAGTTCTAAGTATAATATTGGTAAACATTAGGGATAGTCAATATAATTTGATTCGATTTGGCTTTCAATGTTATGAATCCGGTCTTTCAAATTGTCAAGTACTAAAAGTTAATACATTTTGTAAAAATTAATAATATAATTTTAACATATGACTTATTTTTTCATGTATGTATTATCTGTTAAACTTTTCATAAATTATAAAGACTAAAACCTGATATATTTTAGAGTAATTAATAATACATCCTCAATATGTGACCTATACATTTGAGAGCATGATCAATTCTTTATTTTTCGGTTATCAAATGTCACTTTTTTGAATCTGAATATTATTTTTAGAAAAAATTAATAAAAATAACTAAATCTTATTTTGGCGTCTTTTTCTTCCTAAATATTAATTATATATTTTTTGCCAAATTATTAATTAATTTATAATATATATTGCATGTAAGGACAGCTTTAATAGAGTTTTCTACTCTCTCTCGCGTTATCCTTTCCTTCCATTTAAACTGTTTCCCCTTTGCTTTGTTACTTTTTCGTCTCTCTTCTTACTCTAATAAGCTTTCTCCTCATTTCTTGATCATCGAATCCACCAATTCGATTGATAAGTCCCAAATTCCTTTCCTAAATTCGCCGATTAACCAAGCACTACATCGATTCTAGCACAGACCTGGTCCAAAACGGTGGTCGAAGTCGCCGTCTCCGATGTAATCACCTCATTTGCTGCTGAATTCTAGGATTTTTTTTTGGTAGATCTGGTCTGCAACGGTGGTGATATTGATTTGGTGTCGCGGAGTTGGTTCTGGGAGAGTTGATCCGCGGTGGTCGGAGATCTTTGGAGCTTTCGCTTAGCAAGAGGAAGTAGAAAGAGAAGGCTTTATGTGGTATTTGGGAGGGGAACTGTAGGATTTTTGTTGGTTGCTAGTTATGGCTACTCTGCAGAAGCTGCCGCCGTCGAGCACGACTGCGAGCAGTTATGGGTGGTCGTCATGCAAAGCTGAGGTGGTTGTTCCCGATCAGTTTCCGGTTGGTTTGAGAGTTCTTGTTGTGGATGACGACATTACCTGCCTGAGGATTTTGGAGGCAATGCTTCGAAGATGCATGTACCACGGTGAGTCCTTTTTGTTTCTCTGTTTTACTTCAATTAATTGGTGGTTTTGGGGTGTCAATATGAGCTTCAGACAGGGGATTGCTGTTGTTGGTTTTGTGCCTTACTTTCTAGCGAGCGTAGCATATGTTGTGGTTGCAGTAATTTAATGGGACTGCTTTTGATACGAGTTAGGTTTTATCTAATTGTCTACTTGGTGTATTGAAGTCATATGGATGTGAGCTTGATGGGTCAAGAGGGGATATATTCAATTTACTTTGGCAAGTCATATATTCAATTTGTTATCAAAAGTGTTCTGAATGTCTTCAGTTTTGTTATGGGAATTAATCGATTTGGGCTTCACTAGTTCAACTCATTGACTTGGATGGTAGAACATTTGGGTCAACCTGGAACTATATTTTGGCCTTTACTTGGTTATGCCTTTGTCCACTCGGTAAACTTATCCTAGTTGACTTGGCTAGTAAAACTTGATCCTCTATTGTTACACGTATCAAACTCTGACTCTCTTATGATTGTATTTGCATATAAGGGGTGGATCATCATCGTTTAGTCTTGTGAATGATGTAGCTCATTGCCCAGAAGATAGCTTTTGGTTGCGTGTTAGCACTTGGGAGGAACTATTGCCAGGACAACCCATGTTTATCTCTGCTGCTTCTGCACTACCACAGACTTCCTATCTCCACCATGGCGGCTACCACTACCTCCACCAGCATTGCATCTTTGAATAATGACCCCATTTCTGACTAACATCTCCTCACTCAATCTTAACTCAACCGATAACATGTCTCTACTACCACCAGAAACTTCATCATTACCAAATGGCTGAGCCACCACCACAGGGAATTTATAAATACAAAAACCATTGCTTTTTTTTTTTTTTTTTTTCCCAACACTATGGATAGGCAGAAGGATCGTTGTCCATCCCGAACTTCCTTTCAATCTACATTGGCAAATTTAGGCTTTCTCTACTGGGAGTCTTCGAAGGAGGAATGGACATATGCTAGTTCAATAAGCCAAGGAAAGGTCATTGTCATTACCATTGAAAACATCACAACATTGCTACATATAATACCTTCAAAGAGATTTCTTACCACCGCATCTACTCCACTGTAGCCCTTGCTGCCGTCCCCACCATGAGCATCACACTATAGCAATCCTCACCAGTCACGACTTGCTCTGCATTAGATATCCAACATTGACTTTGTCACAACCCTTAACACACCAGCACCACCATCATCTGTAATTCCCCTACTAACTATTGTTTGCCTTCCAGCCTCTATGGTCATCAGTATGCTTGCAACATGATTACCAGTGAGAGTCCAATCTCTGAAATAGAGCTTAGTCTCTCCACAATAGCATACTAGTAGAAGTGTAGGTTATGGCTTGATCGAATAGAGTCAGAACACATTTCTGTCTAAAGTAAATTGTTCTCGATGAAATGTCCACTATGTCTAGAAAACACCACTACTACATTCACAACTGCTTCAACTGCCACTTTAGCATTTCCATAGCTAGACTATCTCCACTTCCAGCCGTGGGCCGTAATGCTATTCCTTTTACTCTTTGTTTTCCATAGAGTCAGTGTATATGAGCAAAGAAGTTCTGGTCATACCTTGATTTGGCTGATGAATTCCTTATGTCAATCTCATTTCTACTCTTTTCAGAAAAACTCCTCTCAATATGAGAAAAAGAATGTAAATAAATAATTAAATTTGTCCAAAGGGCATAGGTTGCTGGGTCTAGAAATCAGATTATTTTTTGACTTCATTGCTCTTATCTCGAGAAGTTTGATTGAGGTAATAGCTGACCCTTCAATCTTTTGGGGTTTAATTTGTGAAGGTTTTGTTTGCCCTTTGTATTATGCGGACTCAAAAAAACACCCTGGGTACGGTGTGGGACACATCTCAATACAGTTGCCATACACACTGGTGTCGAACCGACTGAAGAAAAAGAGGAAGATGAAGATGAGACGAAAGGGAAAAAAAAAGGAGAGTTTTATTAATAAAATTTGATAGATCTGATGTTGCTGGAGTGTTCGCTGAAATCGGAAAAGGTCTATGGAGGACGTGAGAGAAGTAAGGGTTTTTTTTTTTTGGTTCCACAACAAGAATGCCGGTCCCTGGAAATTCAGATCGAGGGTATATATTTTCAGAGTTTGTACAATAAAACCTTGTAGTTTCAGGTTTTGTAAGTCAAAGTTAAAAGTTAACCGCCATTTTTCTATAACCTCAAATGTGATCTGTATATATAGGAACTATTTTTACAATTCCTCAACTCATCAAAACTTTTCACCTTTACACTTCCTCTTAAACTATCTTCTTTCTATCACTACCCACACCAACTTTGGGACACTTTGACACTTCTAGCAGTGTATCCAGAATTTTGGAGCTTAGGATAATCTGATGCTTAGACATGCCCTGTATCTGACACTCACTTGAGAGCGCGTAACATAGTTTGCTATAAGTGTTTGGTTTTCAAACTGCAATTTATTTAAATGGTCATCCAAAATGACTTCATCCTTTGCTTTAAATAACCAAATGTGAATCTTGAAACTTTTCAACAATGGACCAAATAAAGCTCCACCTGTGTCATTGTGGTTCTTTGCTAGATTGAACAAAATAGAATCCTTTTAAATTTTATACGTGGACCAAACTGCAGTGGAGTTTTTAGTGAATTCCCTGCGTGCTTGTGTGGGCTTAATATTTGTAGTTTAGATATTTTAGAAAATTTTATTGTTTCTTTTTCTATTGAGTTTAAAGTGGTGGATCTTCTATTATGGACCTGAAGGTGTGAAGTTTTAGCTCACCTCAACTATCCTACTTCTTGAGGTAGGCTATGGGAATTTAGCACCATCCTTATCCCGTTGTCCTACCACTCTTCTTTATTAAGGGATATGTCTTATTTTAGTTTACTGATAAAAGAATATATATCTTTGTTTAGCTACAAAATATTAAAATCACTTCTCACATGTCTTTGGGCTTCATTATCAGCAGTTGATGTTTAATATAGGGCACTGAGGTATATTTGTCATGGGAAAATTTATTAATTTTCTTTTGAGAACTGTCCCAGGTTATATCTAGTTGACGTAAGTGTGCAATGGTTTTATCCGTTGAAATATAAATCTTTTAGGTCAGCAGGATGTAATGTTATGCAGGCTACAATTATGTAATAATGACTGATGGTGTTTTTCAAATTTAATACCCATTCTTTATGAACATGAACATCAATTCTTCTGTTTACCTTGATCTTTTGGAATATGTAACATATTAGCCCTAATCTGCTTTTACAAACTTAAATAATTTAAGCTTTTGTTTGTTGCAATTTTTTTTTGAAATCACTAATCAAATTCATTTATTTATTTTTTTAAATCAATCTTATTGGCTGTCATAATATTTCATGACCTTGAGTTACTATATAACTTCTGTTGAATAAGCTTGTGACCTTCTCCTTGACGAGGGATGGCAACATCTTGTCACCATTGTGACAGTTTATCTTTTTAGCTTTGGCTTATTGAGCTTTTAATGTTGGATACTTCTTATGTTGTTGGAAATTTCACTTTCTACACTCCAAATGGTTGTTTTATAAAGTGAATAGACTTGGGGTATCATGTTATTTTCTAAAAATGATCGATAATATTTATAAGACTTTTTAACCATTCAATCTTCGTTAATAAATTATTCAAATTGTCTTGTATGAAATATACTCATCTTTATCCACATGACTTGATTTGAGGATTTGGTTGATCTAATAGGAATATTATGAAATTGACCTGCAAATGGGTATGCAATGTGCATGTAACATTCTACCAATTAGACATGTGCCATAGTATGCCTTTAGTACAAAAAGAGAACGAAAAAAACTTAGGTATGTTTCTTTATGCGCAGGTGATGCAAACATGCCGCCTAAAGTGAGTTGTGTGGCATGTTGCCACATATGACAGGTGGCTTTAATGCTGAGCTCCACAATTGTTGGCTTGAATTGCAAATTTAACACTCTTTTAATGGCCACATGCACCACCTACGCATAAGGAGCTATATCTAAGGCTTCTGGAAAGAGAACATATTCAAAGTTCACATGTTGCAGCTAATCCAATATTAGTACATATGTACTGGTAGGGTCCTGCCATTTTTGTGGGGTCTAGGAGGGTTAGATGTACATGGCCTTATCTTTTCCCAGCGCTATGTTACAAGGACTTTTGTAAAATGCATGAAATACCTGTGTCAGACACTAGACTCTTGGATAAGAGTATAGGTATGGGATATATGTGTAACATGTATTGTTAGTTATTCGCCCAACTAAAATATTTAGTAATTCGAATTACCATATAAGTATGCATAAAATTTCAATATTATACATCAAATACTCTATGGCACCTTTTAACACTACTTTATTCTACTCGATAAAAGAAGTATATTAAGAAATAGGAACATTATGCTGTGTCCCTGTGTCTTTGGAGATGAGAGTTAGATGAATCTGATACTTAGACACATATCTGCACCCGACACCTGTACCCGAGACATGTAACATAACCTGCGTACATAACAAGAAGAAGAAGAAGAAAAAGAATGATTGAAAACAAAAGAAAAAAAATTTAAAAACAAAATGCAAGGGGAAAAAAAGAACATGCCTTTTTTGTTGTCTTGGAACAATGATGCAATTATCAAGGGTTATACCCTGCCATTGAGCAATATCCCATCATGTGAGACTCCCACTCATGATGGGAAAAGTGAGAGAGGCCCCATCTGTCTCTAACTCTTCCTTGCCCCCATGTTGCTGCGTGCGACCACTGCCTCCGGGGTGGAGGGGGACAATGGGATGCAATAAGGGGAATATTGGTGACTTGTTGATTAGGAGAAGAAACTCATGTGCTTGGTCTTACTTCACTGCAAAGAAATGCAGTCTATGCAATGGAGGTCTTTTGAAGATAGCAAATTGCAGAAAACATCCACCAAATGTAGACTTGGACGTTTATATATCTTATTCACATGAAAATGAGAAAGATGGGAAACCTGCTTTCATAGCTTATTGTTTCTCGAAGTGTTGATGTCCCTTGTGCTGGAAAGATGATAGTTTATCTTACAAACAGTTCCCTGGAAATGACATCATTAGTTTTTTTCTATTATTTCATTTATCTTCCTTGGCATGTCTATTATACTTAGCAAGATATAACGAACCTTTTGATGTAGGAGAAGTAACTGGCAAATTATCATTGATGGTATTTATATTTTAGGTTCTGAATTCTAAATTTGTCTTTTAGTGTTTTCTGTTGTATTTTCTCATATTAAGCAGTTTTAGTGGTTTTAGAAGACGCATTTCTGATTTTTCAGGTTTCCATATTTAACTGAAACGAAACTTGACATAGATTTAGGCTTTAATTAGATATTGTCTGTGCTGTCTGCCTTTTTGCACTTTCCAAGAGGCCAACTTGTTTTACTTGCTAGGATATCCTCGTGGTGCTAAATTTGTTCATATTAGGGATCCATGGGAAACCTTCTGAAACCGTAAGCTAGTCAATTTTGAATCAAAATCATGCTTATGAGATTTTTGAGATATTCTCAATTATAAAGGCATTTCTGTTGATCTCACCTCTTTTTTGCACTGAATACTATTTGATGCAACTTTTGCTTCTGTCCTTTTGACTAATCTGTAATTGCTTGCAGTTACAACTTGCTCACAGGCTACTGTTGCTTTGAATTTGTTACGAGAGAGGAAAGGTTTTTTTGATGTGGTACTAAGTGATGTGCATATGCCTGATATGGATGGCTTTAAACTCCTCGAACTTGTTGGGTTGGAGATGGACCTGCCTGTCATTAGTGAGTAGTGCTTCTGATTCGCTAAGTGTAGTTTTTGTCTATTTCTAATAAACTAACATTATTTTCTTTGCAGTGATGTCAGCTGATGGAAGTACCAGTGCAGTTATGAGGGGAATTAGACATGGGGCTTGTGATTATCTAATTAAGCCCATACGTGAAGAAGAGCTGAAGAATATATGGCAGCATGTTGCAAGGAAAAAGTGGAATGAACATAAAGAGCACGAGCACGAGCACGAGCACTCAGGTAGCTTGGATGATAATGATCGGCATAAACGAGGAAGTGATGATGCTGAATATGCTTCCTCAGTGAATGAAGGAGTGGAAGGATTATTAAAACCACAGAAAAAGAGGAGAGATGCTAAAGAAGAAGATGATGGTGAATTCGAAAATGATGACCCGGCTACAGCAAAGAAGCCTCGTGTTGTGTGGTCGGTGGAGCTCCATCAGCAATTTGTTAGTGCTGTGAACCAACTTGGGATTGACAGTATGAGCTTTGACAATTTATTCCTTATATTATTTTTCCTCTAATAGTTTTTTTTCATATTCTTGATTTATATAAATATTTTCTAGGGATAAGGACTTGCAATTTTTTTAATACCAGGCAAAAAAAAGGGCCCCGCCCGCGCGCCGGGCCGGGGGGGGGGGGTTTAATGAATTGCAAATTGTTGATAGTTTCTTGTCAAATGTATTGAATTCAAAATTTGATATTTCTTTCTTTCCTTCGCTAATGAGATATTGTCTTCCATTTCTTTTTTTTTTTGGTTGATAAGATTTTGTCTTCCATTTCAGAGGCTGTACCAAAGAGAATTCTTGAATTGATGAATGTTCCCGGTTTAACTAGAGAAAATGTTGCAAGCCATTTGCAGGTTTGATTCTTTCCTGCATCTGAGTTTTTTTTTGGGTTTACTTATGACTTTTTTATTCTTACATTTACTTTTTTCGCCCTAAATTTTGTATTTGGTTTTTTGATATTTGGAAAATATAGGAACAAAGGATGCGAATAAGTATAAAAACATACCCTTTGTAAAGACGCTTAAGGGATTCATAAGGGTGAACATAATAAGAAGAAGAAGGAAAGGCCCCATCAACCACACGAGGAAAAGGAATATGAAAGGGAAAACTATCCCCAAACTTTTGTGGGGCTGGGGTGCTGCGGTGTTGCAGGCGAGGGGCTCTTGTATATGTATATCCACATTATTTAGGGTCTGTATATGGGCATCAGGGTATGTGTGCGCGTGCATGTTGTTTTTAACAGGCAAAAGATGAAAACCTTTTATTTTACTGCCAAATTACATCCCAATACATTCTTTCTTATGTAGAACTTAAGCTCCACTGGGCAGCTCATCAATAGATACACTGGCAATCCTTTGTTACATACTACCAGCTAAACAATCTTAATTGGGTTGGTTTGGGGTTGTCAGGAGTTCAGTTTGGTTCTGGTCTTTAAAATAGCCAAACCAATAAATTCTGTTCAATTCTCAGATTAGTATTCTTGAGACCATAGTTAGTAAAATTCGGTACGGAAAAAACGAGTACGGATACATACGAGTATAATTCGGTTTTCAAATGAAAATTCGGTATAAAAAATCGGAAACTGAGTAGTTCGTATAATAATTTATGCTAGTATAATACGTATCTCGATCAAAAGTTCGGGACAAAAAATTCGGCAATATATGTACATATATAAACAGACTTCCATATCATGTACCTATAGTATAACATACTTACAGAGTTAATAAAGTAAAATTTCAAATTTGATATCAATAAAATGGCATAAAGTAAATCAAATACTTAACTATTTAAACCTTTACCAACTAAAATCAATCTCTAAAAATAAAAGAGAATTATGTGAGTATCAATGCAAAGAAACATAAATCAGTTCATGATATTTTGACAAACTAACTAAAGAGAAATCATATCCATCCACTATAAATCTGTCAAAACCACAATAAAGAGTCAAAGACTATCTAATATCCATACGTAATGAAAAAGTCGATAAAAGATAATCTATATGCTAGATTTGATCCACCATCTAATCTAACCAAGAGAGATTATCATCAACAATTAAAACATAAATCAATTCATGATATTTTGACAAACTAACTAAAGAAGAAATCATATCCATCCACTATAAATCTGTCAAAACCACAATAAAGAGTCAAAGACTATCTAATATCCATACGTAATGAAAAAGTCGATAAAAGATAATCCATATGCTAGATTGGATCTAACATCTAATCTAACCAATAGAGAACATCATCAATAATTAAACTATTCTCTGGATTCTCATTTGTGAAGTCTAATGGATAAATCCACATAATCATTCTCATGATCTACACATTCAGGTAGTTCACTAAGTTTATCAAGATTGATCGGCTCCAAGTCTCGTGCTTCTAATTCATTGAACTTCTCCATCATCATCGTATTCATCCTTACATACACAAGATCGTTTGACATATTTGGTGCCAACCTATTCCTCTTCTTTGTTTGAGCGGTTTCCCGTGCAATTTTGCTCACATGAAGAAGAGCTACATGGTTGACTTAGAATTCAAATTGCATACTTTTGTAATACTGGAAGACAATCACCACGATAATCCCACCATACTCCTGCAAATAATAAGGTAATTAATACAGAATTACAAGGTTCACTTGAAACATAATATAATTGAGAAAAATGAAAAGTTATTACAACTTACGAGGATGAGATGTTTTTAGCATTGTCATTGCTGTATTGGTAAATAAATTTGACGTTTTCATGCGATAAAACTTTACTTGCCTAATAAAGTCTTCTTTTTCCTCCACAAGAATCAAGTTTGTAAGCATAAAGCATATGCCCTCTTTCATTTCACCATCTTCCCTGAAATCTTCACTACACATGTAAGTAGGATTTAAAAATGCCGCAGCTGCATGTATCGGATGGATTGTATTTTCACTTTTCCTTTCCTCAAATAACTTTCATATTTGTATGTACTTAGCTTGATTGTTTCCACAATGTTTGATTGCCTCCTTAGCTCTTTCCATTGCTTCATACAAATACACTGAAGTGGACCTATCACCATCTACCAAGCGAAGAACTCGAACTAATGATTGCAACACTTCTAAAACTTCTTTCCCTTGATTCCAAAATTCTGTGTTCTGAATTATGTTCGTGACATATTTTGCCACTTCTTTTTTTGTTATAATCTAATCCCTTCCGCTTTGGAGATGGCACAAGCAGTTGCAATCCATCTTTGACTTTCAAAATTGATTGAAGCATGAGAAAATTATATGCAAATCTAGTTGCACAAGGATGCTTTAGTTCCTTGTTATTTGTGTATTCTCTCATCATTGACAATATTATAGTATGCTTGTACATGTAAGTCACAATCAACTTTGCATTATCAACAATATTTTGCACCCACTGAATTTCAGTGTATATATCCTTCAAAAGTAATTGCCTTCCATGAACAACACATTTGGTTTTGTACATTCGAGGATATTTCCTAATAATTATGTCCTTAGCCGACTCAAAGTTTGATACATTATTAGTGATAAACTGTACAACATGGTCAGGTCCTACATCGTCAATCACTGAAGACACAATATCTCCAAGATAGAGACTAGTTTTTTTATCCTTAGAAATTTCAAACGCATTCATAAATACTGCTTCTCTAGGAGAATATGCAATAATATTAATGAAAACACGTTGCTTCATGTCACTCAAAATATTTGACATTCGTGTGCAACGAGTCTTAACCCAAGACATCTTAACGTTTGCAACGTATGCCTCAACCTCCATTTTAGAATCTAGAACTAACTTTGCATGTAAAGTTGAATAACTTGGTAACTTCTAAGTTGGCCCAAATTCTGCTACGCCCTTTACGAAAATAATGAAAGATGGAGTTTGGACAATATTGAATGCAATGTTATTCAAAATAATGTGTTTTGCAAGCAATTTATCTACAGAACTCTTATCCATCTTCTTACACATTTTTGGCATGGTAGATTGATGCAAACCCTTTGATAAAGAAGGTGCAAATTGTGTGAAAAATTCAGTTACCTCAACATTACTCAAATTACCTGTAGTTTTAGCTTTCTTATTTGGAGCACCAATTGCCAAAAATGCAGCAGCTTGAAGTTCATTAGGGACTTTTGTACAAACTTCAATTTCACGGCCTTTACGCTAGATAAATGTGATTTGATCCTAGTAATACCTTCAGAATACTCAATTTGACAATATTTGCACTTAAAATGAGCTATTTGCTAAACGTACTCCCAAAATGGATTCTTCTTACGAACCATTCTTTCCCTATATTTGATGAAGGAATAAAAACACATTAATAAAAAGACGAGGAAATATTTAAATACATGTTGTACAAAATGAATTAATTTTAAGAAAGTTAAAGTAAAAAATTTACTAAATTAAAAAAATCAATAAAGACCCAAAGTACAATAATTAAGATAAAATAAAAGCTAAAAAATCATTAAATATTATAATAAAATAATTAAAATCCCAAAGAATTCTCTATAGAACTCTCTGCATTAACCTAGGAACTCGTGGAGTAGTTGTATAATAAAGTATAAAAAATAACTTGCAATTGACCAGTCACATCACCAAAAAAAAAAAAAAAATAGAAACACTACTTGGCTACATGTTGAACACAGTAACGTAGAAACCCAAAGTACCCCATCCCCACAAAAGTAGTTCTTTATGTCTTTGCTCTCAAGTCCTATGCCAATCAACGTACTCATCATTGTTTTTTATAATAAAATATTATATAGCCTATAAATTCTATACATACATAATATATACATGCCACATTGTGATATATATCTACATATAAATGAAAAAGTAGTAGCTTCAATTGATGATGGCAGAGCTTTTGTAGTTAAAAGGACCTTTTGCAGCCAGAAAGAGATGCAGACGTCTTTTCTTTCACATAAAAAATAGTTTGAAAAAGTTGTGAAGATGGAAGATATCAGTTGGCGACAGAAGTCTAGGTCGTTATGGCTCAAAGAAGGAGATAGAAATACTCGCTTCTTTCATAGGGTGGCGAATGCTCATAGATGCAATGATTTGGTTTGGAAGGTGAAGATTGGGGATAGTGTGCGCGAGGAGGAGAATGAGGTGAAGGAAGGGACTTTGGGTTATAATCAGAGACTGTACTCCGAATCAAAGGCTAAGGAGGCCCCGGCTGGATGGGTTAGAGTTGGACGCAATATCAACTGAGATGGGCAACAATTTGGAGAGGGATTTCACAGAAGATGAGGTCTTGTCAGCTCTTAAATATCTTAATGGTGACAAAGCTCTAGGCCCGGATGAAATGTCAATGGCATTTTTCTCTCATTGTTGTGGAACAGTTAAAGAAGAGCCTGAATGCCTCTTTTGTAGCGTTGATCCCAAAGAAAGGAGGAGTAGTTTGCTAGAGGGTGCTTACAAGTTATTGGCCAAGGTTCTAGCGGTCCGATTGAAGGAAGTTTTAGGTGCTATTATCTCAGAATCGCAAAACGCTTTTGTGGAAGGGGGACAAATCTTGGATGCGGTTTTGGTGGCTAATGAGACAGTGGATTCTTGTCTGAGGAGTGGGGTTCCAGGAGTGATTTATAAGCAAGATATTGAAAAAGCTTATGATCATGTCAATTTCAAGTTCCTGCTTTATCTTTAGAATGAATGGGTTTTGGGGAGAAATGGAGGAAATGGATTAGATGGTGTATCTCCACAGTTAGATTGTCAGTCTTAGTAAATGGAGTGCCTACGGGTTTTTTTCAAACCTCTAGAGGTTTGAGACAAGATGATCCCTTGTCCCCTTTGTTGTTTATTATCGTAATGGAGGCATTGAGTAGGATGCTTGGGAGGGTAGTCCAAGGAAATTTCTTGGAAGGCTTTCACGTGGGTCAAGTGGGTTAGATGAATGGATCCAATGTGGAAGTCTCCCATCTGTTTTATGTAGATGATGCAATGGTCTTTTGTGGGGCAAACCCATCGTAGTTGGGGCATCTTCGTTGTGTTTTAGTTTGCTTTGAGGCGGTTTTGGGTTTGAATGGCAAATCGGAGTTGATTCCGATCGGAGAAGTGGAGGATTTGGGTGATTTAGCTTCCATTCTCGGATGTGCAGTGAGTTCTCTTCCTTTTACTTACCTTGGCTTGCCGTTGGGTTCATCCTTTAAGGCAACGACTATGTGGGACGGGGTGCTAGAGAGATTTCAGAGGAGGCTAGCAGGGTAGAAAAATCAATACTTGTCCAAAGGGATAAAACGTACTCTTATTAAAAGTACTTTAGCAAGACTACCGACCCATTTCATCTCCCTTTTTACCATTCCCGGGTTAGTTATTAAGAGGCTCGGGAAGTTGCAACGTGACTTCCTTTGGAGGGGTGTTTGCAGCTCTTTTGGAAAAATGGTTGTGGAGTTTTGCTTGTGAGAGGGATAGATATTAGCGATGGATTGTGGCAGTCAAATATGGAACAGAGTGGGGAAATTGGAATACTACAGGGGTTTATGGGCCCTATGGCAAAGGGGTTTGGAAAGCTATTCGGTCTAATTGGAGCGGGTTTGAGGGTCACATTTATTGAGTGGAAGGATTAGGGGAAAGAGTTAGTTTTTGTCATCACAAATGGTGTTGGGATTCTACATCAAGAGAGGCATTTTCGGTGATTTTTTCCTTGGCGACAGATCCAGGAGCTTCAATAGCCACTTATTTTCAAGCAGTACACGGCCAAATGTTTTGGGATATCACTTTAAGAAGGCCCTTGTAGGATTGGGAGGAGGGCGAGTATGTAGAATTGCTTCAGAAGGTCTATGATGTTCCAAGAAGGGGTGCAAGTCCAGATGTGCTTAGGTGGGACGCAACTGCAAATGGAAGGTTTAGTGTGAAATCTTTCTACGCAGCCTTGAAGGGGAGTAAAGGGGATGATTTTTCATGGCATAGAGTTTGGACAGGTGGTGCACCTACTAAAGTGGTCTTCTTTGTGTGGTGTGTAGTGCATGGAAAAATTCTTGTGACAACCTTATTAAGAGGCGGCAGGTGATGATTAATTGGTGTTGTCTGTGTAAGATGGATGAGGAGTCAATATCCCTCATTTGTCCTTTCATTGCCCCGTGGTTAGGAGGTTTTAGGCACTTGTGTTGACTATTTTTGAGATATCTTGGGTATTTCCTTGGGATGTAAAGGTGGCATTGCATAGTTGGTGGGGAGTTCGCATGGATAGAAGAAGAAGAGAGGTTTGGAGGCTCATTCCTTTTTGCTTAAGCTTGTTGGTTTGGGTGAAGCATAATCGTGGATCTTTCCAAGGCATTGAGCTTGTGGTGTATAGACTTAAAAGTGGTTTGTTGTCCATATTGTATAGTTGGCTTACTGGAAAGATTAATCTTGACTTTTTCTAGTTTTTAGACTTTGTAGAATATGGAGGCTTGAGATCGATTAGCTCGCCCTTTGAGGTTCTTTCGCTTTCATATATGGGTGGTATTTCCTTGATGCCCTTTAATATTACACCTTTCTTTATTAAAAAAAAAATAGTACTGGATGGCATTGTCGTAGCCTTATAGATTAGGAATTAGGTCTTTTAGTTACCTTTTTTCTTTTGCTTACGAATTTTTACAAACAAACAGTACATCCGCCGATTACTACGAATAAGTTCGTACAGAAGTTAAAAAATGTGTTTTATTCTATACTATTGAAAACAGAATGCCAAACGGGAGTATTTTTGAAATATACGTACGGACCCGTATAATATGCGTATTATACGCGGATTTACTAATTAGGCTTGAGACCCCAACCGATTCGAGAACCAGCCTAAGACCCAAACTTCGTATTTTACAAAATTCCATATACATAGATAAATATATTTTATGCATATTTTCAAATAATTATATGTTGTACTTAAATATTGTTTATTTGTTTTGTACGTTGTTTATTAAACTTTTTGAGAAATTGAGGATACAAAATGGAGTTAATCTTTTTAAAATTTTAAGTGAAAAAAAAAAACTCTATACAAAATAAGCGACTAACCTATAAATTTGAACCAAACTGAAATGTGGAACCAAGCTAAATCAACTTTGGTCGGTTTGATTCCATGGGGTGGTCAGTTTGGTTATGGTCCAAAAATCTGATCAAGGTCTGTTCGGTTTTGGCATGCACCCAACGCGATCACACCCCTAGTTGCAACTAAATAGATGGGATTATATGGAGGTGGAATTTTCAGTAAAAGTTGAGATCCGTTTGGTGGAAAGAACTTGAGAAATTGGTAATATTTCTTCTTTATGTCTGTCTAAATCTTCTTGCTTTGTTGGCTGTGCTGTTAGCCACAGAGCTTTGGAGGAATCCTTGTCTTTTGCCTTGTTACCATTGAAAACTTGCTTTTCTTATCCAAAATCGTGATATAGGCACCAACTAAAACACTTAAAGAGGCACAATAGTTGTAAGAGTGCTGTACAAATTTTATGAAAACCAGCAATTTTGATCTCTCTAAATCATTGTAGACGTGACAACAAATGGCCACATGCTGAGTATAATACGTTCATCCACGTCTGGATACTTGAAACAATGAAAACTCATGCGTCTTTCTTTTTTTCTTCTTTTCTTTTTCACTGCATGAAGGCTGAAGAAATACAGAAGGAAAAATCTTCCACTACTTTGTGCATTGAGCTGCAAATAACAACAAATGGCTGACATGCTGATTGTGACTTTCACCCACATCTATGTATGTCCAAGCCATAAAAAGGCAAAATCCTCCAGTACTTTGTGCATTGAGCTGCACATCACACATGCCGGACAAAATTTAAATCCTCTCTGGGACCTTGGAACTGTGGCATAATCAGATGTTCCTTGAATTATGTGTTGGGTCCTATATCTAAGGGAAGTTGTCAATAACACACAAGACATGGATTTGAACTGTTATGTTAGGAACTTGGGAGTGTGGAAACCGTGTGAGGGTAACTGCCCATTCTTTCTCTTGATTTCTGTTGCTTGCATAGATTTCTATGCGTTGTGGATTATATATTGATCTAGAGAGAATTTTGATTGGTTGTAGTGTGGATTTAGGTGCAGCTCCTCCATGTTGTGGCTACGGAGATGGCATGGAGGTGCGGGTGCCAACTCTCTTTTGTTTGGGAAGGATCCCAATTTTATTTTTACGGGCCCGCCGAATCCTGAAAAAGAGGTTCTTGGGGAAGCGTGGTAGGAGAGGGTAGGGGCTGTCGCCGCCTGATAGAGGCAGAAGCGGGGGCCACCGGAGCTATCTACGTCGAGTGTGTCGATTGAAAGAGGAGGGGAGACAACTCAAACGCCAGCGCAGAAATAGAAAAGTGTCCTAAAGTATTTTAGAAGGAAAGTAATACATGAGGGAAACAGGGAAGGGGCTGTGGTGAGTCATGACACTTTAAGAAGTATACAAGCATGTTGGAGAGTCAAAGCTGCTGTTACATTGGAGCTCGATAATGGTTGCAGAATAGGCTTCTACACTTTTTTCTTTTAGAGAAGCTTTTGTGGTACACAGACTTTATTTGAATGGCAAAATGCTTTCTTTTTTTTTTTTTTTTTGAGTAGACTCAAAGTGGCCGGACACGTCTTGGAACAAGTAATGAAAAACAAAGCAAGTATTGGCTATTTACCTGTAAATTGTACATTGTGCTAAATCTGTCTGAAATATTTTGTTATAGGCTTAAAACTTCATATACAAGGAAGTGTTGAACTATGATGGTTTGATGTGAGTAACTGATTATTTACAGTAACAACTGTTTGTCAGCTTGTACATTATATGTGAAGCATTGGTATTACCCATGATTTTTTGTTTGTACGAGTCTGCGACTAAAATTAGTCTAGATACTTAAGTGCTGTGAGTGTGATTATTCCTTATGTTTGCATTTTTCAGTTCTAAATACTTCTAATTTCAATATGCAGAAATTCCGATTATACTTGAAGAGGTTAAGTGGAGTAGCTCAACAACAAGGTGGGATTCCTATTTCGTATTGTGGGCCTGTAGAACATAATGCAAAACTGGGTTCACTAGGAAGATTTGATATTCAAGCTTTGGCTGCTTCTGGCCAAATTCCTCCACAAACATTGGCAGCTCTGCATGCTGAGCTTTTGGGTCAACCAACTCCTAACCTTGTGTTGCCTGGAATGGACCAGCCACTACGACAAGCATCCCTACAGGGACCCAAGGGCATTCCTGTTGATCATGGTGTGGCATATGGTCAGCCTTTGATGAGATGTCCATCCAACATTTCCAAACAGTTTCCACAAACCATCATAACTGCTGAGGATGTCCCTTCAGGACTTGGAGCATGGCCGTCTAATGGCCTTGGTACTGTGAGCCCCAGCAGCAATCTTGGTGGCTTGGGTGCTCAAAGTGGTAATATTTTAATGGGTATGTTACACCATCAGCAACAGCAGCCACGCCAGCAGCAGCAACAGCAGCGGCAACAGAAACAGTCTATACTACCAGAAGCCAGTCGTTTAATTAACGTGCAGCCTTCTTGCCTGGTGGTCCCTTCTCAATCATCAGCTAGTTTTCAAGCAGGAAAGAGTCCTGCTTCAGTTAATCAGAACTGCATCTTTAACAGAGGTTCTGTTATCGATTACAGCCTTCTCTCGCCTCAGTCAAATAATTCCCATTTTGGTGCTGGAGAATTATCGGATGTGGATCTGAAAACAACAGGTGTGCTTAATGGGTACTCAGGTTCTGGAACCATTTCTCCATGTGTGTCTTCTTGCTCGATAAATGCCGATAATGGTGCTAATAGGCAACTTCAGAACTCAACCCTGGCATCTAGTGCTGCTAGACAGTTGTCAGGACTTGCTCCTAATACATCTGATATCCAAGGTTCTTATTGCGCTGGGTCAGGTCAAGTGCTTGATCATGGACCACTGAGAAATCTGGGGTTTGTTGGTAAAGGGACTTCCATTCCGAGCCGGTTTGCGGTGGATGAACCTGAATCACCTATGAGCAACCTGAATTATGGAAAGATCTATGGGGAGAACTATGGAAACAAAGTGAAGCAGGAGCCTGGTGCAGACTTTCTCGAAAATGCTAAAGTGGGCATCCCAATATTGCAAAATTTTTCGCCAAATGATCTCATGAGTGTTTTCTCTGAATAGGTAAATCTTGTTTGCTTTGGTATTATGAACTTTATTATGCTTTTTCATCATTCCTGATTGCCTTCAATTATTAATTGTTATTATTGTCTTTGTCTGTAGTCCATTTTATTAGCGAAATAGTTCAAGATCTCAAAAGCATGAACATAGATACAGGTACGGTCGGATACACTATGGGCATGCGGACATGACAATTTTTATAAAATTGGGAGTCCGGGGCACTACAATCAATAAATATACATATTAAAATAATATCAAATTATTCATTTTTTTATAGTACATTAGACGTTGGAAAAAGTACTAAAGTTTATTTTAAAAAGTTATTTTCTCTAATAAAATTTCATAGCTGTTTGGTAATGCTGTCAATTTTTATTTTTTGTTGTTTGTTGTTTGTTATTAGTTTTTTATTTTTTTGTGTTTTGTTTTTGTTTTTTTCTCAAAAAAAAAAAAAAAAAATAGATAACATGTTTGGTAGCCCTAAAATTGTTACTTCTTTTTTTATTATTTTACATTAAGAATATTCATTTAATATCGGTGGGCGGCAGCTGGGGGCGGTGGTGGGTTTTGGAGGAGGAGAAGGAGGAGGACTTGAAAGGGAAAAAAAAAACACAAAAAACACTTGTGTTTTGAAAATTTTCAAAAGTTTTTGTTTTTTGTTTTCAAACATTTGGAAAACAAAAAATCAAAAACAATTTCAACACTATTTTGTTTTAATTTTTCAAAAAATTTGGAAAAAATCGGAAAACAAGAAAAAAGTATTACCAAACAGGGAGACTTTCGGGTTTCTAAATTTAAAAGGCCTAAAGGAGAAGGGATTAATAGGTGTAAATCCATATTTTTTTTATTTTAATTAATGGCTTGGAAGTTGTTTTCTACAAACTTGCGATGTGTTTCATGTGCAACTAAGTGATGATACGTGTATCTCCCAAGTGCCCGAAGCGTGGTTAGTTCGTAAAAAATTTAGGATGTAATAGGATACGCTTGGACGTGTGTTTGATATTTGTTGGGGCATGTCAAACACGCCTTGAGGAGTGACCGTGTTTGACAAATACATGGACACAATGCTTTCTTAAAAGTGTTCATGCTGCTTAGCTCAAGATACTATGACTATGAATCGTGTTTAGTGGTACTTATGTTATTTGTGAGTTTTTAGTTTTCATATGTAGTGAATGATTCGAGGTGAGCACTTCACATAATATTTTTCATGTAGGACTAAAATGGTTGTTAAATCAGTTGTCTTGGCATATTTTTTCTTTCTTTCTTTCTTTCTTTCTTTCTTTAGTGTTTTGGTGAAATATGTAGTTACTTTCATTATAGGGTGAAGGTGGAACCGTGGAGAAGGAGGGTGAGGGTAGGGGTGGTGGTGGTGGTGGTGGTGGTGGTGGTGGTGGTGAGGTGCTACCAATGGAATTTGGGGATTAGTCGGACTCGTTGATGATGGTTGTGGTTACTGTATGTGGTGCTTTAATGTGTGTTGGCTTGTGGCATTGAGGGGTGTTATGAACTAAGTTCCAACATCACTCCCACACGGCTTTGGCAAACGCGTTATATGTGGTGCTCCCTCTATCCAGTTTGATGTGTTTTAAACTTGTGAGGGTCTGAAGTTCAAAGCGGACAATAACCGATCGAGATGTGGAGAGACCCATATTTGGTTGCCCATGCAAGTCGCGATGGGGTGTGTGTTGTGAACTAAGTTCCCACATCGCTCCCACATATGGAATAATTAGGAATAGATCTTCTGGACTCCCCAAGACTTTATTGATAGTATAAAATCAAATAGAACATGATATTTGAGGATTTACCCGTATTTCACTTTCTTCTATATTTTTCCTAATTTGGTTGTTCGTAGAATCATCTCCTGGGCTCCCATATTTATATTGAATAATGTTGGCAATTGAAGTCTGTTGTCAAAGATCAAGTGAGGCGGCAACATTATTTCTTTGATTGCTGCACTTGGAAATTGTGATGATATCCTTGGCTAAAGGTCATTCACATATACATTACATAATACTCTCTCTTGGATGACTGCAAAATAGTAGAATATGTTTTAATTTCACCCCCACAGCGTACTAAAATGGGTCTCCAGCGTCAACTTGAAATTTGTGTTGGTTTTGATTCTCCATCTATTATTAGATATTTGGAACCCCTTAACAAGTGATGTCTTCAAGACATGTTTTGCGAATTGTCATTTTGGTGAGTCAGCCTTCTCACCATTAGGGAGAGAAAAGATGCAATTAGAAAAGCAACGAGAGATCAGGTAGAATATTTTAACGATGTCTCGTATTGATCCTCGAATAAGTCAATGTGAATCAGAAATTTACAAAATCATTCATTTACATATAATTGCAAATCAATTGCCTGATGCGTTCACTGACACAAAGAAAGTGAAAAAATTACATATATCGGTTGATAATACTTCAACACGTATTGATGTTCCTGTAGGACAATCTATTAGTACAGCAACAAATGAATCTAAAGTTTGATTGAAGTGTGGGAGGCCTGGTGGTGCAAAAGACAATATTTCTAGAAAAAGAAAGACATAAGGAAAAAATATAAGCAAGTTGGTGCTCTTGAAGAAAACATAATATCTAAACTTTCTGAATAAGAGGAACCTCCTTAAGAGAGATCTCCTGCAAATAAAATAGTACCTGAAAATAATGAGTTCTCAATAAGTTATATGAATACAGGAGAAACTGGAATAGAAATAAAATGGTTGTTTATAACGTATTTTTATTTAAAGTAGCTCTTGAAATTAGCAGAAGTAATGAAAAGACTGAACCATAGATAGTCGACGAATGTCGACAAACAAATGATTGGTCAAAATGAAAAGATGTTGTTAAAGCAGAATTAAACTCATTAGCACAACGTAAAATATTTGGACTCGTAGTCCAAACACTTGAAAATGTAAAACCAGTTGAATATAAATGGGTATTCGTAAGAAAACGAAATGAAAAAAATGAAATAGTATGATATAAAACACGACTTGTAGCACAAGGCTTCTCGCGGAGACTTGGTATTGACTATGATGAGACTTATTCTCCTGTAATGAATGCAATTACATTCAGATCCTTGATTAGTTTATCAGTCTCAGAATGATTGGTTATTTGTCTAATAGATTTAGTGACTGCCTACTTGTATAAAAAATTGGATAATGATATATATATATGAGAGTCCTTGAAAAATCTAAGATGCCTTAAGCAAATATCTCAAAATCACGAAGTGTATGTTTTATCAAGTTTCAAAGATTTTTATACGGGTTAAAACAATTCGGTCGCATGTGGTACAATCGTTTAAGTAAATATCTTTTGAAAGAAGAATATGTGAACAATGCAGTTTATCCATGCATTTTCATTAAGAAATTAGAATCCGAATTTGTTATCATTGTAGTCTATGTTGATGATTTGAATATTATCGGAACTCCTGAAGAGATTACTAAAACTGTTAATTATTTGAAAAAAGAGTTTGAAATGAAAGATCTTGAAAGAACAAAATTTTGTTTTGGAATACAAATTTGAGCACTTATAAAATAGAATTCTTGTTCGTGAAAAGGTTTTAAAGCAGTTTTATATGGATAAAGCTCATCCACTAGATGTATAAAAAGATCCTTTCCGTCATCGAGAAGATGGTGAAAAACTTCTTGATTCTGAAGTACCATATCTTAGTACAATCGGTACTCTTATGTATCTTACAAATTATACAAGGCTTGATATAGCATTCTTTGTCAACTTATTGGTAAGATATAGTTCTGCACTAACACAAAGATATTAGAAAGGAGTTAATAATATACTGTGTTACCTACGAGAGACAACTGATATGACCTTATTATATTCAAAAGAGTTACAATCTGAATTAATTGGTTATGTAGACGCCGGCTACCTTTTAAATCTACATAAAGCTCGGTCTCAAATTGAGTATGTGTTTATTTATGGTAATACTGTTATATCATGGCGATTTGCGAAGCAAATATTAACTGCAATTTCTTCAACTCATTCTGAGATAATTGCAATTCATGAAGTAAGCCGAGAGTCCATCTAGCTAAGATCTATGATTCAACGTATTTAAAAAAGTTGCGGATTGTCTACTGTTAAAGATACCTCGATAATATTATACAAAGATAATGCAGCTTGTATTGCATAGATTAAGGGAGGCTACATCAAAGGTGATAGAACAAAGCATATTTTTTCAAAATTCTTTTAGACACATGAGCTCCAGAAAAAGCGGTAATATTGATATTCAACAGATACGTTCAAGTAATAATTTGGCAGACTTATTTATTAAAACACTACCAATTATAACATTTGAGAAACTTGTGCGTGATATTGGTATGTGCCGTCTTAGAAATTTTTCATGAAGCAAACAAAGTTCTTATTGTACAGGAGGAGTTAAAGTAATGTACTTTTTTTTCTTCGCTAAGATTTTTTTTTCACTGGATTCCTAGCAATGTATTAATGAGACAATTTTTAACATATCCAACAAAACAAAATAGATATTGTACTATTTTGCGGTCATCCAAGGGGGAGTATTATGTAATGTATATGTGGATGACCTGTAGCCAATGATATCATCACAATTTCCCAGTGCGGCAATCAAAGAAATATATGTTACCGCCTCGCTTGATTTCTCACAACCGACTTCGATTGCCGACATTATTCAATTTAAATAGGGGAGATCGGGAGATGATTATATGAACAACCAAAAATTAGAGAGAAAATAGAAGGAAGTGAAGTATAGGTAAATCCTCAAAGATCATATTGTATTCTATTTGGTCATGTACTATCAATAAAGTCATGGGTCGTCCAGAAGATCTATTCCTAATTGTTTTAAAAAACCTAATACAATAAATATTTGACAGTTAGTACCACTTCTCTCTTTCTTTAGTGATTAACTTAGCATTTACAAAGTTGACTCAAATTTCAATTTTGTTATGTGATTGTTCTGCTCTGATACCACTGCGATGTCTTGTAGTACGTACGTGTAAAGGGAAAAGAAGAGAAAAGGACAGCAAGAGTAGAGATGCATAGGAAATCTCTTTTTGCTTCTTCCGAGATAGAGAGATATACAGAGGAAGGCAGGACATTTTTCTTTTAAAGAATGACGGTTACAATAGTAATGGCTAGCAAATAATTATTGACATGGATAACATACTGTTTCTTTGCATAATAGCACATATGACCACTCAGTACTTTAACACTTGACCACTTAGTACTGCCATCAAACAAGTCATCTCACCCATTGCTCAGCATCTTGCAAGTCTCTAAATAGATGTTGGCGCCTGAACCTAACTGAGTGCTTCCTTTCATTTGAATTTGTTTGTGCGTGGGTGCCCATTTGCATGCATGTGGTTGTGTGGTGCCATTGGTGTCATTGATCTTGTAACCTAATCTTATTTTCATCTCATCTGGTAGCAAGAGCAGAAAATTTGTTAATATTATTATGTTGTCTCTTTATTCATTGAAGCTTGTAACTTGAACCAACCTGAGGCCCTGAGGCCTGAGCTGTACCTTTGTTCTGTTTATAATGGTTTATTTATTGCCTGTTTTACCTTGCTCTTTGGTCGTCCTACAAAAGCAAAGTATAGGAATCATAGAAAACCAGTGATTCCGGCTGTCAATGTAACATTTTGTTTCTATTTCTCATGTAAGACAAAAGGGAAGGAAGTATGTCAGTTGGACCAAATCTCCTATATCGATAGATTCACTGGTGTGATTGCCAGACTTCTACCCTGTAGATGGGACTCTTGACGATGATTATGTTAGTGATATCATGTAGATAGTGACTCTCGATGAGAAATTCACATTTGCTTTTGCATCCAATGTATACATACTTCTATAATCCTATATTATTGGTTGAAATGTCTAATTATTATTTTTACATGCAACAGGCTCGCCTGGTGCATTGAGGTCAATTCTCCCAGATTTCCATGGAGTCCCAATTATCAATAGCGCCATAAGTTTGGAAGAGATTCCAGTTAAAGTTATATTTATTTTCCTTAGACTGAAGTGCGTCGGTGCTTGTACCAGCCTCTAATGAAGAATGGAGGTAAAAGAAATTACGAGAATGCCGGCGTGAAGATAGTTGTCTGAAATTGCTTGGACAGGTTGTTTTTAATACTTACCATGCAAATACCTTTTTAACTAGTCTTTAGGGAATAAGTAGTCAAAAACTCCAACAGGTTGAGCCAGTCTCCAACATGGAGGCATCTCACCGACATAATTGTGTAGTTTGGGGCTTATGATGTTAGATTGCTCATTTATTTGTTACCCATTGAATTTGGAATTTGCATATTTATTGTATGCTTGTAAATTATTGAAGTTTGGTGTCATTATGTTGTTCTGAATGCTTGCAAAAACAACAAACTGTAGATCATGATGCTTTACTGCACTATGACCTTGCCACACTAGAGTTATGACACTCGAGTAGGACTGTACATTAGCCGAGTTGTGGATTGTTTAAGCTTGATTTGAAAACTTAACGAGTTACAAAATATGTTTTAAGCTTGGATTGTTATCTTTTGAGCCGATCTCTAATGAGTTTTGATTAAACAGATTACAAGTCAAGCTCGAGTAACTTGGCTTTTTATATATGTCTAATGTGCATTTAAATTTACTGAGCTAAGGTGGAGCTGAGTTCAAAAAATTTATGAGCCTCAATTGTGTTCAAGTTTCGTTTTTAACATAACAAGCTAATTTTAATGAGTCAAATATGATTTGACTTTGAGTAACTTGGTTCATTTTATAGGCCTCACAAATAGTTAAACCAGAGTGTCTTGTGGCTTTCCTTATAAGAAATTTCACCTTTTAATAATAGTTGATGGCTTGTTTTGTGCTGTAAACAGTCCAAAACCAAAAGCTCTTGGCTGTGAAAGGCGAGAAATTATTCAATAGGCTTGGAATACGATGTTTGTATGATGATCTGATGTGCCAATTAATTAAAAATAAATTTATATTTCTGTTTTAGATTGATTGAGTTAATTTTTAAGTTGATTGGCTTTTAGAATAATAGAAATAATAATTTTCGTAACATGTTGATATTTATTGTTCATGTAGTTGAGATGACAAAATATACCTGATGTGTTTGCTTTTAACCGGTTGGACATATTATATTATTATGCTGACATAGTGTTTCGGATCTATTAAATAATTTCTCGTAGTCAATGGCCTAGGAATGCAATTCTATTGTGTCCTGCTGGGTTAAAGGTCAATCAAGCATCCATTAAGGGCGGCTTAGCAGCATTTAGTAGTCGAAAATTTTGATGGAAACTTGGAAAGTGGACCCAGCATCGGTAATGAATCAAAACATCAGTGACTATATATATCTAGAATCACATATGAAGTTTGGAGAGAGAGAGAGATAAAAACTAGAATTTTGTTGAAATTCAGTTGAAGCCCAATTTTCTCAATGCTATATGATTTTTTTTCCCCTGTGCATTTATATTTGGAACTCTTTTGCATATGGATTTGAAATTAGACAGATGGTGCTTGTGAAAATACCTTGAATTTGCAACATGGGTTCTCGGAGTATGGAATTGAGTGATTGACAGTGGTTCTGTCATGGAGTGGTGATAGTGCAAAGAGGGGGTGAAATTATTTTTGATCATACAAATTTTATGTTATGTTTGAATCCTGAATTTATCGAGAACAACAAAATTACTTATTCATATATGTATCTCTTTTTTATGGGGGCTCTTGTCAAAAAAAAAAAAAAAAGAGGGGGGGTTGGATTTTTTCTTTTCTTTTCTTTTCTTTTTCCCGTAGAATGGTTATATTGCAACCTTGGTGTCAAAACACAAAAACACCTCTATGCTAACCTTGGGACACAAATTTATGTAGTTCAACAATTGAGATAAATAAATCAACCAACCGGATCCCATTGAACCAAGTGAGAATCAATGGTTGCTTGAGAGTGGTTGAAATGCCTTCATTGCCATTGTTACCAAAATTGGAGGACAAGAAGGGAAGAATAGTAACATAATTTGTAGACCATGACCCTACCTAAGAATTGGTGGCCTATATGAAAGCACATTCCTCTACCTTATCTTACTAACATCCACCAAGACTACTCACAATGTTGAAGTACTATAGTGGATGGACTACACTACACTCACCCCCTCCTCTCTTACCTGTTTCTGTTTCTTCAGATGATAGCAATTCCGTCTGCACAACCCTCAGCATTTGCTCTTCCATTAGAGCTCTCAAGCTTGGCAGTCGACGAGTTTCGAGCACCCGCTGCAGGGCGGGGAGGAGAGTGAGATACGACGATGAAGATGACGCATACGGGCACAACGCAGAGATAGCAATGCTGGAATCGTATAGCCAGTCTGCAAGAGACGAGGCACTTCTCGTGAGAGCATTGGTGGATGGGGAAGAAGCAGAAGTTCTCATATTCAAGGTTAGTTTTCCACAGTCTATGTTTCAAGCATAAATAAAAGATCTTCTTTGTTTCTGTTTTTCGGGTTTTTATATGGTTTTTTTTTTTCTAGGAAACACCAAAAAAAAAAAAAAAGAGACCATAGAAAATAGCATCGTTTTCATATCATTTCATTTTTGTAATGAAAACAATTTGAAAAAGGAAAAAAAACACCTTTTAATTAGTTTCTAAATCTTGAGTGTTTTTTGAAAAAATTTTCAGAAATAAGTTCGCTTACCAAACACAATTTTAATGGAAAAAATTTCAGGAAACAGGCATCCAAATGCGATTCCATAAAAATTTTAGAAAACGAAAACAAAAAACAGAAACCGTAAACAAACGGCCTTACAACCAGAAACTATTACTGTCTCTTGCAGGGCAGAAGCACATTATCATTCCTCTCCATTTCTCTCTCTTTCTCTCTCTCTCTCTCTCTCTCTCTTGTATGGCTTGCTCGACAATGTTCACATTTTCTTGGTAATTGCAGGGGTTCTCATCATGCTTGAGCTATAGGACTTCTCCAGACCCATCAAGAAGCGTTCTTCCAGAAAGGGCAGTGATCAAATCCATTGACAGAATTAGAGGTCCTTTCAACCCCTCTAATATCGAGTTCATTGAGCAAGGATTGTCTTGGGAAACTTTTAAGAGCCGTCTCCAACCCAATTAAGTGATTGATTTCGTTTTTTTGAACCTGTTTTATGTTGTTTAGAACAGAAAAAATAGAAACTGATGTGGAAAACTTGTTTCCGGAAACGGTTTTTGGGAAAGTTTTCTGAAAACACCCCAAAACCAACCATAGTCGATGTCTATTTATGGATGACCTTTGACAAAAGCACTGATCATCTCATCAACTGTATATTCCAAATTCGGCAGTTCAAATTAGTATAGTAAGCTTGCAAAATTTTCACGTGGTTCTTTAAATGCTAGAGTATAAATAATAGCAAAGTGAGACAAAAGTTTGGTCTGAAACTTAGACTTCTGCATTAGACCATGAAGTATGGTACCTTCATCTAATAAATCGGATAAAAAGTTTCCACTCTTTAGCTTTTAAGTTTCACTACTATTTGTAGTAGATTATTTTGAGTATGTAATAAAAAATAAGTTACCCTATAGATTATCCATGAATTTTTCAAAATTTATGAATGCATTTCAAGTACAATTTTTTTTTTTTTTTGTGTAGAAAATAAAGTTGGTTAATTCCATAAATAAGAGAATGAACACACTTGTGAAAATTATTGTTGATCAGTTGTTAAAATTATAATTGACGGAGTTATTATTATTATTATTCCTTTCGTGAAGAAAGAGTGGTACTTAATACAAGCATTAGAAGAAAGGTGAAGAGAGGGAGAGGGAGAGGGAGGAACTGCCTTGAGAGAGAGATTATTTATGAGCTTTATTAATCTTTTAAACTTAATAATACTTTTTTAATATGTTTCAAAACAGTAATTAGTTTGATTAAATAAATGAGAGAGAATGAGATTGTATAGAGATGGGAAAATTATTGGTGAGTTATCAAAGCTATAGTTGAGAGAGAGAGAGAGAGAGAGAGAGAGAGAGAGAGAGAGAGAGAGAGAGAGAGAGAGAGAGAGAGGATTCCCTTTAATTCTATAAAAATTGAAGGGTACTTATTTATTTCTTATTTTGATGAGAACCCATAAAGAGAAAATGAGGTATTTAATTTTGGTATTAGAAGAGAGAAAGAGAGAGGAAAAAAGGACAGGAAGCAAGGGAAAGTAAAAATTTTGAATTAGGTGGATTTACTTCGCTTAGAGGTGTGCTTGATTAATACTAATTAACAAATCTATCAATCACATACTTATCTAAATTGCATGCGTGAATAATAAAACAACCATACAATAAATCCAAATACAGTGAGCACTAGGGACCGCAATGGACCAAGGCGAGACAGAGATCGGGATTTTCATTCACGCCTCCACGGGTATAAGACTTCCTCCATTCCCGTCTCCACCCCACCCAAGCCCAAGCCCAAGCCCAAGCCCAAGCCCAAGCTTAAGTTTTTTTTTTTTTTTTTGTGGGCTAAATCCAAACACATTCCATGCATAAATTCCTCCAAAAAGAGTAGCAAGCTACATTCTTTCTATAGAACTGAGAGTTGCATTTACCGGTGACATAAGAGATGAAGTTTCTATTCTATTCAGTTTCAGTTCATACAAAGTGCATAGCCTCTGGGGTGCCTGCTCACCCCATCCACTGATGGAATAAAGACTTCATTGTAACATAAAATTAGATGGACAAATGTTGAGTTGAAACCAAAGAAAATATGAAAATTCATGACTTGCCAAGTCAATCATAGTAAATCATAACAACAATAGGTCAGCAATAATATAAACCAATCTAGTATTGCAAAAAGATGAATCTTCAGCTTTAATACAGAGAATACTAATTTAATGAAACACATATAGAAGTAAGTCCAAGGCATGAACCTACCTAGCAACATCGAAACAATGTAGTCCGGCTGGCTTGCCCTGCAAATCCTTGACTAGAGAAAGTGTAGCCCTCTCATCCCCTTTGCTCAGCTCCTTATCAGTTATCAACTTGTTCCAAAACTTGCCATCGCAACTCGGCAGCCTCGAACAAACCATCAATTCTAAAACTAGGCAATTTCGATTGCCAACGTAGTGACATTCCTGCATATATAATAGACCAGAATGCCCATTCAAAGAACTTGGAACACCCAGAAAAAAAAGTGTAATAGTGTTGGTTTCTGGTTCACCCCTTGGTGTTAATTTACATCGTGACAGAAAAGACATATTATATAATCTAATACTGGCTTCCAACAAAGATATCTTGGTTTTCATACAAGCTAGAATTTGCATTCAATTGAACAACAACCATGACCCAATTCAAGCATGCATACTTCCAACGAGTTTTCATGCCACAAATTAAAGAAAAACAAATAGTCCTAGTGAGAGAGAGAGAGAGAGAGAGAGAGAGAGAGAGAGAACTTGGTCCCTGGAAGTGGAGGCACTGGAGCTGGAGGCTTGGATGGTCAACCCTAAACCTAAGCAATTGATCTGGCAAGCAAACGAAAGCTTCATATCTGAGTTCTCCCCTTCTCCAACAAAGTTTCAGTTCGTTTGTTCGTTCATTTGTAAGAGGGAGAGAGTGTTGGGGACTGTAAAATTTTCTACGACCTAACTATAGTGCATACGTGTAATATCAAAAATTCTTATCTGATTAGCATAGCCTAATCTACGTGATTAGAATCATACCTTCGAGATCTCTCTGGTTTGATCCCGAATAACAAGTAACAGCAACAAGTATCATACCTTCGAGATCTCTCTGGTTTGATCCCGAATAACAAGTAACAGCAACAAGTATGAATCAAATGCTCGAACTCAACCTTTGGACTTCTGTTGTATTTCTTGTACACGCCTTACTCAGAGAGTATTCTCACAGATGCTAAGATTTCTCTTTCTCACAAAAACGTGTATCTCTTAATTATAAAAAAGTGTAACTCTAGTTGCTCTTAGTGTGCGTATATATAGAGGCTACAATAGGGACCATAGGATTAGTATAACTATGGCTTACTACGCAAATAAGGATTTCTAATCTAACCAGGATTCCTAATCTAACTAGGATTAATCCTTATTTACGTAAATTATAATTTATACCATTAATGAATTATAATTGCACTCTCTGTCATACTAAAAATTATATTTCGAGCTCCATATTATTAAATGCTTATTTTTCTCCCCACATTAAGATTACAGATATCCATCTATTAAATTAAATTACTGATAATTAAATTTAATAGACTTATTTAATTCCTTGAGATCTTCCACTTAACTTATTTGATATGTCGAATTTAAAATCCATCTGCAGGATTTGACATAATCAAAACTTATAAGCTTCCTCAAGGAGTATCATCAATCCCTATACCGAGACGTGGATTTCATCAATAATTAATATTTACCATATACGTAATGTTATTGTCCAACTCATTGAGTTTATTGACCCATAAAGAATCTCATTCTTTTGTGAATCAAAACAATAGACACTACATGCATGTGTCCATTTATTATATTACGATTAAGAGTATAAGCACTTATAATAATCATGAGGTATTAATTATTTTATATAGTCAGTATAAAAACAATTACCTCAACACGGTCATGTTCAATACACACAAAGTGTACTAGTGCAAGGAGTTGAAACTATACCGCTCCCCATAGTCAAGATAGACTTATTAAAACCCTTGTGCTACAGTACTACTATTGATGTGTCCAGTTCCATTTAAGACTGTGAATGATGAGCTTATATTCCATAAGAACCGATGATTTAATTTTCTTGTGTAAGCCGTACTTTACACACCAAATCATCTACTACATAAAATAAGAGACATACATGCATAATAAATAACGCAATACGAACATTACTCACATAGATTCTCATTAAAATAGAATAACTAATTTATTAATAAATATTAAAGCCATTACACAAAACATGTCTTTTAGTATAAATTCGTAACAGAGAGAACCTGGTCCTAGAAGTGGAGGCGCTAGTCCGCAACCCTAACCCTAAGTGAGTAGTCGTTCAACCTCTTAGTAGAGTAAATGCTCTAAAAAAAGTAAAAACCAACCTATATAAAAAATAAAAAAAATTAAAAGCGAGGGAAGCGGGGAAGGGCGGAGGGAAAACTTGGTCCATCCCCGCCTGCATACCTGTATGGATTTTTGTCTCCGCCTCTATTCCCATTTTGTATCGTCCATCTCCGCCCCAAACATGGCGGATTAGGTAGAATTTTCCCTTTTCCTGGGTCCATTGTCATCCCTAGTGAGTAGTAGATTTATAATCATGAAAATCATCACTCAAAACTAGGAGTAAAGAATTAAACCTTAGTGATGCACATGAGTTCTATATAGCATCCTAAGCATCATAATGATCATATGAAATTAAGCACAGATGTCATGATCTCAACAAAGATGCATAAATAAAAAAAAAATCTTGTTGTACTTTTCAAACTTTCTATTTTTTTATATTTTCCAATATATTAAACAAAATAGAAAAAATACAAATACAAAATAAATCCTAGCACTAGGAACATAAGATAAGCATGAAGTATCAATATCCTAGGCTATGTCACAAACAATCATCCCTTAACAGGATTAGCCCTAACAAATTTTTCATGATTATCAAGGGGCTTGGAACTCACATCACCACAAATATTTAGATTAGATTTTTTTTAACCCAAATAGCCCTATATTTAGGTTTTGCAATGGCTTCATCGGCTTTTTGTTATGTCTTAGGCTTTGCCTTGGCATTACGGTTCCTATCCTTGCCATATCTATTAGGAACCTACCTTGACCTCGATTGATGCATAAAAATTTCCAATTCATTATTCAATGCAATGATACAAATCTGATTAAAAAATTTTTTAAACAAGTTTGTTTATTTATTATGAACATTGAAATTTGAAACTTGTTTCAATTTTTGACAATAAGGCCTAATATGACCAAAAACACCACAGTAATAACAAATAGGATTAAACTTAGAAACTTTATCCTTAGCATTAGGCATAACATGTGTGGTGGTGATATTTTTGGGAGTCACAACTTAGTCTTCAAATTAGGACAATGAGGTCTAATATGACCCTTAACTCCACAATTGTGAAATGTAGGTACAAATTTAACATGCTTAGCCTCATAAGGTATGAAAGACTTACCTGACTTAGGCTTATTTGTTGGGTGAGAAGTTGTGGAAGCCTTTTCTTTGTTTCTAATCTCAATCTTGTCCAAAGAACTCTTTTGAGCATTCTAAATTTCATCAATTTTCTTGAAACCTGGGTTCATCTTTTTTAAAGTATTGTTTGAAGCAGACAATTCAGACTTTAATTTTGACACCTTTCCATGTAAGCCCTTATTGGTCTCAACACATGCATGCAATTTTGTTTTGTAATGTAATGACCTTTTCAAATAAAGTGGCCCTATAGGACTTCAATTTCTCAATAAGAATACAAGCTTTATCAGCCTCTTGTTTCAAAGTGTATCTTTCCTTCTCGATTGTCTTATTTTTCCTGGTCTTTATATAATTTGTCATAGGCCTGATGAATGTCCTCTTCTTTACCACTCTCATGGTCATTATCCCTATCTGAGTCTTTTTAAGTTGACTTATAGGACATACTAGGTTTATTATCACAATCAGACTAAAAGTTAATGCCATGAAAAGATGGTCTAAATGTAGCAAAATACCTAAGTTTTTTCACTATAAAGAATTTGCAATAGCGGAAGTCCCTATACGCTCAGATGCAGATGTAGTGCATGCCATGATAATATTTGACTTCTCATACGCAACTTCAAGACTATCCCATGGCTTTTTAGTAGCGTTACACTTAGATATATGACTAAAATCAAAGGATGTAATACTATTACTAATGACATTGATAGCCTTACAATTCCAAGCATAATTTTCTAAATCAATGTTATCCCATTGTTCTTGTGATTTAGAAATAGTTTCAGTGCTTATAGTCATCCTCCTTGACTTCTCATATGCAACTTCAAGATTATCCCATGCTTCTTTAGCAGCATTACACTTACATATATGACTAAAATCAAAGGGTGTGATACTATTACTAATGACATTGATAGCCTTACATTTTCAAGAATAATTTTCTAAATCAATGCTATCCCATTGTTCTTGTGATTTAGAAACAGTCTCAGTACCTATAGTCATCCTAGGAGGACTCCAACCATGTACAACAGATATCCAAGTATGTTAATTAATGGACTTAATAAAAAAAAACTCGTACGTGTTTTCCAATCAGCATATTTAGAAGCATCTAACAAAAGTAAATCTATGTATTAAGATAATTAGGACCTCACTCTTTAAAAATCAAAAAATAATTTTTAAGTGTCCCGCTTTGATACCAATTGAAAATTTTGAATTACGTAGATTTACTTTGCTTGAAGGTATGCATGATTAATACTAATTAACAAATCTATCAATCACATACTAATCTAAATCACATGCATGAATAATAAAGAAATCACACATTGAACATACAATTTTTACGTGGAAACCTAAATTGAAAAAAAACCACTGGACTTAGACACCTGGTCCAATCTCCAAGCACTATAATAAGTGAACAGTTCACATGAACAACTTATAACTGTATCAACTTAAAACCCATGAATCTAAATTGAATTGATCTTACTTGCACACACCGTGATTCACCATTCTCCCGTGCTTAAACCTCGATGCACACCACGCTGCGAATACTCCATCTTGATGGTCCACCAAGATTGAACTGTTGTTGAAGATTTGAAATTCTTCTTCTTGCTAACGAGCAAGCATGGGCTACTAAGGTTTCTTTAGAGCTCTCAAGAATGTTGAAGATTTATTTTCCAGCTCATCAACCCTTTACAAATTGAACTTGGCCTTACATAGAACTTTAAGAGCAAAGCCAGCCAATCAAGAAAGTTTTTAAATCAATTTACCGATGGTTGCCACAGCGAGATGGTAGTGCCAAGACATTGTGGCTCACTAAAAATTTCACCAAAAAATAGTTCAATTCTTGGCAATAGGTAGCACTAAGATAGCGAGAACTTGTAAATGTGATTTTCAGCCTAGAAATTATTGATACTTGCATGGATTATTCATACACTCCTTAGCATTTGTTTGAACACCCAACCCTATTGAACTACATATCATGAAAGATCAATTGGTGTGATATTACAAAGGTTTTGTTCACAAAATTTACTAAGACAATAAAATTCCTAACAGAGAGAAATGAGAATCGTTAAAAATGGTACTCACTGCTCATACAAAGAATTAGGCATAAGCCCACTAAAAAATCAAGACCTTGACTCATTCAACCAAAGAGGACTTTAAACTACTTTATTTTCTTTTCTCACTTTTTTTTTTTTTGAGGTGCAGCTTAAGCCAACTTTCACTTGCGAGGTTTCGTTCAACTCTTGAGGCTAGATTACGAGCGATTTATCCATTTGATGGGATTGAAGAGAAAATTAGTCGATGTGCACTTAAGCTGGCCCAAACACCTTTAACGGCAATGCCAAAAAAAAGAAGGCTGCAATTTTGATCTCATGCTTATGGGAAAAAAGGGGAGTAATTACATTTTACCTCCCTAGGGTTTTAGTGAAAAGTAGACTACTCTCTTGTAGTTTAAAATCTAACACATAGCTCCCTTATAGTTTGGACTAATGTGAAACTTGGCTAGAAACTGTTAGAATTAAAGGCATGTGCCCTACACGCACTACTTAGACAAGTGAGATAGCAGTACTCCCAAAATGGAGCATGAAAAAGTCATTTCTACCCTCAATTTTCCCCTTTCTTTCTATTGACCTAGAAAGTAACACAAGAGAAGGGGTGAATTGGGTTTTAAAACTTTTTGCTTCAAATAAAAACAAGATATAATTTTCAAGCAATCATACTTTAATCTAAAACTGAACGATAAGAATGAGCAAACTTAATTACAGAAATGAAAAGACTTAATCAAAACTTTAGAGAGCAAGTTTTAGTTGCAAAGAAAAGAGCAGACTCAAATTGGACTGAGTAGACTCAAATATAAACTACAAAGAATAGTTTTTTTTGCAGACACAAGGGCAAAGTCAATTGTTAATATGAGCAAACTCATACATCATACCAAATTGAATAACCACAGTTTAAATAATGCATAGATTAGAATAAACTAAATGATTAAGTGCAAGTGTTGTGTACAAGTTATATAACAAGTAAGATTGCACAATAATAAAGAAAGAGGGAGGGAGATAAGAAAGTATGATACCAGTATTATTCTCATGATTCGGCTTAAATCTTCATAAGCCTACGTCCACGCCCCAAGGGTCCTTCCTTGAGGATTCTCTCCACTATATCCAATCCTTGATACAGTCACTAACCTTTTTCTTAAGCGCTAGTCCTTTCTTTACAGTGATTCTCTCACTCCAATTGGATTATCCCAGGTTCTAGTCACACCTAACCAACTAGACTTTTACAAGCTCTAGTTCCACCCAACCTAGCTACTCTTCTAGCTAGAAATCTCTCTTTTCAAAAAAGAATAAGAATACAAGCACTTTTGCTTTACAAATGATTCTCTCAAAGAATAAATATACCAATGAAGAACAAAGGTTACAAGAATAAGAACTTGCAGGCTCAAAAGCTTTCTTGATAGGATTTTCACTTTTTGTGCACACTTGTTGTAAGCTTTCTTCTTTGTAGTAGTAAACTTTATATAGGGCTTCAAATATGTCTTCAATCAACTAGCCGTTAAAGAGTTGTTGGTGAAGATCTTCCAAAATAGTCTTCTTACCTGAAATGGCTTGGATCCCTCTTTAGGATTTCTAAAATCATGTGGCTGTGTATTTTCTATATTTAAATATATTTTCTTGTCTGAATATTGTTGTTCTTTGAGGAAGACGTGATAGATATTAATCTTTAATCAATCTTCAATTAGGCTTCAATCAATCTTCAATATTTGAATATATTTCCTTATCTAAATATTCATCACATAATTGAAAATATTCCAACTGTCTTTAATGCTGAAAATCTTGACCAAATTGCTTTTTTTAATGACCTAAGGCTCTATAGAATACATTCAGAATATTTCTAGTTGTACGCTCCCTTGAATCTTCCTGGCAATATTAATGATTGATCCAATCTTCCATTATGGTGCAGATTCTAATAAATCTTCATTTAATGACTCAAGGCCCTCTAGAATATCTTCCAAATGTTTTCACCTTTGAGGTTTGACCAAATATCTCCATTTAGTGACCCAAGACTCTTCCAAAATATACTTAGAATATTTTCAGCTTTTACTTCCTTGAATCTTGTCGGCTAATTGAATAATTGACCCAATCTTCCATTCTTGTATATATTCCTTACCAATAAATCTTTATATCCAAAAATTGCAGATATCACCAATCTTGAAGACTAATGACAGTATCTCTTGGATAGAGTATTGTCGAGTGTATATGGAAAGAGATCATGTCCTTTTATTTTTTCATGGAAACATTAATTCTACACAATCTCAATATAAATTGCGATATAAATTACATACTTTATTTCCCAACGCTTCTTTTGAATTTGAATTTAAATATCTTCTAGAAGCATCTTCAAAATAAACCCTTATTCAAATTCCAGAATCAAGATCTTAATTGTATGCTAGATTCTCCATGTGGGTTGCATGATTTCATGATCTTTGCAAACCTATATCACAACACCACTAAAACCAAGATTAAACATATCACAATAATCACAATAGTCTTAGAAACATTTATCAATCAAATACTAAAGTATGTTATCATCAAAATCATATATTAAAGGCATTTGAATAACCATGGGGCTAACACTTTCATTATCATCCTCCCCAGTGTAAACAGTAACCCCCACCCATCACTGTCATATGTCACCACCGCCCATCGGCACTCATTCACATTCCATGCATCACACCCCCCTCTCTCTCTCTCTACCCACAAAACACATAATGATATATATACATATACATATTAGGGGTCATTTGGAGGGAATTAATGAGAAGGACGGCAAACCTTGAAGTTCTCTCTATTTGAGACTAAAAAAGGCCCAGATGAGTTTCGATTCGCGTATATGAGCTTTGTTGTAATTACTATTTATGTGGTGACATGGCCATTGTCAATCTAATGGCTAAATTTTAGTTTTTTTTTCCATTATTTCTAGAGAAATTTTAAGGTTCTCTGTTTGTTTGTTTGTTTTTTTTTTTTTTTTTTTGTATTACTTTTGATGATAAGTATATATAGATTCCTTTATATGTAAATATCATGTTCAATATACTACAATTCTTGGAAAATGAAGCATACAATTACAATGCATTTACATCATACCATTGTCTGGGTTTTTATATTTTTAGAAAAGAGGAAATTAATCTTTTCCATATCATTTTAATTTGATTGATATCTGGATCTTTTATACTTTGTAAAAATGTAAAAAAAAAAATGCATATTTTGTTAGTAAGGGAGAAATGATGCAATTGTTGAAATGGGCCTTTGGCAAGGGTGTTCATGGCCGCGAAAGACCGGTTTGGATGACGTAGGTCTCCACCACCTGAGATGGTGGTGGAGCTATGAAGGTGAAGGTGGTTGTGCCTTCCCGTTTTAAGAGAGAGAGGTTGAGAGAACATAGGAAGGTGCTGGTTTGGGAGATGGGTTCAACTGGGTGCTGAAGGGGTGGCTCACAGTGATAGTGTGAGGGTGTGAGTGCAGGTGTTTTGGTTGGTCAACAATGGTGGGTCTACAGGCAGACTAGAGGGTATAATGTGAGTGGGGCATTTTGTCTTTCTATCACAGCGGTAAGTCATCTGATTTTCACTGAAACTCTAAGGAGATAAAGTGTAATGTCGAAAATAGTCATAGCAATATCTAAGATACTTATAAATACTAAATAAATAATAAAATAGATTTGAAGCTTGAACTCCTCTTCTTTTAGTTAAAAGCCTTTATGGATACACTGACGTTGTAAACGAATTGAGTTTGTTGGTTATTTATATTTGACTTGAAAACTTAACAAGTTTCAAAGTATGATCAAGTTTGCTTTATTTATTTTTCTTAATTAATTTCAAAACAGCATCAATCTAGCCGACCACGAATAGCTTTAGTTTTTCTATAGCCTTAGGATGTATGTTTATCCAGTTGAGTTCTAAAAATCAACGAGTTCAAAATATATTTAAGTTTAACTTGTAAACTGCGACTGACTGTTTAACAAGCGAAGCATGAATTGAGTTATACTAACTTGCGTTGTTTTACAACCATAAGATAAAGTGGTATCCAGTTGTTTTGCCAAGTTTTTTTTTTTTTTTGGTTATATAGTCAGAGTATTTGGGTTAGCTTATGCGCACTTTAACTAATCCCCTCCTAAGTTTAGTCAAAGGTAGATCCATGCAAGGACTAGGAGACATACAAAAGATAAATATATTATGGCTTGATCTCAAAAGAGTTGCAAAATTTCAAACTCTCTCAAAGTTTAGGCTTACAACTCATAGAGTCTCGACTGGAGTACCCCTTGGGGTTTGTTTTGCCAAGTGTAATGTTATTTTCTTGTTGACCCACAGGGGGGGGGGCGCGCGGGGGGAAGGAAGAAATATTAGGTGGTCTTTTGGCAAATCCAGAAGGATTAATAAATACCGTTGGCCAAGTTACTCCCTTTGTAAATAGATGCTCTTCACATATTTTTGCCATGCACATTGCTTGTAGCCTAGTATGAAGTTTGACCGTTTCAACAACTAAATAATTGAAGTTGTTAGGCTTTCAGGTCATGACTTCTTAGTGAATTTATTTCTGTATCAAGACATCACATGCTTGATCATACAAGCTTCCTACCATGTGTAAAATATACAATAATCCACTAGTCAAAGAGGACCTTTGTCAATGAACCGGAGTTAGGAAGCTAAACTAATTAAATGATTATTAAAGAATAATTTATTACGTCCTTTTAAAGAACTAAATGTCTCTTCTACTCTCACAATGCAGTGAATTCTGAATATACTAGTCTGTCACGTAAAGAGGCTACTAAATGCACTAACTAGACTCACATAACAGAAAAAAATCATTAAATTATGAAAGGAGGAGAAGGAACATGTAGGACCGAATAACGAATAATGTTTTTTTTTATCATGGAGGTGGAGGTATAAAAACAAAGGACAAAAAAAGGTGGACCAGTTTGAAATCTTTTAGTTTGAGATTAGGAAGGGCACTCACGAAAGTCGCTGGATTGAATTTTTCCAGATTGAAAATAGAAGGTGAAGCATATGCCAACTAAAATAATGATTAGTATCCGTTTTGAAAAGCTAAAGATATCCTTCTAGATAGTACCAAAAAAAAATGCTTAATTAGAGAGTTCTTCTAAAATTATATTGACCTATAATTGCTTATTGAATAACATATAAAGGAAATGTTATATGTTAATGGTTTTTACACACTGTTGTGTTTGATTGGAGAATTGTGATTTACTACAGAAGAAAAAAAAAGAGTATTTGTATTCACACAATTGTGCTTTTACTTTTTTGTTTTTGAAGAGTAAATATATACAAAATGACACAACTTTTTGAGCTTTTGTTTTTCTTTATGGTCCAATTTATGGTCCAAGGGAGGTAGAAGCTTGGGAGGGCAGAGGCTCGAACATTGGATTATGAGTCGGGAAATTAAGTGTTTGACCACTAAGCTATCAATGCACTTATTTATACTCCTTCTATTTTAAATTAAAGCACCAACCATTTTGATTTATTTTCTTATCCAAAATGTCACGGCTATATCGGGATGGGCATTGGTTGAATTGGGGCTACCCTATAAAGAATTTTCATCGAGTCTATAATTAAAGCTCAAGCCCGTCCAACATAAATTCACATTCTCAAGTCCATCCATTTAATCTTTTTTTAAAAAATAATTTTTTTTTCTAAAAATACTTAAATAACATAAAATTTTAAATCCGTCCATTAATATAATCGTTGCTCAAAAAATTTTTTCAAATCTTATAAATAGTGAATGGGCTTGGACTGGTCATTGGGCTCATGACCATCCTTTTGCCCGTATTAGTGTAAATTTGTTTTATACAAAAATTCTATAGAAATAAAAATTAGAAGTGTATTTGGGCATACAAATTGTGACAAGAAACATAACAGAGAAAAGAAAAGCCATTTAGCTTTTGTGCTGAGATTTGAGACTTGAGATTTCAACACAAATGTCCAGCCGCGGATTCAGAAAAGCACACTGACGGGCACCCATTAGTCAGTACGCAACTGGGTTTTTGTCGCCCCATACGATTCCCATTCTGGGAGGGCGTTGAAGATATGCTACTCTCAGCTCATGGGATAGATACAGATATAGAGAGAGGAACATCCTGTGCTGGCTTCTGAGTCTGCTGACTAGTAACCAACCAACCAGCACTGGCCACATCACCTCCCTCCCTCCCTCCTTACTGTCTTTCTTCTCATTTTCTGCTCAAAATAGCCCATTTTGTCAACGCTACTCCTCTCTCTCTCTCTCTCTCTCTCTCTCTCAGAGTTCTGTCTAAACTTTTCCCTTTCTTTTAACTCAATTCTCTCTGTACCCATCAATCTTAGCCCTCCTGAAATTGGGTCCTCTTTCTGTTCGCTCCCTCACCCATCTTTAGTTCAAAGTCATTTTTTTTTATAGCAAAGTTCTTACCCAAAACCCCAAATGGACAAAAGCCCAGAAATAGCACTGACCCAGATGAGGAAATCTGTTGAAAAGCTAGGGTCTTCCACTGAGGTAAGTTACAATGCTATATATGCGTATACCTGTGTGTATTTATGTATGTGTGTAATATAGCAATGAATAATCTGTCAATGCCCAGTACGGTTGCTTGATACTGTATGTTATATTGGCTTGCAGAATTATGGAGAGCCGACGCTGATAAGGTTCTTGATTGCAAGATCAAAGGACCCAGAGAAGGCGGCAAAGATGTTTGTTCAGTGGCAGAAATGGAGGGCTGCATTGGTCCCGTCAGGGTTCATCCCGGACTCTGAAGTTCCGGACGAATTGGAAGCTCGGAAGATTTACTTACAGGATTTATCCAAAGATGGACACCCAATTTTGATTATCAAAGCAAGCAAACATTTTCCTTCCAAGGATCAACTCCAATTCAAGAGTAAGTTGTTCCATCACTCATTTTTAATCTGGATTTTTGTCGGTTTTGGTTCTGATGAATAAGATTCTTGTTTAATTGATAGGATGATGCCTTTTGATCTGATAATGTCCTATCCATGGGCTGTCATATGAATGTGGGGAAAGAAAATGCTTCATTATAAAAGTCCACGTGATTGGGACAATTTGGACCTTATCGATAGGCATGGTGCACTTGACTCACTGTCATGGGGCCATTCAATTTTTTTTCCCAAGAGTGATGGCCTCACATTATTTGACAATTTCCATCCGTGGTTCTTTAGTTTTCATGATCTTTAGAGATTTTTTCACAATCGCAGTTGCTATAATTATTTTATTTAATCAGGTAGTGCCGGCATTATGGTATTTCTTTAATTTTAAAATGATGGTTTGAAGCCATATTTGATGTAATGTTCCTACTTAATGGTAAGGAAAAGGCTATTATTTGTGGGTTAGGTGGGCCTAACACCGTTCCCCTTTGCTACAGAAGTGCATCAGACATAAGCAGCATGACATGTTTATTCATTTGTTGCTTGAATACTAGTATATTATATACAATGCCATTTTGTTTACTTTTTTTATTTTATTATTTAGTATTGTTGTTACTAAGCAACTTTGTCTTATTTATTATTTGTTAAACAATATTAGTCAAAACAAAGCTTTGACTATTCATTGAGAATTTAATGCTCATTTTGAATTGTAGTGAGCAGCTCTACTTGCTGACTTCAGCATGCGAGTAATCAATGAAATATAATTTTCTGTTGTTGACAAATCTGATTTTCCAATAATAAACCTCCTTATCTTTAATGAAAAAAGAAATGAGCTGCGGTGCATTTCGTTCATATATATATATATATATATATCTATATTCTTATACAAGTAATACTGTTGTGATTAATTACTACTAATCATGATTCTAGTTTTCTCGTCCCAATATTGGTGAAATTCCTCCCATGTGCGAAGTGAGAAGTAACATTAGCAAACGTGTAACCCAAATGCAAATGAGAGCTCCTGTTCATAATAAATTTACATTTTGGAATGAGTAAGGAGCCTACTTCTTAGATTCCTTTGTTTTAAAGAGGATCGGGGTCGGCCCAGCGGTAGTGGTGTCTCCATCCATGCCATGCTGTCATGGGTTCGACTAACCCTTCCCCCTTCCACAGAGCTTTGGCCCTTTAATGTACCCGAAAAAAACCTCAGGTTTAAAGAATTGATATAGTCAAACACTATCGGAGTTCTTAGAAATTGGAGCTCACTCTATGAGCTTTTCATTGATCTTCTATTTTGATTATTGATTTGAAAGATTGTGTTATGATCTGTAGAAGTTACTTGGTGTTGTAAGTTCTTCACATGGCTACCTATTAGTTATAGATCCATGGTAATCCATGCAGCACCAAGTCATAACACATGTAGGTGGACATTCCTTTACATTGAGTTTCTGTTCTGATAGCTTTTGATTTATGTGTTCTTATTCCTTTGTTCTTTAAATGATGTCATATGTTAACGAAACTAGTGTTGGTTCGCATCAATTTTAAGGTCCTGTGAGGAATAAGGCCAGAAGCAAACATAGCATTTGGCAATAAATGATGCCATGAATAATAAGAGGATTTCTCGAGTTTGTACCTTTTAATTATCATTACAGCATGCTCTGGAAAAATGAACTTCACTACATAATCTTTCAACAGTCTGCTGTTCAGACATGTTGATTCATAAGTTTCTTCAACGATCATTAGATCACTGATCAGGACAATTTTGGAGTTGTAATTTCTTCCCATGGTTGCCAATACCTCACTGGTTTGTAGTTGCACAAGTGAGGTATATGGCACCCAGTTCACATACTGGAAAGTATTATTTTCATTAAGTTTCTGATATACGAACTTTGATGTTGTACTTTTATTGCTAGGCTTTTGTGATACTTCCATTTATAATAAGAATTTTTTAGGCCCATTCCTTTAGTTGTTTTAACTTATTCATTGCATCTTTCAATACATTAGGTTAGGCTCTTTAGGTTATAGTAAATATATTTGACTTGATGAGATTTATCAGTTGAAGTCCCGAAATGCCGCATTAATTGGCTAATCTCCTTTATATTTATGTTGTTGACCCAACCTACAACAAGCGTTGTAGTGTGCTAATAAATTAAGGAACCTGAATGCAGTTTTACTTATGTTTTTTTGTCCAAGTAGAGACTCTGAATGTCAAGGAATGAAGAATATTGCGAGCAATGTCAACTCATTCTCTCTTCCCTCTATCAATTTCATTGTCTTTACGACCAACTAATGAAATATCTGATTCACTTTTTTTTGCCTCTTGGTGCAGAATTCGTGGTTCATCTGCTGGACAAAACAATTGCAAGGTATCTTTTTTGTTGTTTTGTTTGGGGATTGAAATTTTATAAAACTCAGTGACAGTGGGTGTCGTTGAATGTTTTCTACGTGCTAGTGTAATACAATAATTGCTGATATAATTGCAACAATAAATATTCAATTTCTCATGTAATTGAAAATCATAATAAGAACGAATGGAAAATAAGCCATTCTCACAAAATTTACTTTCTTAGAACTGCATGTTTGCAACCATGCACACACATGCGAGAGAGAGAGACCAAAAAGGACCCATAGTTGTTGAGCTTACAAAGAATCATTTAAGGTAATATTCCAAACATGACTTGGCTGTGACATATAACTTAATATGAAAGATGTGAAATAGTTGTTAGGGAACTCTGATTAACTTTCAAAGGATGGTGCTTTTCTTTCTGAAAACCACGCTTAATAAATGATATAAATTAGTTTCAGCCTTGCTTCTCCATTCAATTTGGAATCCATATGATCCCCTATTTTCTTATTGATTTCTGTGATTGCGACCTTAGATTCTGGCGGGTTGTGAGCTTTTAACTTGATCAAAATATCTTCTTTCCTTTTCAGAATACTTTTGCATGGTGTCTTAATTTTGGATATATTTCACTTTATATTTTAGTTTTTCTTCTTTTTGACTTTTGGTATAGCTTGATCTCTCTCTCTCTCTGTCTCTCTCACACACACACATCCTTCTTCCTAGCTCATGAAAACCCATCATCTGGCTTGGGAAATTCTTTGAAAAGGTATTTTCCCTCAAACTGGGTGTATCCAGTGGCGACTCCAGGAATTTTTGTCATTGGTGACATTTGAAAACATAAATTCAACAACTTCAAAAATTTATGCTTAACACATCTGTCACCTATTTCCAATAAATCGACTTCCCAAATCATTAACAAAAGAGAATTTTTATATATTGATTCTAAAAAGACATGCAAATACATGGATTTCTACAATTGATCTTGGCATGATTTCATATTTTGAAGTGTTGCTGAATACTCTCATTATCAATACTATGGAATACAAAGTAAAAAATTGCTTTACTCTGTAAAAAGCAAACCCTAAGAATATAATGTAGACGTTGTAAATAAGTGTTTTATCTTTACAGTGGGTTCAAGTGACACCCCTCAACAATCAGTGGCTTTGCCCCTGGGTGTATCTATCTACAAAGATTATGATTCCCTTCTTTCCCATGTTACATAGGCAGTGTGTCGAATTTACTTCTGTCCAAAGAGTCTCATAGGTGTTAATAATGCACAAAAGTTGGCATGAACTTTTTCTTTGTCATGCAGTTCTAATTTTCTTTGAGCAAGAAATGGGGTTTCATTCTCACACTGATTGCTTGTGTTCAATTCAGTTCTTTCAAAGGAAGAGAAATAGGAAATGAGAAGTTGATTGGAGTTCTTGATCTGCAACAAATAACTTACAAGAACATTGATGCCCGTGGGTTAATAACCGGTTTTCAGTTCTTACAGGTAAATCTTTCTCAACATGTAGAATTGTTTGTGTGTGGAAACTATAAGAGACATACTAGGGTATTAGAAGATGTAAGGAACAGGAGAAAATGGTGGTACACAGCTCTACTTAAAGCTTTGGCTAAGGTTCTTTTTGTGTCCCTTCCTGGTGAGTATATTATGAAACACAAAGAAAACAGTTGTTAATTGAATGCTTTATCCAATCAAAATTTCATTAGTGAAAATTTATTCAAGAAAAGACAGTGAAGCAATGTAACCTGAGGAAATGCAAGAAATTATATTGGGGTAGAGCCCAATTCATAAGGGATGTTTGTTACTGAAGATTTAATGTTCTTGCTAAGTCATTGTACAGCCTCTGCTGGCTCCATGATCGGTTCTACATGTGCACATGTTGGATTCCATAAATTGGTACATATATGACTGAGTCTGTTAATCTTGCAACGTTCAATCCTTTTTCCTTTGCTTGTGTTATTTTCACAGTATTATCTAATGCTAATAGATTATCAAGTTCAACTGATATTAAGAAGTTGAATTTGGGTTCCATCAGATGTTACATGTTTAGTCTTGGCACCTGAATTCCAAGACCTGGTCAATTGCATTCTATGAAGCATGGACATGCCTCCTAGGGTGCGGTGTCTGTGTGTGTTTTATCGACATGCATCCATACGTATCATCGTGTTTTAAATTATTTCAAAATGGGACACAAATTGACACACAACAGACGACACGAATGACATACATCTACGGTCCTGGCACTAGTTTCAAGAAAATAAAAAGGGGCCACAGATTAAAATAAGCAAAAATAGACATAGATGTATCCACTAATTCCTCTTTTGGGCTTTTTAATTGTTGAAACGATACAGTCTTACAGATTTCAATTTGTTTGAGTAAAGTAATGTATTCCCATTTCTTTTCGAATATGTAAACGTAGAAAATGAATTATTTGTTGTTATTTGCATATGAAAGATAGAAATTTATTGTCATGTATATAAACCATGACCCAACTTGTCTGTCTTAAACTTTCTAAGGTTGCAGTGTGAGTATGTTGGTGGTATGTCATATCTATTTCCTCTATTCATTTCCATGCTTCTTAGATTTTTTGAATTACATAGCGTCATTTTTTTTCTTCTTCTTTTGAGCATGATTTCATGTAGAATGGCTAGAACTGGTCCTTTTTTTTGTTGACCCTTTTCTTAGGTTGCAATCTTAGTTTGGATAAGGATGTCAAGGTGTGCTCTGCTGGAATAAGTAGCTTACAGGACTGTCATAAAGCTGGCTTTCTTTGCAATTCCTACAATTTGTCTCATCAACCATTGAGGCCAAGTCCTGCTGCTTGAATCGGAAGCCAATTTTGTGTTTGTTGTTGCATTCCCATTGAGGCTGTTTAGTAGGCTCAATCCTTATTAGAGATTCTTGCACCTGCTCGGGCCTTGCCGTGCTTGGGTTTATCTGCTGCCATATAATGCCACCTAGATTGACCTTAATCCACAAATCAATAGTCTTAGATAAACATCGCTCCTGGGTTTTTCACTGTAAATTTCCTGGGAAAAAAAAATTGGGGCATACTCATCATTGAGGATTTGGAAATTTGGCAAATGCATTTATGTTTAGATAAACACAAATAAATTAGGTTCCAAAGCCGTTGTCATGGATGGCTAATTAGCAATGGGATTAATATGATTCTTTTTAACCTTTTACAAACCTCTGCTCCACTCTTAAAGTATGTTGGGTGCTAAGGTTTGTCATACCGTTCTCAAAATTCTTTGGCACCCAGATTTTTGCTGTTTAATCTGAGCTTCCATACAGTGTTTGTGTCTCTATTATATTTTTATACTGTTGCCCAGGTTCCTTCTTACAAGCCTCCTTGTGACTTTGAACTTCCCATTCCCCATGAAAGTTTTAAGTTGATTATATCCGTATTTTTCAAGTCTTGTATAATAGATCAATTCCTTTGTTAAAGAACAAAGAGTATCAGTGGAGAGTAGAAGCACAAAAGACATAATGGTTCAACAATGTGCCAGGTCCATGAAGATGTACAAAACAATAAAATAAAATAGTATAAATAAAAAAATAAGTCTTTGATAACAGGGTTATAAAGCTTTTCTTCCTCACCTCTATTGGAAAACTTATGTTCTACATAACAAAAATCAACACCCCCTAGTGAATGCATACATATATCCATTGTGTGGCGTTGAACATACTGTCTTCAAGATAGTATTCTATGATAACCAAGATGGACTATTTGCTTCAGACCTAATAAGGTTGAGTATCAGCATATGACACATCTAGCAATCAGTAGTTGGACTCATTCTGAGATTTCTACTACAGCACGATGAATTTATACGTTGTGGCTGAGCTTGTTATTAACCTTATGTATTCTGGTCATCTGTTAGAAAATATCATATTATCTAAATTACTATATGTAAGCATTTTTCATCCCTAAAATCCATGTTGATACGTCTACCAGTTGCAAGTTCATGTCAAAAGTGCTGTGGAATCTCCTTGCAGTAATAATTGAAAAGATAATTAAATATAATGTTCTTGTGAATGTTTCTGTCAAAAAAGTGAGAATAAAAAAACTGAAATTTAGGCTGGCTTTGAGATGTCATTTGGTAAGAGCTAGGAGCTGCAACCCTAAAGATGAAATACCTCATGCTCTATGAGGGCAGCTTTCATGAAGACCTGATCTTAGTCATATGTCTGTAATATTACTCTGCTACAAGTTTTTCTTTATTTTTTTTCATTTACATATACACACACACATATATTGACAATTTGACATCCTTCCCTTCTATTCATGTAGGCGTACTACCCTGAGCGCTTAGCGAAGTGTTACCTATTAAATATGCCCCGGTTCTTTGTGAGCGTTTGGAGAATGGTTTCCCACTTCCTTGAGAAAGCAACTCTAGAAAAGGTATGTATATTCCTCAAAGTCCAAAAATATAAATAACCTCTTTAATTAATTTGCGTAAACTTGTAGACTTTGAAAAGTAATAATAAAAGGTTGAGTAGATTTATGGATCCATAAGTATCAGGGTGCAATTGCCAAAAGCTATCTGCGAGAGAGAACAAAAGAAAAGAAAGTCCGTAAGCATTTTTCAGTGAATATGCACTTTTAGAATACTGATTAGGCTTGGAGATACTGTTCAATGAAATTTAAGTCCTACTATTTTGATCAGTCAGTTTCAACATAATTTTTCCTTGGAAGTGTATTTGGTGTTCTGACATGAGTTGATATCTTGCAATTTTGCAAAATTTAATCATCCAAATTCTCTTTTAATAGAGACATTAGAGATTAGGGAGTATCCCAAAATTCCCCACTCATTGAAAAGCAAGAAATATATAATAACCGGATAAATTATGCCTGAACTGATCTTTTGATTATGGTTAACTACTTAAACTTGAGAATTTTCTTTCTGAATTGCCAAATTATTGTGATTTTGTGATTAATGCAGATTGTTATTGTAACCAATGAAGACGAAAAAAGGGGGTTCATCAGGGAAGTTGGTGAGGAGGCCCTGCCGGAAGATTACGGTGGGCTGGCAAAGCTTGTAGCTCTCCAAGAAGTTATACTGACCCCATTGGAGGATTAACTCTCGGTCTACCAGTCTGTGAGGCTGTGACTGGAAACTCTACCTGCTGATTCTGATGTATGAATGATACTTATTCCATATTTACTGGTCTTACCAGGTTAATTGCCTTATAGATTATCATCAATTATTGGTCTTACTGCAACTGAATAATTCTATCTACTCTGTTCTACTAATTAAATAATACTGTGCTGAGCATAATGCTTTCGGATTAATATACAGATTTGTCTTTGGATTCTGTTCAGAATTTTAGTATTAGCGAATGTATCAGTTAGAGAGCAAAAGAAAAAAAAAAACAGAAAAGAAAAAATAGAGAGAGAACAAGATCCTTGAAATCTGCTTTTTCTCAAATTTTCATAGACATCATTTTGGACTATGTTTTTAAAAATATTTCTCAACTTGCCCCCTCAAATTTATAAATTTCCGCCTCAAAATTTTACCTGTAGTTTTAGAAAATATTTTCCTCTCAAATTTTTAAGTACTCCATTTTTACTTATAGTTTCGGAAATATTTCTCTATTTTACACTTAAAATTTCTAAATAACTCCCTTACATAGATATTTTAGTTTGAAAATCCCTATATATACTTATACGCACTATACATATGAAATCTAGCTTTGATTATAAAATGACAAATTCAAGATTGAAATTAATGGTTGTCTCATATATAAATTATTTGACGGGTTTAAAACACTACATCAATTACCAAATCCATTAAAACTTAATCTCCGCTATGTGTGAGGCTACTTATCCAGGTCAACTTTCAAAACAATTATTTTGCCCTATAGTTTTAGAATATTATTGTCACAATTTGGTAATTGCCCATCTATATTTTTAAAAAAACTCCACTTTTATCTATGGGTTTACTAATTTTTTTCCATTTGTCCGCTTAAAATTTGTAAATTGCCCCCATCTCGATTTTGACCTATAGTTTCATAAATGTTTCCCAATTTGTCCCCTAAAATTTGTCCACTATGCATCATCCACCCGACCTTCATGTTACAGTAAGTCATGAATCTACTATTTCTAGCTCTGATTTTATAAGCACATGGAGACCTACCTTGCATCATTTATCGCATGAATCCGCAATCTTCTTCCATGCATATTCACTTTTGATTAACACTGTATTATGTAACATACCTATGATGATGAATTTTTTATAAGATCAAAATCGATTGCCCTAACGAAAGGGTCAGACAAATATTTAGTTGTACAATAATATCAATTATTATCACTCATATTCAAGTTTTATAATGTAAGACTCATTAAATATACGAAAGAAAGAAAAAATAAAAACCGTAACTAAAAAAAGTACGTAAAATGATTCAAGTTTTACAGTGTAAAAACCTATCAGACACACCGAAGGAGAAAAAAAAAAAAAATTCCTAAAAAGGCTAAAATCACATGTACTGTCTACGTTGTACCTCCTAAAATTACGGTGCATGAGTCATTAGACTTTTCTGGAAGGGACGAAGTGATTTGCGTGCAGCAAAGTCAAGAGTAATAAACCCCCATCCACCTTCAAAATGACTCTTGCACTTCTACTCTAATGTTGATGCGATTATATTTTACCTTTTTATTATTTAAGTGAAAATCACATGATTTTGATATGATTTAAAAGTGAATCACATAACTTCTTTGTGATTTAATGGCAATTCTATGAAGGGGTATTTTTTTTATTTATTATTTTCTCTCTCCAAATGGAATATCAAAAAGAGAATTTTGTCTTTTATATCAAAATAAAAAATTATCTTTTATAGAGATATTTTATCATTTCACTATATATGTCAAGACACCATCTATTTTTTAGATAAATTCAAAGCATAAGAGAATTATGTGTTTGTTTTTAAATCAAAAAAACTTATTTCATTGTCGTTCAATCGTGCTGATAAAGTTTAATTATTTCAAAATTATTTAGTGCGAATCCATACTTATTCCACTCTATGGATTTTTTATTAGGTGGGTCTCGGATATATTTATTGGACCCATCGAATGAAGAAAATTTATTAATTTGTAAAAAATAAAGTAATGGTGACACTGCACCAAATATTTCTTCATGCATTGTAGGAATAAAAAATTATTCAATAGTTTTAGAACACTACATTATTTCTACTCTACCACTTATATAGTGGTGGGACTTCTTTTATTTTGATCCCATCTAACAGATATAGACCATAGTTGCCGAAATGGAAAGCAAAGCGGGAGACGTTAGGGGAAACGGAAGTAGGAAGCGCGATCAAAAAATATAAAGGAAAACGAAAAACAGGAAACGATTAGGAAACTTAGTAAGAAACTTTTCCGAAACTCAGAAAAGACTTTTAAGAAACTTAATGGGAATCTTTGGAAAATTTATTAAAAATTTTGGAAAAACTTAGCAGAGACATTTGAAAAACTTAGTAGAAACCTATGCAAATAATTTCATAGATACTTAGTTAGAACTTAAAGAAAAATATGTATAAAAATTAACATTTTACCTTTTCAAAGCGTTTTTCAAGAGTTTCTTAAACGTTTACCAAAAGTTTCTATTAAGTATCCAAAGAGTTTTCTATAAGTTTCTTAAACGTTTTTAAAAAATTTCTAAAAAGTTTCACCATCGTTTTCAAAATGTTTCTCTAAATTTTTAAAATAAATTTCGTTCTCGTCTTAAAAATGCATTTCCGGATAAACGCGATTCTACCCCCTAAAGTGGTTTCAAAGTGGTTCTCGTGCAACTATGATATGGACCCACATGTGAACGGAGGAATAACGCTAGTGGCTCTCAAAGCACTAAATAATTTCTCATTTGGAAGAGAAGAATTGTGTGAATTTTTTGTTATTTAAGTCGACCAATCAAAAGGAGGGTTCGGGACAAGAACCATGAGCTCAGCCTCATGGTAAAAGTTCTCATATTCAAAAACCCTACCAATAAAACAGCGGACACTTCAGACACTGAATGCAGCCTCCGAACCCTGTTTCCCAGTATTTGAACTTCATAGGTCAAACCACGCGGCCCACACACCTCTCTCTCTCTCTCTAAATATTGAAGGCCAACCTGTGCTCGCTCTAAAACCCCTTCTCTACCTTTTGACAATTTTTAGCTCAAAATGGCGGCTTCAACCCTTCCTCACCACCATTTCCTCAGCGGCGGCGCAACCTTCACCCGCCTCCCCAAACGCATCCTCCGCCCACCCACGGCCGCGGCCTTCACCGTCCGTATGTCCCTCCGGGAAGACGCCCCCTCCCTCGCCGTCGTCGGCGTCACCGGCGCCGTCGGGCAAGAATTCCTTTCCGTCCTCTCCGACCGCTCCTTCCCCTACCGCTCCATCAAAATGCTCGCATCTAAACGCTCCGCTGGTAAACACCTCACCTTCGAGGGCAATGACTACCTCGTCGAAGAGCTGACCGCCGAGAGCTTCAATGGCGTCGACATTGCGCTGTTCAGCGCCGGTGGCTCGATTAGCAAGCAGTTCGGCCCGATCGCGGTCGATTGCGGTTCGATTGTTGTCGATAATAGTTCGGCTTTTCGGATGGATGAGAAGGTGCCACTCGTGATTCCGGAAGTGAATCCGGAGGCTATGGCGCATATAAAGATTGGGTCCGGCAAGGGGGCTCTGATTGCGAACCCGAACTGTTCGACTATTATATGTTTGATGGCCGCCACTCCTCTTCATCGGCATGCCAAGGTTTGAATTGGGTGCTTTGGCTCTGAATGAATTTCGCTTGCATCGTATCTTTTAATTGGTAGTCACTAACCAATTAGCTTGTTTCATCAAAGCCATCAATTATATGTAGCGTTATATGTAGCTGCTAATTAGAGGATCTTAAACTGAATTAGACTAATCATTCTTGTTACTTCACTGTGTAGTGTAAAATTATTGTTAGAAATGCGTTCAATTAAAAAACATTTGAGAATAAATTCTGTGAAAGCCAAAGAATTTTGGGAATTGGCATATGAGTTACCCCTTAAAGCTCTATGCTCCTTGTAAAATGTGTACATTCATATTAAATTTTGTGGGTTTGGGAGGATTCCCTGGAGCTTAACAGGCTCTTTGTTAGTGGAACACCTAAAAACATATGTTGCTGCCTTACAGCTATTTACTTTACTGGACAAGCATAGGATCTGTTATTGTTTTTGAATGCAGCTCAGGGAAATATAATGGTTTGTTGATGGATTAGTATTAAAATAGATGATGATTCGACTGATATAGGTTGTTTGATGTTTAGAGAACGAACTAGTAGATTCCTAAGCTGCATTTATGTAGTTGTTATCTTTGTTAAAGGGTGATTAATAAATGAAAGATTTAGATTAGAAAGTAAGATTTTGCTCAACAATTGAAAGAAAGAAGACTGGTTATAGGATAAAAAAAAACTATAAGTAACATAAGGAAAGAGAAAAAGCAGAGAAAAAATATGAAGAGGTAGAAAAAGAAGGTTTTGAGAGTGGCAATAAGCAAAAAGAATTCAAGGTCTCATCAAGTAAACTGTTATCTTAATTTACCTTTATCTTATATGTATTACGAGTCCCAAGAATATATAGAATCTATCAGCTTTCATCGCAAGCTGCTCTGATAACCAAACATGACCGAAAGATCTTCTCAATGAATTTAATGGTTGCAAAAGCAACCCAAGTAAACATTTGTAATTGGGCTCATAATACAAATCCTAAGAATAATAGCTCTTCTAAAATAAGAAGTATAAAATTCCAAAAGTAAAATAACAAATTTGCAGCAATGAAGACACTAAACTTTAAGTATGACTTAACTAATTCCTCACAGACATGTATTATCTATACCATCACAAGAAGACTAGTGACCTCTACACTTAACATCATAATCTTCAGAATTTCCAAAAAAACATTCATTGAGTTCTAAAGATTCAAGTAAATCCTTCCTCTTTTTCATTTTAACATGCTCTACATCTCAAGCAAGAATGGCCCATAGCCATTTTCTTATGGCCTGACCCAACTACTGTCTTGACTCTTGAGGCTTAACTTTTGCTTACATTGATCTGTTACATTAATTATGCAGGTATTGCGCATGGTTGTTAGTACATACCAAGCTGCTAGTGGTGCTGGTGCTGCTGCAATGGAAGAGCTTGAACAGCAGACTCGTGAGGTTTTTTAATCTCCCATGTCAATATCTTATCTACGGTTTATATCCATCTGATATTAGATAAATTGTTTTGTTAGTCCATCAACTTGATTTGGTTTTTGCTTGTTTTGCTATAAGGTCCTGGAAGGAAAGCAGCCAACATGTAATATTTTTAAACAACAGGTTTGTCTATTAGTTCTTCATGTTTCCTAAATCCATGAGTGAGATGAATAACAGATGATAATGGATTATATGTTATTGTCCAATTTACCTCTTAATACTTTCACTATATGCAGTATGCTTTTAATCTCTTCTCCCACAATGCACCTGTCATGTCAAATGGCTACAACGAAGAGGAAATGAAATTGGTAAAAGAGACAAGGAAAATCTGGGTAAGCATATTCTCGTAATCTTTCATATTTTGTTCTCAATATCTCATCAACCATAAAGATACATATATATGTAATAGTTTTTGAGTGCTTTGGTTGAAATGGACAATTTGTTTCATCTGCATGACGTCCTTTATTTGTGGCTATTTAGAATGACATGAGTGTCCAAGTGACTGCCACATGCATAAGAGTTCCTGTTATGCGTGCACATGCCGAGAGTGTCAACCTCCAATTTGAGAAGCCCCTTGATGAGGTAATATTGTGTTTAAACTCAAATTTTTATCAGTGTTTGATTCCCATTTCCTAATAAATTTTGTTGCCAAAATTGTGTTGTTAGTGGAGTTTCCATCCTTTAATTTTCATCACGAAGAATAAATTCTTGAGACCTAGCTGTAGATGACTTAACCTGCCTTACCAACTAAGATGGAAATATGATCTGAGTTGGTACAAGGGAAAAAATTAAAACATTGTCTGTGGAATTGTTTCCCCGCTGGAGTGTGCCTGTTCCCATGTGATGATGGCTATGGTTTTGATCATTTTAGTTTGCTTCCGTGTTCAGTTCGCTCGTGGCTATATTTCCGGCTAGCTATCATTGAATCACACTAGTGCTTTTGATTACTTTTATGAAAGGATCCACTTTGGATTCTTTAAAGCTTCTACTTCCACTGCTGCCTCCTTTTTCAGTTCTTTTGCAGTTGAAATTATGCAGCCACACCTCTAAGCTTAGGAACTCTTGTCAGTAGAGCATATTCAAAAGGATATTGTGGTTTCCTTTCTTAGGGCTTGTTACAAGAAGGAAAAGTCTATGGTGCTTTTACAGCTGAAGAATTGAAGGGTGTTGGCCCCCAAAATGTTTGATATGAGTGTACAATATAATGTGCAAAAGTAACACATTGTTTGCTTTTTTCAAAATTTTGAGCAGTCATACCAGATCACATTAAAAGCATTTCCCTCTAGCTGAATCATGAGGGAGGTTTCTGTAGAAAAGAGGGAGGTAAGTGTTTCTTTGGTAATCAATACAGGATGCTAAGCTGTAGACAGCCTACAACTTGTATGCTAGAGTACATGGTATCATCTACTGTTTCTCATACTCTCATAAAGCCCAAACAAAACTTATTTAAGTGCAAAACCAACCAGAATTGAGTTCCCACCTCTACAATTATATGCACTTTGATTTCTTCCTACCATAGGAGCCAACAATTTCACCATTATACTTGATTTTTCTTGACAGGCTAAACTACTGCAAAACTAGGTGTTAATGATACAATGTTTCACTGCCAAAAGGTCATTTGATTTGTTTATTATAGCAACACCGTTGAATGAAGCCTTTAGCATCACTTATGTGGATGGGTTTGTTTATCATCCCAACTGAATCCTTAATAGAAATTTTTGTATTTCTAAATCCCTTTCTCTCAACAGGATTGACTCTTGATTCAATGTTGTATTGTTTGTCCAGGATATGGCAAGGGATATTCTGACGAATGCTCCAGGTGTAGTGATTATTGATGACCGGGCAGCTAATCACTTCCCTACCCCCCTGGAAGTGTCAAACAAAGATGATGTCGCAGTTGGTAGGATACGCCGTGATGTGTCCCAGGATGGAAACTATGGGTAAATTTTGATTTATGGCCCACTTGCTTCTCCCATATCTTTTTGATCATTCATTTTAGAATCTTCAATACTAAATGGGGATGTTTTAAAACAGGTTGGACATTTTTGTTTGTGGTGATCAAATACGGAAGGGAGCTGCTCTTAATGCTGTTCAGATTGCGGAGATGTTGTTGTAGGTCAGATTTGATTCTGCCAGCATGTTCAGTATGTGAAATATTTATTTGGTGAGATGAAGTGATGTCGGTCAAAAGAATATCAATTCCCCAAATGTGGATGTCATCAACTTGGTGAGATAGAACAAAATTTTCAGTACTTGTATTGCTGACGGTTAGGGTAATGGAACTTTGTTTGCAAATCATAATTTACCATATTGTTTTGAGGTGTAGTCTGCAAGAACTTTTGTCAAAACAATTTTGTTTTGTATGGATTTATTTTTTTTCATTGGAATAATTATCTTATATGTGAACATTATGTTCCTTGATCTCCTGAATGAACAAAGTACCACTGGAATCTGTTGTTTGCATTCTGAAGAGTTCCTCTCGTGCTCCAATTCTATTAATAAATAAATTGAATGATTATAAGGCCTTTGTATGATCTTATCTAAGGTTTGTATGATTGTACCCTCATAAAGTAGTTTAATTTGGCAAGTCGATGTAAATTTCTTGATATTTCATTCTTTATTTTTCCTTCTCTCTTTTCCGGCTTGTCATGCATGATTAGAATTAACCACAGTACCTGTTATAAACTGTGCATGTGTGAGACATGATAAGTTCTACTTTGAGGAAGAATTTTCTTTCTTTCTTTTATTTTTTATTTTTGTAGAAATAGAGGAAGGCCAAAGAGAGCAAGTGTAGTAGCATCAAGGCAGAACACGATTGCCTTAAACTTAAAGGAGATATGATGTCTAATAGGCCCAACTGGAGGAAATGGATTCCCAAGTAATTGGAACAACAATAGGCCAACATACGCTAATTATTCATTGTCATCATTTTTTTCTTCTTTTTGTTCAGATTGTTTCTTTGAGTCTATTCATTGGTGTGGATTGAGTAACCTTTTCTCTTGCCCTCCATTTGTGGTATGATTATTGTACATTTCTCAGTGTATATTGGGTTTAACATGCTCTAGTCATGCTTGATCTCCTAGGGGATCTGTTTGCAGTTTTTATGATTTTGGAGGTCAGAAGTAATAATCCTGGGTAAGTAATAGAGAAAAAGCGTTTAGTCCTCTGCATTTTGCAAGTTTCCTAGCAGCACAAGTGTAAGATAGAGAAAGAACGTAGCTCTCTCTCTCTCTCTCTCTCTCTCTCTCTCTCTCTCTCTCTCGCTCTCTCTCTCTCTCTGTGGTTTGGAATTCATGCCTACAATCAATAACACGTTTTTTTTCAATTTGAGCTGCATTTATTACATATTCTTATTCTCACAACTCAACTCAACTCAAGCTTTGGTCACAATTGCTCGGGGTCACCTAGATGAATCAGGGGGGTCAGCTAGATCAATCCATTTCCTCTAGTTGACTCTATTTTACCAGTGTTTTCTTAGTCTTTCTTAAACAATTTTCCGTCTTTTTATCTTCCATTTGATGTCACATATAACCTCCGGTTAATGCTTGCGTTTCTAGTTCTTTCCATTTTTTTTTTATTTTTTATCTCCATCTCAACATTTTAATTTTAATTACACTCATGACTTGATTTTATTCCCATCAGAATGAAATTCACTTGATTGAAACATGTTTCTTGATTTTATGGATAATGGAACTCATGTATAAAAAATGATCACTCTACTCATAAATTATTTTAGGAGATTTAAAAATCAATAACAGTTTTGTTAAATATTAAGTTCTTTATAATTTTGATTACAAAAAAAATTCCTCACAGTTGTATATCTTTCACCATAAAAATAGGATAAAATAAAAAAAACACAGAAATAGCACATACACACCTTTTTTTTTTAAGGATGATTAACCTTTTTTCACGAAAATTGTATATTTAGGTCTAATCTCAATTACAAAAAAAGAAAAAAGAAAAAAAAGAAAAAAAAAAAAGAAGCTCATTTTCTCCTTTTTTATGACCATAAATTCATGTTGCTCGTAATTCTTATATTATATATATGCCTTTATATGCGTATTTTCTATCCTAATGTTTCATTTGCACGATAATTTTCCAAAAACCTGTTTAACTGTGAGAGGGTTACCTATATTATCTACTATTTAAGTTGTATTTAATCTTTATAAATAGACGCAATCATTAGCAAATTATATTCATCGAAATGTGCAAGAAAATATTTGATTTCATCTTCAACAATTGACAAATTCCAATTTTATTAAGTAAAAGTAATTGCTTAATTTCACATTTCAATAAAAGACATTGAATTCTGTAACTGGTGTTTTTGGTCCAGTCACAAAATTAAAATTACTATAGAGCTAACGTCAAGCTATAGTTATCAAAAAACTGTCTTTTGTAGGGGAAAAAACCCTGTTTGAAACCGGTTCCAATTCCGGTTCCGTTTTTGTTTTTCATGTTCTCGGAACCAAAAAATTTGAGAACATCTCGTTTTTTTTGTTCTCGAAAACAAAAAAATGGAACCATCGAAAACACCATCGTTTTCAAATCGTTCTCATTTTCGTATGAAAACAGTTTTGAAAACTCAGAAAATACATTTTTAATGGTTCCCAAAATTGGGCTGTTTTTTGAAAAATTTTCTGAAAACAAGTTCCAAAACCAGCTTACCAAATGCGGTTTCGATGGAAACAGTTTTCGGAATCAATCTGCCAAACGCAGTTACGTGGAATTTCATAAAATAAAAACAAAAAACAGAAACTGAAACTGAAACTGAAACCACAACCAAACGGAACCTAGGCTCCATTTGATTACGATTTCAATTTTTATTTTCTATTTTCGTTTTGTGAAATTCAATAGAACCGCGTTTGGTAGACTGGTTTCAGAAACTATTTCTGTTGAAACCACGTTTGGTAAGTCGGTTCTGGAACTTGTTTTTAGAAAATTTTTCAAAAATACGCTAGTCTTGGGAACCATTAAAAATGTGTTTTCTAAATTTCCGAAACTGTTTTCATACAAAAATAAAAACGATATGTAAACGATAGTATTTTCGATGGTCCTATTTTTTTGTTTCGGAAACAAGAAAAACGGATAGTCCAAAAATTTTTTGGTTCTGAGAACACAACTGAGACCGGTACCAAATAAAACCTTACTTTTCCATAAACTTGTTTTTAGAATGGAGATGAAACTTTTATGACATTTTAAGATATATTTCCTACACATTTCAAAAACTTTAAAATTATTTTTTAAAAAAAAAAACTTATTAGAAACTTGAAAACTTTGAAGAAATGTTTCTGAGAAATTTCAGAAACTCTTACATAATTTTAAAAGAACTTATTAAAAAATTTTAAAAATATTGTGAAAACTCCTTAGAAAATCACTTCTCATAATTTTTAGTATTTTTCATATTCTCAAACCTTATTTTTTTAACAATGATAAATGATTATTTTAATAAATTTTTATAGATATTGTGAAACATTATTATTTTAATCAATCATGAAAATATTTCAATATTTTGTAATGCTATTTTTTAGGATTCTTAATAAATTTTCTTATAAACATTCTATTTAATTTTATATCACCCAACGGTTTTACATAACATTTTTAGACTACGTTTCACGTTTTCGTAAATATATAGTATCCTACTTTTATTTTTCCTATCGATAACTATGCGGAGAATCAAATATCTTATCAACTAAAAAATAAAATCAAAAGATATGGATACATTGTCTCACATTATAGACCTAGATGATCCAACCTTGGTCCTGACACTTGTCCCTGTGATGCTAAATTTCCCTCTCTTCAAATCATGAAAGCTTTCAATGTGGTCCTCCTCCTTTCGTGTAGCTGTGAGAGGACCCTTTTTGAACTCTTTCATGTTAGTCTAGCTATGATAGTGAGAGAGAGAGTGTATGGCAGATGCTCTAATTGTACTACCCAATCCCCATTCTTTCCTTCCCGACCAAGTCCTTCGTTCATTGGACTATTATGCAAAATTTCCAAACCTAAAAGAAAATGTGATGATTGCAGATATCGCTTGGGAAGCAAGTTCTTTATTCAATGGTAAAAATTAAGAAAATTTCTTGCTTGTTAGACATTTCCATAGTCATTTAGCGAGACTAAATTCACTCTTCACTACTCATAACACATTTTGAAATTTAAGTTTTTGCGTTGATATAAATGTGGTGAAATTTCTCACAAATAATTATTTAGTGTCGAGGGATAATACTCTTTGATAAAAGTATAAAGTAGTCTATTTGTATATTTATTTCAAATATTTAAAAAATAATTTACTTTTTTTATACTAAAAATAAATATACTAATAGGGTACTTCACTTAAAAAGCATTGCCATGCAGTACTTACAGTCATTTATAAACATGTCTGGTCTTAATGTAAACAAAGAAATTATGGTCAAGCGACCACTCATTAAAAGTTTTAAAAGTATAAATTTAACTGCACCAGTCACTAGGAAGACTTGAACCCAACCACTTCTTTGTTCATTGGACTACTAACCAAAATTTCCAGACCCCAAAAAGCCAAAGAGAAGGGAACAAGGTTACAAGGTGATGGATGATAGCTCCATAGTGGGGAACAAGGGTGCTCCCACTGTCCTCTCATAAGCCTTATTTCTGTTAGGATTCTGGGTACGATAACGTGTGGGGACATTCTCGTACTGTAGTTTATTCTCTTACTCAAGATACATTTTGATATTTAGTGGCCCTATCTGTATGAGAAAATATTCACTGTAATTGTAATATCATATTATTTTGTTGACTTGATATTATTAATAAATAAAATTATGTTAAATGGGTGAGTATTGATCATAATAATTTTAAATCACGTAATTAATGCTTTTGACGTTTTTCTCATACTACTTCGTAATTAACGTGACAATTTTGTGACGTGAAGCTTAACATATTTACTTGAATCTGTTTCATGTCTCATAATATCATGTTAACAAAATTATTTTCTCGACAAAATTTTATGTATTCACAAAAATGTTCTTATGCGATTCATTAAGAGATCTAGATTGGCCATTTTGTCATCTGAACAAAATTTATCACGGTAAAAGTAAATACTGTCTGAATTATAGGATCATTTATATTTTATAATGACTGTTAAATGAAGATTTATTTTTGTAAAGATTTCTTAATATTTATATTTGTACTTATAAATAGTGAAATTATTCAATGCTTTTAAAGGGTTCCAACTTTACTAAAAAGGGTAAAAACATGTAATATTGGAGGAGCACGGAATAATTTGTGATTATTGTGACAGTAGATTGCAGATGCTCTAATTGTACTATCAAATCCCCATTTATTGCTTGGCGACCAAGTCCTGGATTATTAGGCAAACTTTGCAAAGACCCTAAAGTCAAAAGAAAAGGAATAAGTGACCCTATCTGGAAGAGAAAATATTCAGGGTAATAATGATATTATATTGTTTCGCACTTTAATTTTGGCTTACATTATATCATCAATTAATGACATTATGTCAAATGAGTGTATGTTTTGTTATGGTCAATTTAAAATCGAGCAGTTACCTTAATATCTGAGATGTTTTATACATATTCTTCATAATTGATGCGATATTTTTCTAACAAAAATTTGTAACAAGCTTACGTAAATTTGTTTTATTGGCGGGTGATAGTTCAAATTATATAATATCACCGTTAACAAGGGTTTCCCAACTGTTATCTCATCAAGTCTTATTTTTTTGTCCTCAATCAAAAAAATTATGTCAAATATTTATCATAACTACTAAAATCACGTAATTAATGTTTGAGTGTTTGTTTCATACTACTTTGTAATTGACATGACAATTTTGTGGGAAATCAAAAATCCCATCCGCGGTTGTTCTGGCGACCGGAATTGAAGCAGAGCATGGTGGCTTTGGAACAAAATTATCATTTTGTAGTGAGATGTTGATGAGGGATCCGACAACTGAAAAAAAAATTAAAAAAAAAACCGGAATTTCTTTCTTTTGCAAGGCTCTTGTTTACGGCGAGATTCCCACAAAGAACTCTTTGTTTGGCAAGGTTTTGATTTTCTAGCGAGATCTTGACCGTATATTTCTTTTCCGGTGGAGCATGCTTATTAAGATCCATTAATACATCTTTTGATTAAAAAAAACTTTAATTGGCAAAACGAATAATTGATAAAATTTCAAGTTTACTGTAAGCATAATTTTTGCTCTCTTTAGGATCTAAATTTGATTTGTTCAGATCTAGCTAAATATTCCATGATAATTTTTGAAAGTGGCCTACAAACAAATTTCAGGCGGTGTCAGAAAAACAAAGAACGAATAATGGGAAAAAAAAAAACATAAGAATGATGCCCAGAGGGCAAAAGGCGATTGTGATTTAAGACTAGGACAAGGGCATTTTTGTCTATTTAGCTTTTGCCACGTAAGCTGCCATGTCAGGCATACACCTCATACGGTTTAAATTTTTTATATGAATTTTTATGAAATATTAACATTTTCATAGAGTTACATATATTCGTTATTATATATTGTTGTAATATAAAGAACCTGTTGAATAAGGCATATAACGTAGGTTGGATATTATGTTGTTTTTGATTCTTTTAAATAGTTTCGAGTTAGTTGTTTGTGCCCTGCTGATTTCGAATAATCCAACCTTTTCGAAGTCGATTTGCACATATACACAAACCTTTATAAAAGGCAAATGAATCTTGAAGTCAGAAAGCCTAATCAAAAGAGAATAAAAAAAATAAAAAGAAAGACGGAAAGAGGGAAAAAGACTTTCTTTGTACTTGACAAAATTAGTTTCATCTCAACATCAAACTGTACGGAACCTTGTAATGAAGCAAAGAACTTTCGAGAATAAAGCAAAAGCATTGCCTAGCCTACAAGCAACACTCATTCTACAACTCTCTCTCTCTCTCAATATATATATATATAGACTCTTACAAATATAAAATTATAAATCGATTTTTTAAAAAAATTTATAGAATTGTATACTTAAAATATGATACTAAATGATTAAACATGTTAATATTATTTTTTCTATTATAATACTCATAAAAAGAAAAAAAATGTAAAAAGAACAATTTACGTACTAACTATTAAGTTACACTTTTAAGACATCTTTGTTTATTGAAAGTAAATACATTAGTTATAAGTTTCGACATTAAGTTTATCGTGTTCTATTTAGGATTAAAAAAATAAACAAAAGTTATAAAAAAAAGTTAAATCTAAGACACCATTATATATTCATCCAATCCATCTCATACTTGAGACCTTATAGATATGTCTAATATCTATCAAGAAATAGTCATTAAAATTAACAAAACAATATCATTGCATTTTATTTTTTGAGAAAATATAAATTAATAGTGATAGAAAATTAATAGAATTTTGATAAGTTAATTAAAGTAAGCTTAGGTAACATTTTCAATTTTATGTTTAAACAATATTTGTCGATAAAACTATTTAATAAAAAGTTAGTATACTTTATTTGTATCAGGTTTTTAGTTATTTTTTTTTTTTCTTTTTTTATCTTTTTTGAGATAATTATTTTTTTTATAATTAAATAAATTTATACATTATGAAATGAAATTGTGATTCGTTATTTGTTCGTAATAATGAAACATCATTAAAATTATTTTCAACAATATGGCCTATCAACTATTTTTTTCGTTATTTAAAGAATCTATATGTAATAGGTTCATTAAAATGAACCCATACTTAAGCGATCTTAAAAAAATCATAATGAAAAAAATAAAATCTATTTATTTTTTTCGTTAATTATTATTTCATAAGCTTATTAACACTATTTAATGTCATTTTTATTAGGTTTGGGTAAATCTAACCCACAAATAAAAAACCACATACATAAGAATTTTAAAAAGTCAAATTGATTTAAAAAGAGCATTATTTATAGGAATTTAAGTAGATCGTTAGATTTAGTTACCATATTGATTATAAAAAAATTCATGATATATAGTTTTAATATATTTTATCTTTAATGACTTTTAAAGTTTTCATATTGAAAGGGTTACAATTCAAAAAATATTACTATATTAATTAAAGAATCAATGACTTTACGACATTTGTGTTTTTATATTTTTTAAATTCAAAAAATTGAGAAAAATAAATCAAGACTTTGAAGCTCAAAGATATTATAACCGATTGCTATAATATATATACTTATCAAATATATATATATATATATATATGTATTAGTATATTACTAAAATCAGGAGAAATTATTTGATGCACTCACGTCCTCATTGTCTTGCATCTCAAGAAGCAATGAACTCTTATTTGTTAAGCAGGTCTTGAGTTGATTTTGGTAGATATGTTTGGAATCACCTAACTAACAAATTTTATTTATTTATTTTTTTGCGAGAATAGAAACAAAAGTAAAGTGTTGCTCCAGGAATATTGAATAATTTTTTTTTTAAATCATTTTATTGTAGCTTATACCTTTTGATTAATACCTGTAAGGCACTACAAGAAGGGCAATCTTATCATAAGCTTGCTTTCATAAATTGCAAGAGAACAAGAAGAGTAAGTGTATCATGAGGCCGACCTCATGGTACTTCTCATGAGTTTGGCCTTTAATTGGTCTACCAAGGCAAAGAAAAATTGTTTATAGGCAGCTTACGCATAGATTGACTAAGTTACATTTAGCATCTTTATATTTTATTGCAAATTTCACGTTGGTCCTTATACTTTTATGTGAGGCCTTTAATTGGCCCCTCCATCAGTGATCGCCGTTTATTTTGAGGAGAATTATACACGTAGCTTTAATTAGGTATTACTTGAATCATTAAAGTTTCTTTTGAAATTCCCTCTAATCCTAATAGTTTATTGGATAAACCAATTTTTAAGCCAACAAACAGTGATATGGTCAATTTTTATTTATCTTTTTTAAAAGAAGTTGACAAAAAATTGACATTAAAATTATAAAATTTTGAGTGTCGCAATTAGAATGTAAAGCAACTGAACTGTACCACCGTACAAAATGTAATTTATTCTCAAAAGGAAATATCAACGAATTGAGATCAAATATAAATAAATTGCTTCTAAAAAAAGAGAATGTCGATGTTTGATTTATCTGTTTTGACGTAGTTGGTATAATTTTGATGTAAAAATTAGATTATATGATCAACATTCATTCCGAATTTAGAGGCTAATTTGCCTGACAAACTCTTATTTTGAATTTTATTCCCAACCTAGATGGTGATTGAAGTTTTTTCAGCATTCCAGATTGATCGCTATTTGAAATGGCGTTTTTAATAAAAACGCCTTTTTAAATGGCCTTTTAAGTATTTTTCCTCCAATAACAAGTAAAAAAGGGAAGGAAAAATATGCTTCAGGGAAATACGAAAGAGGGAGAGGGGGGGGGGGCATATTTGCCACCTAAAAACGCTATTTCAAATAGCGTTTTTAACTGGAATTAAAACCCTAGCTTGCATTGTTCTCTCTCACCTTCGTTGTACTCTCTCACTTTCTATCTCTTACAGTCGGCAAACTTCCTTTTTCCCATTCTCTCTCACTCGGTAGCACTCAACGATCCTTCTTATTTCACTTGCACTCGCAGGTCTCCCTTGTTGTTCAAGATTATCAGGTTATTTGTCACTCTTCATTCTAGGTACTCTCTCTCAAGAATTTGTTTGGATATTATAATGTTTACTTCAACTATTAAATTGTGTTTGTTAGTTTTATATCAATGGTTTTTGGTGATAAATGAATCTGTGCCTACTCTACGTGTTTATATATGTATGTCTTTATGTTTGCAAAGTCATTCCACAATCAGAATCCATTGCTGCATTTTGTTGTTTTTTTGGCATTGCTGGGACTAGCTTTTTCTTTTTGAGGTGAATGTGAAAGAAGAAACAGGGCTACTAAAGTCAAAATATTTTGAGTTGCTTATTATTAAATGGGATAGGGACTTAAAATATTATTTTGTGAAATTCTTCGTAATCAGAATCTCTGTACATAGTCACTAAAATGTCTAGTGCGCTTCTGAAATTGAAGATTCAATGTTGGTCCATTTTCTAAGAATTTTAGTGAAATTTGGCAAAGTCTTGTTACATTGATATTTTATTTACATAGCACTATTTTGTTTTTATTTCTTTTTTGGTCCAATAGTGATAGGCTGCACGACAAGAGTAGCCCTCCCTCTATCGTGGATGAAAGTGGAATTTGATTCCTGATCTCTGGTATCACACTAAGAAATTTCAGTAGCTAAACTAGATGACGCTGTGTATTGTTATTGGTTTTAGTTGCTCCACCCTGTTAGGTCTAGTTTTTGTAGTTGTGCCTGCTCTATGCTCTATGTGAATCAACAATTGAATTTTAGTGTTGTCACATCATTATAGTGATTGATATTTGAGATGTATGACGCAATCATAATGGACATGGATTTTTTAGTTCCAAAAGTCGGAATCGTCGGGTGTAAACTAAAATCTACACTTGTATATATTTAGATTTAGTGTTACGCAACATGTTCATAAATTCAGACCAATATATATGTATATGTATATGATAACAACTCTAGTTTCAGTCATCATTACTAACCAATATATGTAAATATTTTAACCACTTGTACAATTCATCTTGTTATTTGAGATTTGGCATAAGAATCAATTATTAATACCTTCTAATATATGTGTTTGATGGTAGGCACAGCTAAGTAATGACGACAATGGTAATGTTTTATTAAGGGAGATGAGATAGTAAAAGATTGCCGAGAAGGCATAGCCTATGATATAGAGGCTAGCGGTTGCTATGATGTAGAACTAGGAATCTCACTTGCTAAGTTACGAGAAATGATCATGCTTATGATGGTTGGGTATGGAAAACATGTGAATATAAACTTCATATGTAGATACCCTTATCGACTAATTGGAGAAGTCCTGGTATATAAGAAGTTGCCGATCAATGACGACATGACATTGCAAACTGTCTTGAATCTCCTTTTGAGATATAGTGACATGCATTGTGTTGAAATATACGTTGTGAATGAGGGGAGCACAATAACCACTAGTGTCAGCCGTGCAGATGTGAATTGGGGAGATGTCCAGTCCTACGGTGAACTATTGTCGCGGGAGGATGATGTATCGACGTTGGGGACATTTACTAGGATGTTTACACTTGGGAAAAGTAGTCAAAGCGCACAGGGTACGGATGCACCGGGGCAACGAATGTCAAACTTTTTCAGCCCAAATAAGGATTACTTGGAGGGCCGGAGTAATTTTCAACAATTTCAAGATTTTCACATTCCAGCTACAGCTCACTCAGAATATGCTTCGAGCCATGGGGGTGCGCAGAGGTGGGAAGTCCCAGTGCAAGTGTGGATCCCGTGAAAAGGTTCGGTGGCTTAGATGAGATAGGGAGACGGGTAAATGAAGATGGTGATATTCAGTCCATTGAGTCAGACGAAGATGTGCATGTAACTGATATCATGTGAAGAAAAACAAACATTATTATGTTATAAAAACAAACAAAAAAGTATGGAGTACCAGATGCACTCACGATTGCCCGTGGAAACTGCGTGCATGTTTGAAAAAGAATCATACTTTCTTTAAGATCACGCAATACCCTGAGCTACATATCTGTTTACATGGGATGGACAGTTTGGATCACCACAATCTGAATTCGACATTTATTGCACGCATGATTATGTCCCAAATTGCGGTAAGTTATTATAAATTTTCAATTTAAACTGAGACATATAAATTTATGTATTTATGCCCTTCCTTTTTAAAGTTTAAGTATTCGTTTGGATCTTGTGGTGTACAAGAAAACCCTGGTTGGAATATATCATCCATAATGAAGAATGTAACAAATAATACTAGTTTCACAGTGTCCCATAAGAAAACATGGCTTAAAAGAACAAAGGTTGGAATGAGTCACACGAAAAGCTTCCAAGGTATATAAGAATATTGGAGTTCAGGAACGAATGAGCGAAGTTGCTTTAGTCAGAATATTTTAGGCATTTCGACCATGCATTGAAAGCTTCAAGCACTGCCCTCCAGTGATAGGTATCGACGGTACCCATCTTTATGAAAAATACATAGGAGTTATGCTGATTGTTGCTGCTAGAACAGTGAGGAAAAACATTTTCCCCTTAGCTTTCACCCTAGTTGAATAAAAAAACTATCGTGATTAGGCATGATTTATCTACAATGTCATGCATGTTATTGTGCTAGGGTAGGAGGGGATTACTTTGATTTTTGATCGACTTGCTGCCATATTGAGCGTCGTCAAACATAAATGGGAAAGACCACGACCAAGGCAACCACCTGGATTCCATAGATATTGCCTTAGGCACTTTCGAAGTAATTACCAAACAAAGTTCGGTAACGCTAAAGTTAAGGAGCTTATATAAAAACCTGAAAATGCCCATAAAGTGTGGAAGTTTGACGAGGTAATGGAAGCAATTAAAAAATTATATGAGTTGGCATACAATGAGTTGTGCAAGGAGGACCCTACGGAGTGGACATTGGCACATGATGGAGGTTATCATTGGGGAGTTACAATTACCAACGATTCAGAGTGCTATAATAATGTATTAAGAGGTGCACGAGATTTGCCCATAACTACATATATTCAGGTTACCTTCTACCGCCTGGTTAATACTTTCAATAACAAATGAAGGGAAAATGAGCGTGATTCAGCTAAGGAATTGTGGTACATAAGCGAAGTGCAAGATAAGATAGAAGAGTATCAAGTTCGATTAGCGGGTCATCGCGTAACTATCTTCAATTGGTAATGTCATAAATTTTGAAAAGTATATAGATGTCTCGCTTATTGCTAGAGTTCTTTACTTCTAAATGCGTAATACAATGACAGTGTTATTATATTTCAATTACAAGGGTCAGGGTTTCGTTGAGATTGTTATAAATCCAGTACGCACAAAAGGGAATAACAAACATGCGGTATCTTTGAATCCTCCATCATGTGATTATGGAAAATGAATGATCTATCATTATTCTTGCTCGCACATGCTTGTAGTGTGTGCGAAATTGGACTGACAACCATGACACTTAATTGCTCCTCAGTATAGCATGGACGCTTACGCTCGCGTGTATGAAACAAGTTTTTAACCGATGGTGCACGAACATTATTGGGTAGCATATGATGGTCTTAAGGTCATACCTGACCTGAGCTGTCAGCGAGAAGTCACATTTAGGCGCCCAATACAAAACGAATCCAGAATGAGTTGGATGTCTCTAGCAAACGGCAAACCAATCATTGCGGTATTTGTAAAGAATAAAGGCATAATAGGCACAAATGTCCAACTGGACTGCCTAAGTTGTGTATTAGAGGGTAGTTAATCATGTGTGATGGTTTATTTCTATTTGTATTGATGATATTACTTGGTTGTACTTGTATTTGAACTTAATCTTATTTATGTATTGCATTATCTGAATTGAAGAATGGCGTATTAGTAACATTCTTCACAATCTTTTGTCAGCAGTCATTACAACTTTGCAGAGAGTAATAATATCATATTTCGCATTCATGGAGTAATCACATCCTTCACATGGACTGCAGAGAGTAGTCACATCTTTCACAGCATTTTGTCAGGCTTCATAGCTTTTAGTCAAAATCCTGCACCCTGCGTAGGGTAGTCACACCCTTCACAGCTTTTATTCATCAGCTTTCACATACTTCACAGCCTTTAGTCATATCATTCACATGGCCTGCAGAGTTCACAAACTTTTGTCAACCTTCACAGATTTTGGTCAAAAGCCTACACGCTACGTAGGGTAGTTACACCTTTCAGAGCCTTTATTTATCATAATGCACATACTTCATAGCCTTTAGTCACATCCTTCACATGGTCTGCAGAGAGTAATCACATCGTTTGCAGCCTTTAGGCACATCTTGCAGAGTTCATAGCCTTTGGTTAAATCTTGTACCCTGCGTAGAGTAGTTATACCCTTCACATCCTTGACATGTGAATGGTATCACCAATTGGCATCCAAGACGAAATCTTTCACATGTGAATAACATAATGCTTCGCATGTGAATGGTACCACCAATTGGTATCTAAGGCGAAGTCGAAATCAATGTCGTTTCACACTCACGAGATGACGTGGTTCACATGTAACAATTATATCACCCGGCCCTATATAAAGAGTGAGTCACAATTATACAACTCAAACATAAATTATACAACTCAAACTCGACCGTTGGGGTACCGAAATGGGGAGGAAGGGTCAAGAGAGTGTGAAGCTTGACGGGAGACACCAATGTGACACGAGTGATGTGTGAGAGTTGACGACACGTCAATTGGTTTTCCGGTTTAGAAGTTATGCAATGTTTTAGAATTTCGAAATTTAGATTTTTGGAGGTAGGCCAATTTGGCCGTTGGAGTCCCGAAATGGAGGGGAAGGGTCCGAGAAATGCGAAACTTGACGGAAGGCATCGGTATAACATGAGTGACGTGTAGGAGTTGACAGCACGTTAATCGATTTCCTAGTTTGGAAGTTATGCAAGTTAAGTTCAATTGCTCCACAAAGCGGGGGGTTTGATTTTCTGATATAAACGTCATTTTAAATGGTATTTTTTTCTCAAAAAAAATACTATTTGAAATAGCAATTTTTCACAAAAAACGCTATTTTAAATAGCGTTTTCAATTTGTCTATCTACACTCCATATTCCTTTTATTTTTCTCTTATTACTTGAAAGAAATAAAATGTAAAAAATACCTTTTCAAATGACGCTCAACTTGAAATGCTGAATTAAGTTGAATCAACATTCAAATTCAGAAATAAGTAAAATTTCAAATTAGCCGAATTTAGCACTATATGCATGTCTCGATTAATGTGCATGATGAAGTTCTAAAAATAAGAGCTCATGAATGGTTACACAAATTTTGCCTTACAATAGCTTCTTTAGTCCTAGTAACATGTGACCTTTTGCCTATGCCAAGCAATCAAATAACGAAACGTGTCAAGGACACTTCATCTCTCAGTCTATAAAATACTATCTTTTGATTGGATAATACCGTCATAACAGCGTAAGTTATATACATCAGCAGATATTGATACACACATGACATATATATGGTTTTGTTTTAATAGAGGGGTGGCTCTGTACTTTGCTTTTGCGAAGACAAATTTTATATGAATTGATAAAAATGCTATAAAGTTATTCACTAATATTGTGTTTAGATTAAGAATTTAGTAAAAAAAAAAATTATATAAAATTGTATCGCATATTTAGTTGTTAAAAAAAATAAAGGGTAAAGTAAATAAAAAAAAAGTAAGAATTTAAAATCTTTTATTTTTTTTATTAATAAATTTAGATCCCAAACATGACATAAAAGTAACTTTTTTTATTTAGTTTTGAATTTGACTAATGATTTTTTATTAGTACAAAAAGCTATGAGCCATAAATTAAAATAAACAAAAAAGTTACATCCAAATGAGCATTAAGCAATCCCAGCTAAGGGGTTTTTTTTTGGTCATTTGAACAAAATTTGTGGTGCAAAAGTCAAAAAGGTCTATAATTCTCAGTAAAAAAGGCACACATATTTAGTGCCATACTAATATTATCAAAATTTATATTGAGAGATTCAACAAGACTGGCATTGAGTGCTTGTTCTATTCAGTAGTCGAAACGTTATGAACTCACTTATTTGGTGAGGGTTTAAATTTTGCTGACCCCTTCTCTTTTTCTAATTGCCTTGTACATAAAAAAAAAAAAAAAAAAAACTAATCTGTTATTTTGCCCATTCATAGCAGGTCACCATTCCAATAATGTATGAATTTATATAACAATAACTCAAAAAAAAAAAAAATTCAACAAATAGACGAAAATTTGATTTAAAAAAATTGTAAGAAGGTAAAAATCATAACTAATTGGTACGTAAAAACAAGGTGTGTTACCTCTCCACTTTGATTTTTTCCGTGTAACAGGGGATCATTCTTTCCATATTTTTTGCTATCCTACAAAGAGAGAAATAGAGGGAGAGAGAGCCCGCGTCAATTTGATCGTCAATGGCTATTCAATTTTCTCTCACTACAATGGAAGAATCTATCTCTCTCTCTCTCTCTGGCGTCGTATATGTGTATATACAATAGGTGTAGATATAGTATATGGGTCCTTCTCTAGTATATATTTGGCTCATTGTGGGAGCTTATTCTTTCGGGTTCTGCTTGTGTGATAACAGTGGTTGTCGAAGTCTCTGCATCTTCTGGTGAGAGTCTCTCCCCCCCCTCTCTCTCTCTCTCTCTCTCTCTCTCTCTCTCTCTCTCTCTCTCTCTCTCTCTCTCTCTCCACTTGCATTAACTTTTATTAAATTGTGTCTCTCAAGAATTCTCTCTCTAACATTTAATGCATGATTCTTATAATGTTAACTCATTTTTAGTTGCTTATTTTTGCTTCTCTTAGGTTCATTATTTGTGGGTGGAACCCATTATGGTGTTTATTGCGATTTTCATTAACCCTCCGTTTGTTTGCTTAGAAAGCCCAAAAGAAAGAAACTATCAAGATTTTCAATCTTTTGCTTGCTGTTGTTTTGGTTTCTCTCGTCAGGTGGACCAAATAGTTGTAACATGCTCACTTGAGTGGGCTTTTATTTTGTTCCTTTACTTGTTTTGGGTTATATTCTCATACTCTAAACATGAAGTTTTTTCTTCTTTTCCCACATTTTCTCGGCAAAGTAACAGATCATATCTTTCCCATGTAGCCAAAAAAAGAGAGAGTAAAAGATCATATCTGTAATTTTCAGCTGTTTACTTCGAATTACGAATTTTCTGAGGGACTTGATATTTGAAAGAGTAACAGATCATGTCTGTATTTTTCAGCTGTTTACTTAGAATTACGAAATTTTTGATGGATTTGATACTTGAGAAGATGTTTATGTGGCCACTTTACTGGATGGCATTGCTCTGGACTGTTGTTAATTAAACTTGTTAATGTCTACTTAAGTACTCAAGGCAAACTGAAATTTCCTAGCATTTCTAATTGCGGCTGCGGATATGAAAAATCAGTGAATTTTTGATGTGTCTATACTATATATAGGTTCTACTTTGTCCTCATGATTTCATTTGCTACATCTTGTTTGTGTTTATTGTCCCCAATTGTCAGATGGCTGCTCCAAATAAGCATTTCTAAAAGATGAAATCATCGCCACAACGTGACAAGTTGTACTTTTAGTTTTCGTTGATGAAATTATATGGGTTACTCTACCTATCAATTTCGAGTTAATTTTTGGTGAACTATAGTCAAACTTCAAGCATGACATCTCCCTCAATTACTTTTTCTTTGCTCGGCCAATAGGTGATCTGGTTTGCATTTCTTGTGATCTGTTCTTCTAGTTTAATGAATTGTGAGGTTTGCCTTTTACATCCATTGTACAACAATCAAAGGTTTTACCAAACAATAGTCTTCCAATTTTTAATCCCTTTCTTGTTTCTGAGTATGCCTTTGGCATTTTGTTATCAAAATTGCTACCTCACTCACACACACATGGAGAGAGAGAGAGAGAGAGAGAGAGAGAGAGAGAGAGTTGTGTTATTCTCATGATTCAACACATCCCTTGACATGTGTCAATTTTATGGATCAATGGTGAGGTTTTGGTTTTTTGCAACATATTGTTTGCTTACCTTTCACAAACTATCAGACTGTTTTCATTACTTTTTAAAATATATAATGATCTCCTACTTGTGATAGGAACTGCTAGACCCTGTGTTGATACTCAATCTTCACAGTTATGAACTCCACTGGGCAGTAGGACTCTAATGCCCCTTGTGTACTGAATCCATTACTGCTTGAAAAGTTCACTAGATGATTCTTCATACAGCTGATATTAGGGAACTAGGGGTTAGTGACTTTATTGCATGTATTGCAGCAGTCCAAAGATGTTAGTATGAAGAACGATCAGTAAATGACCCTTTTGTTTGTTTGTTTTTTTTTTTTTTTTTGGGGGGGGGGGGGGGGGGGGGGGGGCTGCTTTTTATGAGTCGGAGAAGGACTATCTCTCATATATCCATTTCTTCTCTAACCAATGTTACATGGACTCTTTAATTCCCCCAATGTACTTGTGTCCACAAGGTATGATAAGGTGCCATGGTCACGCGGGCGTGTGTTTAGTCTCTCATTGGGTGTGTACTGGAATGATATTGGGCATATAAGCGGGTGCGAAGTACCCAAGTGGCAGAGCTAGCCCAGGGGTACTGCCATCTGGCTCAAGGCAATGCTGCGCAGGTTTCATGCAAAGGTGTGGGTCACCCTTGTGAGGGCGCTAGGGATTGAGTGGGGGAGATTATCACAACTGTGTGTGTATTGAGTCCCATATCGGATGTTTACTGGGATAATATTGGGCATATAAGCAGGTGCAGAGAGCCCTAAATGTGACTAGTTCTTTTGAGTGTGGGACACATGTCCAACACTTGCACCCAAATTAGACACTTGGATCATCTATTTATTTTATGATGTTTGAAGAAGAAGAAGCTTACATTTGATAGTAAAGAAAAATTTCTTGCGTCTCATTTGGATGGGAGTTAGAATTCTCCTTTCTTTCTCAAATCCCATTTAATTGTAAGTATATTCTCAATTAATCTACATCTCATGTCAGAATATTATAAAATAAATAATATATTTAAATGTTCAGGACGTTGTCCACATACACATACCCTACTATTGAATATGTCTCCCGATATCTTAAGGATTGGGGTTTAAGGAGGTCTGATGCTTGGATACACCAACACTTGATACTTGAACCTGAGTCCATGACTCCAGGTAACATAGCTCTAGACCAACAAAGGAAATAAGAAAAAGAAAAAAAAAATCCTCATTGGTACCAAACAGGAATAACAAAGCTCTTGCTAATTTTATGGCACGTATAGAAAATAGGAAGGCATGGACGGAAAAATAGTTGGCTATAAATTAATCTAATAATAGTAGCTCATACACATAGCTTAAGTAGCATGGACACTTGTAGAAAGGTGCCTACGAAATATGGATATGGGACATGGATACAACATAAGGTGGACATATTGACACAACAATTTTAAAAAAATCAGGACATGGACATCATGGGAACATGACAGTATATAGATATCTATTTATATGCATATACATAGAAATGTTAACAAAAGCAAAAATCTGCGGTTCTAGAAGTTATTTCACATATCTCATTATGATCACTTTCTATTCATGAAAGTTTTTACAACTTATAGAAATAGAAGCTTGTAATTCCTAGCCTGCTGCAAAAGTATGTAGATGATCATACCATAAACTTTATTTATCATTAGCGTCTGCCAGTTGAGTGTTCTGTGTGTAGAGAAGGGCTAACATTACCTCAGCTCCTTTTCTCCCAGCACAAAAAAAACAACAAGATGCCCTACCCCTGCTGTATCCTACTATCCACTTATGACATAAAAAGAAGAATCTTGTGATTACTGGATATTAAATATCAATGTTATCTCTCTGTTGATATTCCGTGCTATTTTTTGGTGATGATATATCTTTACCATTGCATGTCTTGAGGAACATCAAGTTATTGCCTCGTGATGCAATTTGCTTCAGGAGGTGGCTTTAGGTTTTGATTGTGTAGTATGACCGGGAAAAGGGGGGAAAAAAAAGGAGACAAGAAGCTGAAAAGGTGCTGGAGAGATTAAGCTTCTCTTGTTCTTGGTGACAAATGTATTTTATACATTAAGAATGGAGACTGCAGAAGAATCCTTAAAGCACTGAAAGACTTAGATGACACAAAACTATAGAGAATTCTTTTGCATAGATATATACATTTATTTGTCCTATTTTGCTTTGGAATATTCTTTCAAGTTATAGCCTGTTATTACCCGAATACATCAGGTGGTATGTCTTATAATCAGCCAATTATTTATTTTTGTTTTTCGCTTCTAATATTAGTTGTGTTTTTCATTACCACATTGTATGTAATAAAGTGGAACCTCTTTTCATTTCATTTTCTTTTTTCTTTCTTATGCAACTGCTGACGAAGTGTTGTAATAATGAGACTGCAGTTGAAGTCACTACGACTGGATGGGTAAGACAATTCATCTTTCTGGGTTTCCTAACCTTGTTTCTGCGGAGGAAGTTAAGGAATTCTTAGAGAGATACACTGGCGGAGGAACTGTGTATGCTTTAGAGGTTAAGGAGCCCAAAAGGAGAGGGTCAAGAGTATATGCCAGAGTTCAGTTCACATCTGCCAAAAGTGCTGAGTGTATTATCTCCTTGGCTAATGAACGCCTATATTATGGATCTTCTTATTTAAAGGCTTATTCAAAAAACTTTGACATCGTACGAAAGCCAAAGGCCTATGCACATGACATGGAAAGTGTAACTCTACATTTTGGATGTCAGATCTCAAGGGAGAACTTTTCAGTGCTCTGGGAAAGGGCAAATGTGACTGTGAAATTTGGATTTGGACTAAGAAAACTGTATTTCTTCTTGTCCTATCGTTCTGTTGACTACAAGCTCGAGCTATCGTATGAGAACATCTGGCAGACTGAGCTTCATCGGCCGCGTGGTCAAACTGCAAAGTTTCTGCTTATTCAGGTTTTCTCCCCTAAAAGGCATTCCATTATTTGTTTCTCTCTGTACTCTTGCTTCTGAATAAACAGAATTTCTTTTAAACATTAGTAATCCCCAGTGCATGGGTTGAGTAATTTGCACATCCAGGTTGTGTGGTGATTTGGCTTCTGATTATGAGAAATTATTTATAATTTGTCTATCTACAAGAAAATACGTTGTATCACAACTTAACTATGTCTCTGTTATTTTGAAAAATACCAAACTTTAAGTTTTACAATCTTCTTGAAGTGATTAGCCTTAGATTGCTGAATTCTTGATGGCATAGTCTTGAAGGCCCAATAGAAAATAATCCACCATCTTGGACGCTGGAGAAGCATAATATACCAAATATGATAAAATGTTGGAAGTTCCCAGGGATTTTAAAGCATCCTAAAAGGGAGTACTCCTGTGAATACCAGTGCAAAGGCCAAGCTTGTGGCTTACTAGACTTGTCCCTTAGGATGAGATCTAATAGCCCTCATATTGGTGTTTTGGCATATCGTAGGACCTTCATTAGAGAGGCTTGGCTACATTCCAAAATCGAGTACAAGGCATGTGGAAATTGTCAGTTCACAGCTTCTGGACTTCTTGGCCTCAGGTGACTGGGGACCATGGTTTGAATGAACAATGCATTGAGGTAGGCATGTGCTCTGGGTCTGCATAATTGGCCTTTGCAGTACACATTCCCAGGAGGCGAGATATACTTTTGTTTAGAATGTCCTAGTATCATGTTAGGACTTTTCTAGAAATCTTTGGAGCCTTTCCTACTTATTTATGCATTCTTTGTGAACTGAACCATGTAAATTTAATCCCAGAAACGTGCACTAATGAGCATCAGACATGTGCTGCAATCTGTTGAGATTATTAGTCTGCTCACTTACAATACCTGTACTCACTATAAGTTCTATTTATCCAATTTTGAAATGTTTACTCCGCAAAACGAAATGATAACCTGTTGACTCTGGAAAAATGCTTCTATTGACAATACATAATAATGATAAAATGATTTAATTTGTATGCAGTTATGATATCACGGATATTAGTCAGCAAATAAGCCTAACTGCATGCTTAAAAATAATTGTTTTAAGCTGTGGTTTTCTGGATATGCATCTAATGGGATGTTTCCTTGGATTATCATGCATAGAGTGTTCACATTTAGGAAAGTAACAAATATATGGCAAATAACATTCTGGCCAACCAGAATTCAAATTTACTTCCAATACATGTGAATTGGATATAAGCTGAATTGTATAGGTGATATTTGGTATGTTAAAAGAGTACACATAAAATACTGCTTTTAGAGGGGTCCTTGTCAGGTTGTTTTTCAGGTCATGCAGCCAGATGTAGATATTTTTGTGTACATTTCTCTCCATCTTTTTTCCTCAAACAAGTAGTGGAAAGTAAAATTTCTCTCTTTGTCCATACTTATTTTTTTCTTTGTTTTCACTCTCCTACCAAATGTAGTATACAAATTGCTTTGTGGGCGGTGTTTGGTGAGTATGGTTAGTATGCTGGTGAAGTGCTTTTTGGAAAAGAGCTTCTTGCTCTTGCTCGCACTGCCTCTCTCTGTGGCTTGGGATGCTTTGTCATTTACTCAATCCTTTCTTGAACTCCTTTGGTACAATCTAACGTGTTCCACAACTCTCCATTAACCCATCACAACATTATATATACTCATACCACGACTATAACCATTTCTAAGAGACTTTTAATCCATATGTCAATTAGTATGATGTCATTTCAACTGTACTTACAGAGTAAAAAGCAACATACTTGGCTTCTTTGCCTTGAATATTTGGGGTTGCTTGATGCTTGCTATTGTCAACGCATATTATTCTATATCATTCTTAGTGGTTTATTGTTATTATTCTGTTTGGACAATTGCATCAACTTGTCTTCTTGCTTAAACATTACAACTAAACCTGATAGATAACCTTGTTTTTTGCTTGTTTTTTGCTTGTTTTTCTTCTCCTTATTTGATTTTTTTTTCTACCCTATTTGATTTCCAGTTGTGGGGTGCTCCTCGGATATATGAAAAATATGAAGAATCTGTTCTGAGCTATTTTAAGGAAACTCCTGATGACCATTGGGTCAGGGCAACTGATTTCACTCCGTCACACTGCATTGGCCACTCTTCTGCTTTGTGTTTGGAGCTTCCATATGGTGTCCCAACTCTCAACTTCAGCGAGTATTTTGCTTGTTATAAAGAAAATCAAGGCCCATTCGTTTTGGAGAGTGGTTCCACTTTTTCTTGCAATTTGGATCTAGTACCCATCATGGGTCCTCCACAAGGACTTGAACTGCCATATGAAATATTATTTAAGGTGTGCATCTTGGTTCAGCAAGGGTATCTTCCAGGACCAGCACTTGATGTCAGTTTTTTTCGGTTGGTTAATCCGCAAAAAATAGACATTGCATGTGTAGAACGTGCCCTGGAGAAACTGCATTATTTAAAGGAATGCTGCTATGAACCTGTAAAGTGGCTCAATGAGCAGTACATAAAATACCTCACATCAAGGCAGCTTCATAGAATACCTGCAGTTGCTCTGGATAATGGATTGGTGTATGTACGCAGGGTTCAAATAACTCCATGCAAAGTGTTTTTCGGTGGTCCAGAGGTTAATATGTCTAACCGTGTGTTACGTCATTATCGTGAAGATATTGATAATTTTCTCCGGGTTTCTTTTGTTGATGAGGAGTTGGATAAGATGCATTCAACCGATTTATCCCCACGTATGGCTTCTTCAAATGAGGAAAGAACAACTGGAATTTTTAGAAGGATACGGGCGACTCTTAGAGATGGCATTGTTATTGGCAATAAGAAGTTTGATTTTCTTGCCTTCTCATCAAGTCAGTTACGTGATAATTCTGCATGGTTTTTTGCTTCAAGAGCTGAACTTACTGCTGCGGATATAAGAAAGTGGATGGGTGATTTTCATCAGATCAGGAATGTGGCAAAATATGCTGCCAGACTTGGTCAATCTTTTGGTTCCTCCACTGAAACTTTGAGTGTTGGAAGTGATGAAATTGAAATTATTCCTGATGTGGAGGTCGTAACAGGTGGAGGAATCAATTATGTTTTCTCTGATGGAATTGGGAAAATATCTGCTGATTTTGCTCAAAGGGTGGCCATGAAATGTGGCCTTAAAAGTTCAACTCCATCGGCCTTTCAGATTCGATATGGTGGGTACAAAGGAGTTCTGGCTGTTGATCCAACATCATCCATGAAAATGTCTTTAAGAATGAGTATGTCTAAATACGAATCAGACATTACAAAATTAGACGTTTTGGCATGGAGCAAGTATCAGCCTTCTTTCTTGAATCGCCAATTGATCACTCTTTTGTCTACCCTTGGGGTCATGGATCATATCTTTGAGAAGAAGCAAAGAGAGGCAGTAGATCAACTGGATACCATCTTAACAGATCCAATAAAGGCACAGGAGGCATTGGAATTGATGTGTCCAGGGGAGAACACTAGCATCCTCAAGGAAATGCTTTTGTGTGGCTACAAACCTGATGCTGAACCATTCCTCTCGATGATGCTGCAAACATTTAGGGCAGCAAGGTTGCTGGACTTGCGGACTAAAGCGAGGATATTTGTTCCAAGAGGAAGGTCAATGATGGGATGCCTAGATGAAACGAGAACCTTAGAATATGGGGAGGTATTTGTCCAATTATCTGGTGTTGGATATGGGCTGTTTTATGATGATTCCCTTCTCATGCTTGGTGGTGGTGGCTCAGACCAGCGTAATTTTATTGTTGAGGGGAAGGTAGTCGTTGCTAAAAACCCGTGCTTGCACCCAGGTGATGTTCGTGTCTTAAGGGCTGTTAATGTGCCAGCTTTGCACCATATGGTGGATTGTGTTGTTTTTCCACAGAAAGGAGAGAGGTAAACGACATCATAATCTCTTAATTCATGTAACATTAGGTTCCCAGAAAAAAATATAAGCTCATAAATGTTTAAAATCAGGTTTTTACTATTTATACCATATTCAAGTTTTTATTTTTTATTTTTTATCTAGATGGAAGGTATTACTGTACGTTGCATTTCTTTTTTCTATTATAAATTGGATAGTAAAAAAAAGAGAACTCTAAGCTCTCCAATTTTCTATTTTCTCATTTTCCTCATCTTCTATTTCTTTTTCTTCTTGTTCTTCTTATGATTAAATAACTCATAAATCCAACTTAATATGCTCCTGCCTTATATGTACATATAAATATAATTGTATTTATTGTTATGCAACTTTATATGTGCATTTGTATAAGTGATTGCACTATAGCATTACATTGGTGCCTTCTCATTCTTTCAAATGCACTCACTTTTGCTTCATACATCTTTTTGCTTCTTTATTACATGGTACTGTACCCAATTTTTCAAATGCACTCACTTTTGCTTTGTACAGACTAGTGACCTTGACTAGAATTTCAGCTATACTATTTACAAGAAGGGAGATTTGAGTGAAAATATGCATTCTCATGATTTGTATCCAAAGGTCAATTAGAAATTGGATTATGAAATTGCGAAACATAATTTTGGAATTGGATTTTTCCAATTGAATAAGTATGGGTAAAGGATCCATAGATAAAGTCGATATCTAATCGTAACTAAATCTTCAATTTTAAATTTGTAGAGGTGGGAAAATGCAGAAGACACAAGACTATGGTTCTATGAAATGTGTACAGTTATAAGGGAAGCTTTGTATCCTCACCATGCTTGATGCAGACAAACATTTGTGCATGTATGTCTGTTAATTGCAAGTGAATTGAGGATCATGAGGCTTCCAGTTTGTTTAGGTCAGCTTTACAGCTACAAGTGCAGCATCAGCCAAAATTGTTAACATCATAAATGTCATTATGGGAATGATAAGATATACTTAACATTTGTACCTGGTTATGTTCTGCATGTTTCTGATTGATGAAGTTCCAAACTGGTTGTAGTTCTCTGTGATGTTTTGAATGACAATGTTAAATATTGCTCGATTATTGCTTCTCCTGTGATTATATCAGATAGGTATATATAGCTTTCTTCTATGTTATCTGTTACTAACTTTAGTTGGCTCTAATAACAGACCTCATCCGAACGAATGTTCGGGGAGTGATTTGGATGGAGACATTTACTTTGTCTGTTGGGACCCTGATCTGATTCCACTGCAGCAAATCAAACCCATGGATTATACCCCCGCACAATGTATGCTGTTGGATCATGAGGTGACAATTGAGGTATTACTTTCCACACTAATACTTTCCACATATTAATATGTTGCAAGTATTTTTTCCCTGAAAAGATAATTCCCAAAGAGCACTGATTAAAAGGGGGTGCATGTGCAGTATCACATGTTGTTGCACTTTTGGAGCTCCTTAATTTCTCCCTGTCATAAAGTTATCCTCCCATGGGTTTAATATTTTGTAGCTCCACTCATGGGTGGTGTTTCCTGTCTCTCCCTCTTTCTTGCTTTCGTAGCAAGATATTATCTAGAAGTATCATGCTGACCTTGAAATTCACTTGGCATTGTTTTGTTATTGTTCTTCATAATGCCTCACTTCAATATGCATTTGGAGATTTGATTTATTGTTTGATGCTTGTATATAATTCACAGTAGTTTATTTCATTTGATAAGAAACTGTGTTTTAATTTTCTGCCCTTCATTGTCTGGCTTTTCTTTTTTGTTGAAGAAGATATATGTGGCTGTTTTTGATATGTTTACTTGTGCAAGCGTGCTTGTGTGTGTGAGCATGTAAATATGTACTCGCATATATTTGCAGAATATGACAATTTTCAGTTCCCTTGAGTTAGATACTCAAGTGTACACTATAAAACAGTTTACAAGTGGAGCGCTTGTAGTCATTTCCCCCCGTTCCCTTAAACCTAGACCCAACATTAGATCTGGTATTATTTAAATGAAAACAGAACAACATTATTACTCTACATTCTCTTATGACCTACCAAACAGTGATAGTAGGAGGTAAAAAGCTTCTATTTAGGTGGCTTGCATCATGTAACATCGTCTTTGACAGATCCTGCCTCAGTGTATATGCAAGTGTTAACGTACCTGTTTAACCCTAAACTTATCAACCACCAGAAACTATCTTAGCTGGTAAGACTCAGAAAATTTGACGAGTGACTGAAACATTACAATTCATTTGAAATGTACATGATATTGAATGGGAGAACTTGAGTTGTTAAACAAGATTGAATGGTAGAACTTGAGTTGTAGCTTTTTTGAGAAAGAAGGTTAGGGTTATTGAAGTAGGCTTCTTTGTCGAAAAATCAAAGAAAATTAGTGTCGATTGTGATAGTACAAGTAACCATCTTTGCTGAGAATGAGCAAAACAGTAAAGAAGTAATATTCTAGAAATCACTTAGAGAACTCCTTGTCAGCTCATACAGGTTTTGGGTTGCACACTTTTACCAAATGATCCTTTATGAACTTAAATAGCTGTTGTTTAATGTGAATTGATTTCTACTGAATTGAAAGGCTACATAGCTGTTATTTAGAGGCTACTGGTCATCGCCTACTTCTATGAGGACTTTGAGTCCATATAAGAAATTTAAACTTTAATTAGCAATAACCAAGCCAAATTGCTTACGGCCAAATAACTTTCCTAAACTAAGCTACTAAGAAAAGTAGAACAAAGTAAACAAATGAATTTAAACAAACAACAAACTAGAAGTAGTTAGGCACATCACTCCTGAAAGTATGGTGGTTATGTTTCATATAACTTCAAGTTAGTCATGTTCAGTGCTCATTTGAATGTTCCATCCCATTCCAAAGAACTTGTATCTGTTCTTATTCTCCACCACATGTTTTTTTGTGCACTGCAGGAAGTCGAGGAGTATTTCGCGAAGTATATTCTCAATGACAGTTTGGGAGTTATTGCGAATGCCCACACAGTTTTTGCGGACAGAGAACCTTGCAAAGCAATGAGTGATCGTTGCATAGAACTTGCAAGGCTGTTCTCAATTGCAGTTGACTTCCCGAAGACTGGTGTGCCGGCTGAGATACCACCTCATTTACGCGTCAAAGAATATCCAGATTTTATGGAAAAGCCTGACAAGAATACTTATGAATCAGATTGTGTGATCGGAAAGCTTTTCCGAGCTGTGAAAGACATTGCACCACACTCAAGCTCTATCAAATCTTTCACAATGGAAGTGGCGAGGAGGTCATATGATCCCGATATGGAAGTGGACGGTTTTGAAGATTACATAGATGATGCTTTTAATTACAAAGATGAGTATGATTTCGAGCTGGGAAACCTGATGGATTATTATGGGATCAAAACAGAAGCTGAAATACTCGGTGGTAGTATTATGCAAATGTCGAAATCTTTCAACAGGAGAAGGGATGCAGAAGCCATTGGCTTGGCTGTGAGGTCCTTGAGGAAGAAAGCTAGGACCTGGTTTAACAAGAAAGAAAGTGCATTGGGTGATGGAACTGATGACGTGTATGCAAAAGCATCAGCTTGGTACCATGTCACATACCATCATAGTTATTGGGGTTGCTACAACGAGGGAATGGATCGGGCTCATTTCCTTAGTTTTCCATGGTGTGTCTATGACAAGCTGATGCAAATTAAGAGGGACAAATCCAGTATTAGGAGGGCTCTCCATTTGTCCTCGCTTGAACACCAGTTCAGTTATGGGCTGAGTTTGAGTTAGAAACTCGGCATCAAGCCAGTTCCATGCTTTGAAGCATTTCAAGGTGACAAGAGAGAGTGTGAACATAATATATATGTGTCTATTTTACATTTGCTGCTTATTGTGGGTGTGTATATTTGTCCAAACCAGTAGATGTAAAAGCACCATGCTGATGACTAGGACTTGATCTTAGCTCAAAAGGCCGAGAAAGGTATGCTGATGTTGGGACTGAAACTAATAACTAGTGATTGGAAAGATGTATGGTTTCGTTTTCTTCCATGTCTTGGAATTCTGCAGCTTCTAGCGTTTGATTTCATGCTATCTTTCATGGTGGAAGCTGGTGTAAGAGACGTGCTGCAATAGATGACCTGACATCACCTGGATATCCTGTAGACTAGCAGGTAAGTTAGTTGGCTTGTATGGTTTGTAAGTAGTTTTATTATACTATGTATGTTGACAGTGTGAGATAAGGCAGTGGTATTTTAAGTATGTAACAGGGCTAGAGGTTGAGCTATCTCTCCCGGAACCTTGTGTGTGTAATGTAATAATATTGTTCGGTATTATCTTGTATGTCTTAGAGAATTGCTTGAAGAGTTTCATTGTTCAATTGATCTCAGAATTGGATCCTAATTGTAGCTGCTGCCCAAAGGTGCTTTATGAAAGCTGGCCTGGGTATCTCAAGAAGTTCTATCAATGGTATGCTTGGTTCTTGTGTAGCTGGTAAGGGATGTTCAGGGTGATATCATACTAGTGGATTCTAGTCTTGTGAAAATTTAGCAGTGTGTTTATCCACTGTCTGGCCTTGTCAATTTAGAGAGAGAGAGAGAGAGAGAGAGAGAGAGAGGGGTGAGAAAATTTTTCCTCTTCTTTTCCTTTTTGGTTAAAAAAAAAAAAAAAACAGTTAAGTTACGCCACAATCTCCTCTAAATTATAAGGTCATTCATATTTTATAATGACTGTCAAATAAATAGAGAAATTATTCAGTGCTTTTGAAGGGATCCCCAACTCTACTAGGAGGAGTAAAGACGTGATATTCTGGAAGCTCGGAGTAATTTGTGGTGATTGTGATAGTGGATGGCAGATGCTCTAACTGTACTACCGAATCCCCATTCATTGCTTGGCGACCAAGTCTTTTTGTTCATCTGGACGGTTGAGCAAACTTTTCAAAGACCTAAAAGCCAAAAGAAAAGAAGCCAACTATCTATGGTTAGAACATAGAAAAGAAGTTGTAATTACCTTAGATGGTTTAAGGATAAAAAGGATTTGCATCGAGAACTATACAATTTTATTAATTCATGATGAATCAATACCACGCTACATCTTCTTCTAAGAGGATGGTCAAGAGGGTTGAGGTAACTGAAGACCCAGACCAACTTGAATAACTTAACAAGTGGGTTATACCCTCTGTTAAGCCATTCACTATCTATAAGATAAGGACATTTGAGGTTACAGGGCTTAATGCCATTAAAACCTTAGAACAAACCATAAGTCTAACCATGAGTCTGGACTCTGATGAACAAACTATTCAACTGCTAAATAGTCAAAATATTGATAGATATCAGGCAAAGTATAAATTTATACATATAGGCCTAATACAGATTACTTTTAAACTATTAACTTTGGTTCACTTGCCAATTTCCTAGTAGTTCTTCAACATGCTAGGTGTTTAGATTGGAATGCTTCCCTTATGGGAACTATGCAATCAAGTGTTGCATATGGTTCGGTATATTTTACTGTATATCTGAACCTACAATTATCTTTAACTGACAATGATTTGTTGGATGCTGTGAGTTTAAATTTAAAACTCCATGGTTATAATTATAAACCAGGATCTGAACCTCTGTGTATCAATTATAAGATTTATTATAAAGTCTTTGTCGCGCCCCGGTTTTTGGGTGTCCAAGGTCCTTTCGGCTCGAAGACCCTAAAGCACGAAACTCTGTCATTAGAACTCGTCCCCTAGAAGGACAAGTGCGACTAAGTTAGAAAATTGACTTGATTAAGGGCTTTTTAGAAAAATAGGAGTCGCCACCTAACTTGATAAAGGTGAGTTAGGGCACCTAAAACTAAGCGTTAATTTGAAGATTAAACTTAGAGTTTTTGAAAAAGGTTTTTTGAAAACTCCCTCAAGAGAGGGTTTTTAGGAAAATAGGTTATTTGGTAACCTTTGGAAATGTTTAAGCCATTTTTGAAATAATTTCATTTTGGTCTTTCGAAAACAGAAATCTAAGATTCGGGGGTTGGTTACGTGTAGGGAAGATATCCTAAGATCATCACCCTACCCACCCTTTCGGTACCTACATATCTAATCACCCTTTGTTCACTCACTAGAATAACTGGTTACCATTGTCCACTTAATATCCACGTTAGAATTTTGAAAACGGGGTCAAGTCATCACTTTTCGGATGGATGATGCATGATGCAAGTGTTTGGAAAAAGTTTGAAAATAATGAAAGTTTTGAAATAATTTGGAATAGAAACTTTAGATTGATTGAAATTTTTGAAGAAAGGGATTGGGGGTAAAATAAAAGTTATGACCGCACCATTTTAGGTTGCTTACGTATCTCATTTGGCGAGAATCAGGTCATTCGTAGTTCGGGCTAGAGTCCGATGGAAGATAGGCGCATTAGGGCCTTTGGAAGGTTTGAAGACACTTTGGGTCTTTGAAAGAGTTTAAGACACTTTGAGGTCTTGGAAGTTTTTAAGACACTTTGAGGTCTTTGGAAAAGTTTAAGACACTTTGAGGTCTTGGAAGTTTTGACTTGAAACTGGATGGTGGAGTGTTTTGAAAATGTTTTTGGATCAACTTTAGGGAAGTTTTGGAAAAATGTTTTGGCATGACTCAAGAGAACTTGAAGTGTTTTTGAAGTCTTATTTTGAAAACCTAGGAGGCATGACTTTAGAATATTTTAATGAATTAGTTTTTTAAAGTGGTTTTTTGAAAATGGCTAAGGGTTTGGAATCCTCACATGGACAACTTTAGAGGTTGTTCTTGATTTATCACTTGTCATTGGAATCCCTAACCATGAGGCGGTTAGAGACACCTTAGGTTTGTGACCTTTTGAAAGCATTTTTTTGAAAATGTCTTGAAGATGGAGTGTAGGGACATTTGAAGAGTGTATGGAGTTGGGTTTTTGGAATCAAGAGAATAGGGGGTTTTGGAAAATAAGCTATGAGAATAGTTTGAAAATTTGAATGATCATTTAGAAAAGGGTCCAAAAGTTGGGACCTTGAAGTTCACTAACCTAGGTTGGGATTAGCCTAGGGTTAGGGGGAACCTAAGATTAATTAACTTAGGTTAGGTTGACCTAAGGTTAAGAAGACTAAGGGTTAACTAACTAGGGTTAAGTGAATCTAAGGTTTGATAACTAGAGTCAAGTTAACCTAGGGTTTGGTAACTAGGGTCAAGTTAACCTAGGGTTTGGTAACTAAGGTCAAGTTAATCTAGGGTTTGGTAACTAGGGTCAAGTTAACCTAGAATTTGCTAACTAGGGTCAAGTTAACTTAGGGTTTGGTAACTAGGGTCAAGTTAACCTAGGGTTTGGTTGGAGAATGGTCTTGAAAGTTGTTTTGATGCATTCTTGGAAAGAGTTTTGAAAACAAAACATGATATGCAATGGACTTTGGTTGGCAATCTTTATGAAGATCATTTCCATGAAAATTTTGACTTTAGCCAAGAGTATGGTTTATATGGTTGGTGATTGGAGACCATTCCAAGGAAGGTTTCATTATGGCCATTATAACCAATATCTTAACAAGAGTATAAGGGGTCAAAATTCAATATAATGATGGTAATTTTTGGAAGACCATTTTTGATGCAAAGATAGAGAGAGTGCATTTTTGAAATAATTTTTGGAGAAGGATTTTGAAAACCATTTTTCAAGGGAACCATTCCATCAAGAGAGGGTTCATATGGTCAACAAAAGGGAGACCACTCAAAAGAGGGTTCTATGGGGCCATTCCAACCACTAAACTTGAGAGAATAGGAATCATAGAAATCAAAGATCTTGAACATCATTCTTAGGCGATTGTAAAGAGAAAAGGGAACCATTCTAACAATTTAGGGCTCCTATGGCCAATATAAAGGGATACTACTCAAGAGAGGGTTCCATGAGGCCATTTTAACCACTAAATTTGAGAGAATGGAAACCTTGAATATTAGAGAGTTTGAAAGCAACTTTCATGCAAGTTGAAATACAATGATGCAAAAGTATGAATTAGGGGATTGTGAGGGATTTTCTAAGGCATGACTCCTAAGGTCTCATCCTAAACTTCAAGGGGCCAACTCTTGGAATAATTTTTGAAGGACATGTAGAACTTGGAAATGTCATGAAATTAAGAGCAATGCAAGCATTATGGGATATGGCAATAAACATAAAATGAAGCCAAGCATACAAGACATGATCAAAATAATAATATGCAAGGGGTCATGATTCACATACAAGACTTTTAGGCTTCACCATATAAATAAGGGGCTCTTAGGCCATACCATCTTAAAGTAGGCTAGTAAGAGGTCCCCCTACACGGTGGCTCTTACTTGCTTTCCTCTAAGCATGACCTAAGAGCCCTTTTGGCTCAAGCATACAAGAAAGGGGGGTTGAAGATGAGGAGTAAAATAGAGAATAGCCTAAGTAGGCTAGGAGGGAGAAGAGAAGAGTGGGGGAGAGCATAAATGTAAAAGGGATACCACCGTTTGCCTTAAACACTCTTGTAGTCTTCAATGGATGTCTTGATTGGAGCTTGAGTGACTTCAAGAGGGCTTGAGAGGCTAGAGTGGAGTGTGTAAGTGTGTATGAAGCCTTGTATGTGGAGTGTATAGGCTTAGGATGGGTAGAATCTAGCCTAAGTGTTGGAGGGGAGGAATATATATGGAGATTCGAGGTTCTGGAGTGATTTCAGCAGAGTTTCGTATCAATTTCGGACCTGGAATATGCAAGGGGGGAGGCCTCTATTTATAGGCAATCTGGAACAGGTCTTGCACATGTGCTACATGCGCATGGCCAAAATTTGGCCGTGCGCATGTAGGACATGCGCAGGTACTGTTTCATTGCCAGAATAACACGTGGCACCCTATGTACTGGTTAAATCTCGACCGTTGATCGAAAGTCGGTTGATCTGATCAAAATTTGAGCGCATGTAGCATACGCTCCATCACCGGGAAAGTTCGTCTAAACTTTGCCTCGATAATCGGGTCAATCAGGAAGGTTTCGAGGAAATCGGTTACACTGGGGGTGTTCTCCTAGTGCTTCCGACGAACTTTCATGCTTTCGAAAAGTTCGAATTATGTTTGGAGGTGAGTGATATCGTATTCGGAAGTGTGCTAAAAAGGTCACTTTTGTGGAGCGTCTGTGATATGCTCCAGGGGTGTTTGAAAGTGGCTGTATTTGTTTTGTGTAATCGAGGCCTTCGAGAAGCGAACTATTCGATCGGACCGTACTGATGGAAAGTACTCTGGAAATACTTTCTGGAATTCCCAAATTTACGCATTTCTTAAGTCGTTTGACGATGCATTTTGATTAGGGAATCGGGAAAAAAGTCAACTTTGGCGGAGCGTTTGCTAGACGCTCCAGGGGTTGCTGAAAGTTATGGTTTTCGCACCGTATGATGGAGGGCTTCGGGAAGCGGTCTATTCGATCGAGCCGTATCGATGGAAAGATCTATGGACGAGCTTTCGAGAATTTTCTGATTTACACATTTCTCAAGTCAGTGGACTGTGCGTTATAATCAAGGAATCGGGGGAAAAGACAATTTAGGAGGAGCGTCTGTGAGACGCTCTATGGAACTTTTATCGAGTCGTGTGAGCTTAGTATCATAGGGTGTTCCTTGGATTAAACAGGGGTGTGTGGTGAAACCCTCTGCTCGAAATCCCAAGGTCGGTGCTGTTTCGGGGCATTTTTGGGCTTCTAGGGGCAAAACGGTCATTTTGATCGGAGTTGGTTGGAAATGGTCAGGAATGGTTTGGTAGGTTGTGTTAAGTGTGCAAGGCTGTTCAGGGATGGTTTTGAGAGAGCCTTTTGCCGTTTAGCGGGGTTTGTCTCGTGCCGAGGCACTCGGGGGCAAAACGGTTGTTTTAACTGGAATGGGCTAGAATAGGATCGGATTTGGACCCAATGGCATGCAGGGGACGCCTAATGATTTGACAACATTTTGGAAGGATGGACTTATCGTTTTCAGGGATTTTGAACTTTTCCAAAACGTGTCTGGAGGCCCAAGGGGCAGGTTTGGTCAGTTCTCACCGAGTCGGGCTAGCAAGCGCTGGTGTTGACTTAGGTGTTGGTTTTCAAGATCACCCGGTCTCGAAAAACTACCTGTGCGGTGTTGGTCTCCAAGAACGCCCGTTCTTAGAGAGCTACCTGTAAGGGTGGTGTTGGTTCCTGAGAACGCCTGATTCTAGAAAGCTACCTGGAAGGGTGGTGTTGGTCTCCGAGAACGTCTAGTCCCGGAGAACTACCGAATGACGGACATTTTACATTGGCGGGCTAGCAGGTGCCAGAAGTGAACCGTCTGAAATTTGATGAGGTGTTGGTCCCCGAGATCGCCCGATCCCGAGAAGCTACCTGAATGGCGTTGGTTTCTGAGACCGCCCGGTCCGGAAAGCTGCCTAGAATAATGGTGTTTATGGCTCCGACGGGTCCTTGTGGACCCGAGAAGCGACCATAAGGCTCATCTTGAACCTGCATGTGGTGTGGTGTTTGAAGACTATATCTGGTCGGGCCGGAGATTGCCGAGCGGGCAAAAATGGGGTACTTACAGTCTTACATACTTTAAATCCTCATTGTAAATTGTTTAGTTCTACAAGTAATATTATTGTTGTAGAAACTAATCTAATAAGCTCTAATATAGCTACTAATTGACAGATTGGATGGGATGAAATTCAATTTCCTGACACATGGCAGCTGCAATCAGCTGTTCCTCCCGCTCCTCTTATACGAGGGGAAGTAGATCAAATCACCCAAACCTCAGAAGGTGATATTAAAGTAAGATTTGCTTCAGGAACGTCAAGAATTTCTAGATCTGGGTCTATTTCATCTCGATCCACTTCATCTCGCTATATTGTTCCTCCCTATAAGGTTTCTCTACCTCCCACATCACGAGTCTCTACATCAAGATGCCCAGAAGATGTTGATTTGGTCCTCTGATCAACAAATTTCACATGGAATTCATAAGGAGACAGTAGAAATACCTACTGCATCAAAGATGGACTTCCGTTTAAAATGGATTTACAATCAGGAAGTTCATTGAGAAAAGCCCTTACTAAAGAGTTTTTCCAATCTTATTATTTGCCATTCCGTGAATGGTATTTCATTACTTTTAGTAATACTAAAGTAGAAAGATTTATGGATCAATATTATGATTACTTAAACACTACTCAGTGTTTGGAACACATTGTTCCATGATTTTTAAATTATTATTTAGAAACTCATTATATTAATGTAGTTGAAGAAAAAGAATGGATAATAGATTCAGGATCTGTAATTCATTCTATTTTTCCCCTATTGAACCAATTCAGGTAAGCAGTACTTCTTCCTCTCATACTTTGGAGGCACCTGCATTTATTAAACTGGCTGTAGTTGAAATGGTTAATATTACCATTGAAAAACCTAGCCTTGTCTATAGCTTTTCTAACTAAGGAGTATTGATGCAATACTAAGGTAGATATGACTATAGCTAAAAGCAATTACGAAGTATGCCAACGATAGGTAAAGAAACTGACCAATCACGCAATTGACACATGAAATTTTTGCCTTAGAAACCCAAATAGGAAAAAAATCACGTGTCCCCTTTGCCGGACAAAGATCATGTACTAAACCCAATGTCAACGGTTACAAGTTCACTTACAACCTAATCCCCAATCGACTCTTCGATCACTAGGTTGACTTGACTTGCTCGACTCCTCGATACACTGTTGTTGTACTTGACCACCGTACAAATCCTCTTAGTACGGATTTAGCGTTTTGAACTCTTTCAAGACTTCAGTTTTTTTTAAAGGAGTTGAAGAAGATTTGTTACTAAGAACCAATCGTGAGCTCTCTAGAAGTTTGGAGATGTGCTTTCTGATGAATTCTTAATGGCTACTCACATCCATAGAAACCCTTGACTCTAAGCAATTGTCCAATTGATTCAATCAAATATGTTTTTGGCTTCCTTAGTCTTGTCTTATGACCTACCCATAGCCTTATACACATATATGAGGCAAACAAGGGTTTCTAGGCATCCAAAAACGTCTCAAGGAGCTTGTGGCGCCGTCCATAGGGTTTAAATCTCGCGCATCTTGTTTCCAGCGAGGTCTGGCGAGGTTCGGCGAGGTCCAGTGAAGTTTGCACCTTGCGGCTGTGAGATCCAGGGAAGGCTACAATAGATTTACACCCAATTTGTTTCTTCCATTGACAGCCCTCGAGGGACCATCGAAGGTCCAGCGAATTCTTCAATAAATTTACACCCAATCTGTTTCTTCCATTGATAGCCCTCGATGGCCTAGCGAAGGTCCAACGAAGTCCAAGAATGATTACTTTATGTATCGTCCAAGACTCTCTTAACGTGAGCTCGAATGAATAGAAATTAAGTACGTCAAAAAATGCTTATGATAGACAACCCAACAACCTAAATTACAAGGAATAAAACTCAGCACGAAATCTAGCCAATTAAATGATGTTACAATCTTCCCCTTTTGCAATTTTGCGACCAAAACCATATTCTAAACTGTGAATTATAGGGAAGCTAATAAAATTATATTTATACCCAACTCACAAGCATAATGATGCTGTTTATCAGACACTAAGCATTTCAAGCTCTCGTTCCTGCACAATATTTACTCAACAAAAGATAAATACCATCAAGTGTAAAAGAGTACCATCAAGATCACAGGCATATCAAACAGTAATGCTCTCCCCCTTTTTGGAACAAATTGATAAAGTAAATAAAGTGATCAAAGGACACAAGAAAGAGATATATAGATAAACAACATAGGCAAAGATACAACCATAAAAAATGAGCAAGTCTCAAGACTACAAAAACAAGACTTGTAACACCCATGAAAATCTCTACAAAACATAAAGCACCCAAACATAAACAGCTAATGACGACGAAAAGGATCCTTGAAGGCATTAGCTAAATCGATAAATGCAGAGTGGGCACAAGAAAGAGTGGTCAAAGTGTCTCAAATGCAAGGGATGTCACTCTCCTGGCGCTCCACAATAAGTTCCACATGCTCGTGAACAAGACCAATACGCTCAGCCAGATCATCGATACAAGCAAGAACCAAATCAATACCAGGAGAAGCTTGAGCTGGAGCAGGACTAGGAGCAACAGAAGGAGCAGTAGTAAGGGCATTATCATCCAGAATCACTATAGGAGGAATAGGTGTTAGAGGAGCCTCATGCAACTGAGCATTGTTGAGTGTAAGAGTGAGGCGAGAGATAGGCTTCTTCACAGTAATCCTAGTCTCACGATCTCTAGCCATAACCCCATGGTGAGTTATAAAATAAGTAATCAACAAGCCATAGGGAAGGAAAGCCTGAGAAGAAGCATCAAGAGATGCCTCTAAGATAATGTCAAACATAAGACGAGTCACATCAACAACAAGATTGGTACTAATAGCATGCATGAGGCGAGCACGAGCCTCAAGGATGTCACTCACATGAGAGGTGGAAAGAAATGAATCACAAATAATGTGATTAAGAACTCAATAAACCTGAGTCAGAGCAATATGCTTTAACACACCCGGAGGCCAAATAGCATTGTCATCTCTCAAAAGCTATGCCATAACATGTAGGGATGAAGAGGCAACATCATCTACATAAGGAAACTGAGGAACAATTGGATATACAATATGGTGGAACACACAGATATCCGTAATAGAGAAGTCGAGATCGACCCTTGGACAAAAGACTTGAAAGTTCTAGCATTTTTGTTAATCTCGTAGATGCTAGCAAAAAACTCTTGAACCAAAGATGGAATAGTATGCCTTGTGCAGAAAACCAACATAGCCTATCCGCACTACACAAACTGAGTATGAATTATGGTGCCAGAGAACTCGTTGAGGGTAACCCCTCGAGAAACAAAGATAGGACGATGCCTAAACACATCATTGAACCATTTCTCGACATCAGAATTAGGACGAAATAGGGGTAGTTCAACCACAGTAGGAGCAGAGGCCTTGTGTTTGCGAGAAGATGAGGCCATCGCTACCACAAAACTACCCACCAAACAACCATCCGCACCAAACAAACACAAAGATAAACTCCTTAACCCAGAAAAAAAAAAAGCATTAGGTCACACAAAAGAAGGAGAGGAAATAGATAGGAGAAAATAACCTAGAGGGAAAGGAGAATACCTAGAATGATAAAGAGGGACCAAGACACATAGAAGAGGAGCAAGATTGGAGGAGGAGAGACGCCCTTGGAAGTCGCCAGCGATCGCTGGTCTTTGAAAACAGTGATTCTAGGTTCGGAGGTTGGTTATGTGTAGGGAAGACGCACTAAGCCATCACCCTACCCCACCCTTGCGGTACCTACATATCTATTTACCCTAGATTCACTTAAGAGAGTCTTCAACTAACAAATGTTCAATCTTATCCACTTTAGAAAAAGAATGTTTAAAAAGACATGATGCATGATATGCAAGTGCAAGAAAAGAAAGTTGAAAAATAGTTTTAGAAATAGATTTGAAAAGAAATTTATTTGATTTTAGAAAAGAGATTCGAAAAGATAGATTTGAAATTTAAAAGTTTTAGAAATTGGAAATAGAAATTCGGAATCAGAAAGTAGACTATGGAATTGAAAACTTGAAGAAGATTGTAGAATTGGAGATTTGATAGAAGTTGTGAAATTTGAAATTTGAAAGAAGTGGTGAAAATAGAAATTTGAAAAATGTTATGACATGAGGGTTGCCTACGTATCCCTTTGGAGGAATCAGGTCAGTCGTAGTTCGGATAAGAGTCCGATAGAAAATAGAAGGTATGATTGGAAGAAAGAGATTTTGATTGGAATTTGAATTTGATTTGAATTTAGAATAGAAGATTGGAATTTGAAATGGAAGAATAGAGACCCTAGACCTAGGAAGATAAGATTTAGAAAGGACTTGAGACTCAGAAAGACTTGACTCGAATGTTGGACTTGGAAGATCAAAGAAAGATTGGATTTATGAAGGGTTTGAATTAGGAAAGGTCGGATTTAAGAAAGTTTCAAAATAGGAAAGTGTTATTTTTGGAAAGTTTCGTTTTAAGAAAGTTTCAATTTAGGAAAGTGTTGGATTAAGAAAGTTTTGAAATAGGAAACATTTCGTTTTAAGAAAGTTTTGAAATTGGAAAGTTTTGAATTTGGAATGTTTTGAAATTGGGAAGTTTTGAAAGTTGGAAAGTTTAAAATTTAGAAAGTTTCGAATTTAGAAAGTTTTAGATTTAGAAAGATTTGAAGTTTAGGGAAGTTTAGAATTTTAGAAAGATTCAAAGTTTGAGTTTTGGAAATTCGTAAAATTAGGAAAGGTTTTGAGTTTAAGAAGGGTTTGAAAAGTTAGATTTGGAAAGTTAAGATTTGAAAAGGGATAGAATTAAGAAAGGTTTAAAAGCTTAACGTTTAAGGGAAGATTTAAAAGTTTAAGTTTAGGAAACTTAAGGTTTAGGAAAGTACTAGATTAGGAAGGAGTTGAATTAGGAAAGATTTGGGTTTTGTTTCTACAAAGAGATGTTTTGACTTTATTTCCAAAAACGGAGGATAGGATCTAGTTTTCTAAATGGGAATATTGGATTTGACATGGATTTGGAAAGATGGAGTTTTAGAAATTCTAGTTTTGGGAAGACTATAGTTTTGATGTAGAAAATAAGAGGTTTTGAAAACCTAGGTTTTGAGGCCAAAATAAGGGATTGGAAAATCATGCTTTTGAAAAGGAAAATTAGGGTTTCCTAATTATTGGCTCTAGGGCTTGACTTAGACTCTAAGAAGAGAGATTTTGGAAAGTGATTTTTTTGGAAAATAACACTTTGAGAGAGTTTTTGGAAAGGGGATTTTTGGAAGGAAATCCGAGAGAGGAGTCTTTGGAAAGTAAACTTGAAAAGGGAGTTTTTGAAAAGAAATTCTAGAGAGGAGTTTCTAGAAAGTGAATTTTGAAAAGAGAGAGTTTTTGGAAAGAAATTCTAAAGAGGAGTTTCTAGAAAGTAAATTTTGAAAAGAGTTGTTTACGAAGGAAACGTAAGGAGTGTCTTTGGAGAGTGAACTTTGAGGAAAGTATTTTTGGAAAGGAGCTTTTAGGAAAGATGTTTTTGGAAAGAGATTGTTGGAAAGGAGTTTTTGAAAAATAATTTTGGAAAGGAGATTGGAGAGAGTTTTCTAAGAAAGAAACCTAGGGAGTGTTTTTAGGAAAGGAATTTTGAAGAGAGTGTTTTGGAAAGGAGTTGAAAAGGAAGTTTTGAAAATAGATTTTTGGAGAGAGCTTTTAGAAAACAATTTTGGAAAGGAATTTGAAGAAGGAGATTGAAGAGAATTTTTAGAAAGTATCTAGAAAGAGAGGTTTTTAGAAGGAGAGATTTGAAAAGAGAGTTTTTAGAAAGTATACAAGATATCTCATTTTCCTAAAGCGGTTCTAACCATAAGAAGGTTAGAACCACCTTAAGATAGAGATTTTGAAAACAACAATGTTTTGAAAATATGGACTATATCGGTCACTTTAAATGTAACACTTTTCTAAAGCAACCTTAGCCATGGAAAGGCTAGAACCACCTTAGGATTGTGGTTTTGAAAACAAGTTTTGAAAAAGAAGATTTTAATGTAATTTTGAAAATGATGCTAATGCAAGCTTTGAAAACGAACTTTGGAAGAATGCAAGATCATGATATGCACACTGCAAAGAGGGTCCTGAACATACAAGGTTAAAGGCTTCACCACATAATCAAAGGGGCCGAACCCACGTGGTCTCCAGTTAGACTAAAAGAAAGCTCCCGACACGGTGACTCTCCAATAGCCTAATCCTATACATGGACCGAGAATTCTCTTGTTTCAAGCATGCAAGAAGGGGGGGGGGGGAAGAAGATGGGGGATTAAAATAGAAGAAAACCCAAGTGGGTTAGGAGAGAGAAGAGAGGGGGAAAGATACGTAAACGTAAATAAGAAGCCTACCTTGTGTCTTCTTTATTTTGGTTAGCTTTGCGCGCTTTGCTTTGCTTGTCTTGCTTCGGTCTTCACTTCAGTCTTCAAGAGTTTATCTTCAATCTTTAAAGCTTTTTAGTTGCAGCAATCCAAGTCTTCAATGGAGGCTTTGGAGGCTAGTGTATGAGTATAGGAGAGTGTGTATGAGTGTATAAGAGCCTAGAGTTTGTGTATGGAGGCTAGGGTTTGGAAAACCTAAGGAGACTAGGGTTTAGAGAGGCTACGAGCTCTGTATATCGAAAAGTAGGGTTTTTAAACTGAGTTTGCAGACCTCTTTCACGCTGGAGGAGGCTCTGTATTTATAGACAAGGGGATGACTTGGCGCCTGTTGCAGTGGCGCTAGGCCAAAAATGCTTCTGGCACCACTCCTATCTTGAGAAGATTTGGGTGCTTGTACTAGTGACAACCATGCAATTTTTAACCTGGCTTCACCAGGAGTGACTCCAGAAGGTCCGGGAATGGCCCGGAAGGTCGGAAAAGGGCAGAAACCCTTAGAATAGGGTCCTGGGGGTAATGGGCTTAAAAAAGGATGACAAGAATTGTTGAAAGGGTTGACCGAGCCATTAGGGGCAAAACGGTCAATTAGGTCGGAAAGGTGCTGAGACGGACTTAGAATGTCTCGGAAGAAGACTCAAAATTTGAAAACATTATTTAGAATGTTCCAAGAGGTTTTTGGTTTGATACCCAGAGCCGGTGTGGTCAGAAAAGGTGATCGGCCCACTAGGGGCAAAACAGTCATTTTACACCGGGTTTGCCGGAACTGACTCGAAATGATCCGGAAAGATAAAGGAAGGTTGGGAATATTATAAAAAGTATTCTCGGGAGGTTACCGGTTTGATACCCAGAGCCGGTGAGGTCCCCGGGGCATTCAGATGTCTAAGGGCAAAAATGGTCATCTGACTGGAAAGCCTCGGAATTGGCCCGAAACTGACTAAAAGGCACCTAATCATGCCAGAACATCTCTAAGACAATCTTGGAAGGGTGGACTTACCGTTCTGAAAACTTAGGTATTATCTCAAGAAACATGTCGAAAAATGGCCCTAGGGGCAGTTTGGTCATTTTTTACAGAAGTGGGCTAGCAGGCACTGGTGTTGACCTGAGTTTTGAGTGTTTCCACCACTTTGACGACGGTCCCGTGATATAGAGGTTTGTTGGAAATTTCCTATATCAACCTGTTTGTGAGTATTTTCGTTACTCTGACGGTTGCGATATTTGCGAGTACTTCTGCTACTCTAACGATTCGCGATCATTCCCGAGACTGCCTGATCTCGATAAGCTGCTAAAGGGACTTAGCGCCTGAGAAATCAACTTTCTTGGAAGGCATGCCGAAACGGACATTTCTGCATTGACGGGCTAGCAGGCGCCAAAGGTGGACCGTTCTACCATCTAGGGGACTTGGGCTCTCGTCCCGGTCGATAGGTTTGAAGGGACTTACCGTTCTGAAGAGACTTTCTTTGAAAAATGTGCCAAAAATGAATAGACTTACCGTCTCGAGGAATCAGCTTTCTCGAGAGAGGGATTGGAATTGGAATTGGAATTGGAATTGGAAAAGAGATTGGAAAGGGGACTTACCGTCTTCGGAAAGACGTGCCAATGGGAATATGAAAAGGGGACTTACCGGCTTCGGAAAGACGCGGCTGATGGAATTGAATCGAACAATGCCCCCAAGGGCATTTTGGTCATCGTGCCTCTATTTGGGCCCGGCTGGACCCACAAAGCGATGAATAGACGGGATTAGGACTAGAATTCTAGAATATGTCCATATTGACTTGAAATCAAGTCTGGACGGACTGTAGACTGCCGAGCGGTAAAAAATGGGGTGCTTACATAACCCACTTGGGTTCTCTTCTATTTTAATCCCCATCTTTTGCCGCCTATTCTTGCATGCTTGAAACAATGGATTTTTCAGTTCATACCTAGGAAGAAATGTTGAGGGTCACCGTGCTGGGAGCTTTTTTCAAGTTTAACCTAAGATAGTGTGGGTCCGGCCCCCTTGATTATGTGGTGAAGCCTAACTTTTTATGTTCATGATCCTATTGCATTGTGATTGTCTTGTTCATGCATTACATTCAAAATTGCATTCAAAGTTGTTTTTAAACTTGCATCAAAATTCTATTGCAAAACTTGCATTCAAAACTTCTTTCTTTCAAACTTGTTTTCAAAACCACAACCCTACGATAATTCTAATCATTTCATGGTTATGGTCATTTTAGGAAAGTGTTACATTCAATGTGACCATCAAGGTCTAAATTTTGGGTTCAAACCCTAAATTGTTTTTCAATAAATCACATATCCTAAGATGATTCTAACCACTCCATGGTTAGGATTGTTCTAAGAAAGTGTTACATTCAATATGATCATTATGGTCTATATTTCAAACCTTAGTTATTTTCAAATGCAGAACCCTAGAATAATTCTACTTTTTTCATAGTTAGAATCGTTTTAAGAAAGTAAAATATTTAAGAGACTTGACAAAATCTACATTCAAGCCTTTCTAAAATAGTTTTTGCAAATCCACTTCCTAAAAACTCTTTATCTTGAGAGTCTAAGTCAAAACCATAGAATTCATAGTTAGAAAACCCTAATTCATTTCTTACAATCATGACTTTTTATTTGCCTCAAATAACAGATTTTCAAAACCCTTTTTGTACATAAAATCATAGATTTTTGAATTCAAGTTTTTCAAATCTCAAACTTTTCAATTCCATGTCAAATCAAATCCTTCAATTTAGGAAATCAAATAAAATCCTCCAATTTAAGAAACCAAATCAAATCCTCTATTTTTGAAAACAAAATCCAATATTATGTTTTAGGAAATAGAAAGCTCCATCTTTCCTAATTCTAATTTTTCATAACTTCAATCTTCCAAAAACATAGAACTTTCCTTTTTCAAATTGGAATCCAACCTTTCTAAATTTAAATGCTTTGTATAAACTCTAGGTCTTAGGATTGCCTAAATCCTAAGTTACCTCAATCCTAAGTCAAACCTTTTGAAACTCAACTTTCTAAATTCAACTTTTCAATTCTTTCCAAATTGTAACTCTCCAAATTTCAATTTCAAATATTTCTAAGTTCAAACATTTCCTAAATTAAGTCTTTCCTAAAATAGGAACTTTCCTAAAATGGAACCTTCCTAATTCAAAACTTTTCTAAGTTCAAACTTTTCAAACTCTAGTTTTCCAAATTCTTTCAAAATCAAATATTTCAAATCAAATCTTTTCCAATCTTTCCAAGTCAAAGTGTTTCTAAATCAAATTAAAATTTTTCCAATCTGTCCTAAATCGGAACTTTTCAAAGTCAAATTTTCTAAAATCAAACTTTTCAAGTTCAAATCAAGTCTTTCCAATTTAATTGCATGCTACATACCCTAGGTTGTCCAAATCCTAGGATACCTAAGCCTTAGTTCAACTCCTGATCCTAAGTTAGGAAACTTTAACTCTTTTCTAAACAAAGATGGTTTTTCAACTCTAATTCAAGTTAAGATGATTTCAAAGTTTAATTCAATCTTTTCAAAATAAGTTCAAGTTCTACTTCAAAATGCAATTTCAAATCAAAGTCAATTTTAAATCTTCTAATCAAAATTCAAATTAAACTCTTTTCAAATCAATCTTTCTAAAGACCCTAAAGTGTCTTTTCAAATCAAACAAGACCTTAAAGTGTCTGTTTTCAATCGGATCCCAAATCTGAACTACAACTGACCTTTTTTCCAATAAAGGGATACGTAGGCGACCCTTGTGAGTGTGGTCATAACCTTTTTCAAACTTCAAATCCCCTTTTCAAATTTATTTTCAAAATCAAATTCTTTTTTTGCACTTGCATGTCATGCATCATATCAAACATTTTTTCAAAATTCTTTTTACAATAGATAGTATTGGACATTTGTTAATTGGAGATTTTAAATGAGTAAACCTAGGGTAGAAAGATATGTAGGTACCGCAAGGGCAAGATAGGGTGATAGCCTAGTACATTTTTCATATATGTAACTAACCTCCAAACCTAGAATCACTATTTTCAAAAGACCAAAACGGAGTCATTTTTCAAAAAGGGCTTAAATATTTTCAAAGGTTGCCAAACAACCTATTTTTTCCAAAAAAAAAAAAAAAAACGGTCTCTTGAGGAAGTTTTCAAAACCTCTTTCAAAAACCCTAAGTTTAGTCTTCAGACTTTCCTTAATTTAGGTGACCTAACTCACTTTAACAAATTAGGTGGCGACTCCAAATTTTTTCCAAAAGGCCTTATTCAAATCAATTTTTAATTCAAATCTAGTCGCACTCGTCCTTTTAGGAGGATGAATTCTAACGACAAAGTATGGTGTATTTTTTCCCACTAATCCCAAGTGCAAAAAAACTGCAGCGTGACATCTTCGATGCAAATAGTGATAATTGGAAGTCTAAATTTATTGAGAATCTTCCATATTTGTTTGCAGAAAGAGTCAAAAAGGCTCTAAAAGATAGAAATGATGGAATTTCTATTCCTTACCAAAATCATACTTTTGGTATCTTAATCGATTCATATATCCAGGAAGGATTAGTTTTATGTAATGACATAAAGTTAAAAAATCAATCGAAAAAATGACTCACAGAAAGATCTCAACTTGGGGGTTTTTATGATAATTTTGCTATGGATATTCCAAAGCCACCTAAAGATTGCCATCAAAGATCAAGTAAAAATAAATATTCTTCTAAATCTGATAAAAAGAAGAAGAAAAAACATATTTCTGAACCTTCTTCTTCTTCGAAACCAGTTTCTAAAACATATTTTAGAAAAAAAAACCTTCTAATAAAACCCGAACTTCTTCCTCTAAGGAAGTCAAGCGTTAAAAATGTGGCAAATTAGGCCATTTTGTAAATAAATATTTGACTAAAATAAAGTTAAATAAACTTTAAATTGATGACCAATTAAAGAATACCTTAGCTAAGTTATCACTTAATAGTGAAAGTGAACCAGAACTAGATTCCTTGGTTGAATATGATAATTTTGATATTATTCATGAAGTCGAAGATGATATTTCTTCCTCTGATGTTGAATCTAACAAGGATGTTACTCGTACAGGTCATTGTAGTAATGACTACAAAGCCATTGTTGATATGCATAGCCTAAAAAACAATATGCTTACTGAAGATCAGGAAGCCATTATCAAAATATTGGATCAAATTCCTGATAGTTCTACAAAAGCCTAGATGATTCAAAATTATCTGAAATAGGTAAAACAGGAAGATACTCCTGATATTACGAATGTGTATAACATGTCTAAATTAATGAAAAGACTTTAGAAATCTCAAGATAAACCTATTACTTTGCAGAATTTAAAAATTGAGATAAATTAGTTAAAAAAAGAGATCCAATCTCTTAAAACTGATAATCAAACTCTTAATACAAGAGTTTTTAGAGTTGAAACTAAACATTTGGTTCCTAATTCTTGGACAAGTGCTAACATAAAGGATGACACTTCCATTTCCATATTTGAAAATTTTAAATGAGGTTATATCTTAAAAGTGATTCATCAAAATCACTTTATTTGTTCATAATGAATTATTAATTGAAAATTTAATTGCTCTAGTTGATAGTGGTGCAAACTAAACTGTGTCCAAGAAAGGTTAATTCCAACCCAATACTTTGAGAAGACAAAGTATTCTTTGACTTTTGCAACTGCTAATAAACTACAGATTTAGTGTAAGATTACTGATACTCATGTATGTAATGAAAACGTATGCACTCCATTTACTTTTTTATTTGTAAAGAATTTACAACACCCGGTTATACTTGGTACTTCATTTTTAAATGATTTAATGCCTATTGAAAAAATTGATTCAACTGATATTTATACCACTTTGAATAACCAAAAGATTAGTTTCCAGTTAACTGATTCTCAAACAAGATTTTTAAACACTGTTAAAGACCTTTTATTTGTTAAAGAAAAGTAAATTAATTTTCTAAAACACAAAATTTCTATTTTTAAAATAGATGAGGTTCTAGTTGTTGACTCAATGCCTTGATTTTGATGATAACAAAATTTGGTTTAATGATCTAATAATTCTACTTATGTGTGCAGATTAATTATTAGATTTTTATCATAACTTGAAGCTTATCACAATGGAGAACTTGTGATGCAAATATTAGAATGAAGGTTGATAAGCATGATGAGATGACACATTCAACAAAATTGATCTTATAAAGAATGAAGAAATTTCAAGATGATGGATGTCAAGGAAGAAGATTGAAAATGCTCATAGCCTTAGATAGAAAGAAGAAGCTATATATGTTTAAGAGTTCTCAAAGAACAGTTGAAATATGAAGATATTAAGTCTTGGAAGCTCTCTTGAAGATCTTGGTGAAGACTTGAATCAATGGATGAAGTAATGGTGATTAAAGAAGCTCTACAAGTAATCAAAATGGATTTGATTTTATCTTGAAGAGTTGAAGGTGTTCTTGAAGTCAATATGCCTTGAAGATGTCTTTTCAAGCCTTAGAAACCTTATTTGGATGATCCTTAAAGAGCTTGAAGATATTGAAAAAGATTGAAGAAATATTACAAAAGTTAAGGATTTTCCTAAAAAAAGTCGACCGCTCAAGAAAAAGAGTCGACTTATTTGAACAGAGGCTGAAAATTCTGATGGAACATCAAAAGAGTCGACCCCTAGCACAAAAGAGTTGACTCATTTCAACAGAGAGTTGATTGTGCAGTTTTAGACCAAAAGAGTCGACCCCTGGCACAAAAGAGTTGACTTATTTGAGCAGAACCTTTAAAAATCTGCAGAAACACAAAAAGAGTCGACCCCTACTTAAAAAGAGTCGACTCATTTAAGGCAATGACTAGATTTTTGAACGTTATACTCCGCCGTTTTCGTATCAAATGGTCTCCTATCCATCACCAACGGCTAGAATCAATCCATGGCTATAAATACAAGACTCCTACAGCTTCTAAACACAAGAAAGAGTGAATATACTTGCTGAATCAACATCTTAAAGCTGAAAATCTGTTGTGCTTTCACTGCTACATATTTTGCTGAATGATTAAGGTTATCTATTGAGCTATTCTTGTTCATCTACTCTTTAGGAGAGTTATTATTTGTATAACCATTATTCATTTCACTTGGGTGGGTTTGTAAACCTGTGAGTTTGAGTGTGCTTGGGTAAAAATACTTGTAAGTTTGAGTGAAGTTTGGACAAAATCACTTGTAAGTTTGAGAGAAGCTTAGACAAAATCTCTTGGGTTGTGAAAGCTTGGGAAAGTGCCTTTGTAAGAGTGAGCTGGGCACTTGTAGCAAAACTAGCAGCTGTGTAAGGGACTTTACATAGTGGAATACCTTCGAAAGGATCGAAGAAGAGAGAACGTAGGCAAGGTTAGCCGAACCTCTATAAATCTGGTGCTCTTTTTTTCTTGCTCTGTTTTGCTTATTTGCTTACTATACTTGCTTGCATTGTGTTTCATTATTTGCTTGATTGATTTATACTTAAATTAATTATTGTCAAAATACATAAACTCCTTTTAGCTGCATTAGTTGATATAAATTCTATAAAACCCAATTCACCCTCCCTCTTGGGTTGCCTTCTTTGGCCAACACTAGTAAAACCCAAAATCCAAGAAAAAATCAAATTGATTTCTTTCCAATGTCTGAGTGAAATTTGTAATGATCATTCAACTGCTTTTTGGGATACAAAGAAACATGTCGTTTCTCTTCCCTATGAGGAAGATTTTCATGACAAATTAATCCCTACTAGGACTCGTCCTTGTCAAATGAATTCAGATACCCAAAATTTGTATGGAAAGTTTGTAAAAATTATAAAAATCTCTCAAAATTTAAAATAACAATTTCTCACCAAAATGATGAAAAATTCCTCAAAATTTTATTATAAATGGATAATGCTATACAAACGGAAAATTCATACAAAATTTATTATTAGAATGATGTGGTTGAATGAGAGTCATTCATCTAAAAATAAAATACCCATCATGGTGACTTTTATTATAAAAATAACACTGCCAAATCATTTTAATGGAGTTTTCTGTACAAATTTTCTAAAAGAATATAATATTTATTTATAAATATTCAAAAATTTTTGTTTTATGCCGAATAGTGATTTTAGGAATCGGTACCTTGCAAAATCTCAACCTTTCAAATAAAAAGAAAAAGAAAAATCTGATCATTGAATTAGAATCCTTGCAAAATCAGCGCTAGATTCGAAATGATTTTGGTAAATGATGGAAAATTATTCAACCTATAGATGGATGCTAGTTACTACAAAATCTAACAGAGTTATCAATCATTGTAATACCATTTTCTAACCAGAGTTATAAATAATTGTAATAACAATTACCATAAAACGTGACCACTTAATCTAATCTTATTAATGTAGAATGTAATCACAATTAATCTCCATCGTAATCACAATTACCATGAAAATATAATGAAATTATTTTAGGTAAAAATAACTAAAACCGTGAGTTGGGTAAGGTAGAAATAACATTGGTTTGACCGTAATAATTTTCCAACCAAAATTTTAGAAAGGATGCTAGCGTTTGCTATGCGTAGACAGCTGACCTTATTTTAGATTTCAATAAAAAATTACATGCATTGTTAGGGGGGAATGGCTCCGGTAGTTAGGTGGTAGAAAGAGAGATAAGCCTCGTTTGTGAATTTTCTTGAGAACTCTTAACTCACTATACAATTTTTCATGATACGGACTACTGAACCTATGCTTACAATTACTAAAACCAAAATTAAATTATAATAGCTAACATTAATCAAGAAAACAAAACAACCATGTATCATGAAAACAATGAGTAATGTTTTACGTATTTTGTATTTCACTCCCTTTTATGACTCCTAGACACAATAAAAAAAATACAGTAACAAATGAAATTGTGGATAATTTTTCTTATATAGCAACTATATAATAGAACTTTTAAATTAAAGTCCTCCTATATATCCATATATGCACTAGCTAGCAACCCAGCCATGTGCAGTACAACAAGTAATACAGTAGTATATTATATGTTGGCCATGTAGTTCTACATTTCTCCATTGAAAGTCATCAAATTTGACATGCGTGTATATATATAAAGGAACCAATTATATCCGAATACCAATCAAATTTTGCCACTGTCAAAAACCATCCTAAAAAATAATGCAAAGATATGATATGTATATAATCGTGTACATAAATAGTTATTTTCTTTGATAACCTAGTGACCCAAGTAACCAACTTGTAATGCGGAGTGGCACATGAGAGCGTCATTTGCAAAAATATCTCGAGAACGGGAGCGCCTTTATAACATGCGTAAATATGTATATTAATATATTTGAATATATGCATCAATTTTTTCCAAAAATGCCTTAATTTATAGTATATAAAATAAATAAAAGAAGCTGTAGTAATTTTTTTATTAAATTATAAAAGTTTTTGTACAAAATTTTAATAAAAGACGTGTTATTATATATTTTAGTACCATAACAATACACGTAGCAGCTAATTATTTGCCCAAATTATTAATCAAGAATTTAATTATTTGAGTTCGAGAATTTAATCATTTGAGTTCATGAATATGAAAATAATTAGCTTCCAGTTTGAAAGTTGGAGGATTATTGGAGCACAGTTCGTCAACCTAATTTGAAAGAAGAATTGTGTGACGTGCTTTTCAAAGTCCGTAAATAATGCGGGCCCAACGTTTTGCACCGAGCCCAAACTTATCCAGCTCGAGTATTGCTCAAACTAGACTATCTTGGGTTAATTTATGAACAATGCTGACTACCTACCCTGGATCAAGCTCATATCACATCTTGTTTGGCACGTGATCAGCCCCCATCATTCAATGGATGTTTTCAGTGATGCAAATTGGAAGGCACTAGAGTCATTAAAAATCCATTTAGGCACCCTTTAATTTTAAGGCCACCAGACAGAGTTGATTGCCTTTAGGCTCAATATACGAGAGTGATTAGAAATCCATTTTGGCACCTTTTAATTTTAAGGCCACCAGACAGAATTGGCTGTCGTTAAGCTTAATATAAATATGAGTAATGCTATACACTCAAAAAATTTATACATAATTTATCACCAGAATGATGTGGTTAAGTTGTGGGTCTATCACTTTAAAATAAAAAATTCACCAGATACTTGTTTATTACAAAACTGTCATCGTCACATTATTTTGACGTAGAATTCTATACAAAAATTTAAAAAAAATAATATTTTCCTATAAATATAGGAGGAAGCATTTGAGTCTCAGCAGTTGATGCACTTGAAATACGTCATTAAATTCAAAATTCTAGCCTTGGCAACCATTTTGTTCCCTACCCCCCTCACAAACGTACGGCATTAGTTAGCAAATATTTGTACTATTCATATATAATATGCATGCGTATATATATATATATATATATAAATATAAAAAAAACTCTCGTCTCGTCTAAATAAAAAATTTTAATGAAAAATACTCGTTTTGTTTTAGTTAGATCTTATAATATACGTATTAATCATTTCATGTGTTATACTTTTTATAAAAACTTATCCAGATTAAAAGTTATAATATAATCTGTTATAATGTCAGCATATAATTGATTCTTTGCACATATGTGATTATATTGATACAATTAGTAACCATTATATCACTTTTGTGATATTTTTCAAGGTGACAAGACAGTGTGAACATAATATATATGTGTGTGGCTATTTTATATTTGCTGCTTATTGTAGGTGTGTATATTTGTCGAAACTAGTAGATGTAAATGCACCGTGCTGATGACTAGGACTTGATCTTAGCTCAAAAGGCCGAAAAAGGTATGCTGATGTTGGGACTGAAACTAGTAACTAGTGATTGGAAAGATGTATGGTTTGGTTTTCTTCCATGTCTTGGAATTCTGCAGCTTCTAGCGTTTGATTTCGAGCTATCTTTCATGGTGGAAGCTGGCGTAAAAGACGTGCTGCAATAGATGACGTGACATCGCCTGGATATCCTGTAGACTAGCAGGTAAGTTAGTTGGCTTCTATGGTTTGTAAGTAGTTTTATTGTACTATTTGTGTTGGCAGTGTGAGATAAGGCCATAAGTATGTAACAGCGCTAGAGGTTGGTCCTGTTAGAATATTTGGTTTGACACACTAATTTTAAACCATTGTTAAGACGGGATCTACATGTCATTTTTAGTAGGTTCAAGGTGTTTTGTGTTTTCTTCAATGAAGAGATAAAGAACAAGTATCTACTTGCTCAAATCTAAGAAAATTTGAATAAGATAATGGTCTCCAAAGTAAGTACCATGAGTATACTTATTGGGTGGAACTAAAGACTTGTCCCACATTTATTTTTTATGAAAAAAATGATGGATATATAAAGCCTATGTTTAAAGATAGGTTTGAGCCCCAAAGAGTACCCCACTTTTGTGAAAAGGGGAAGACCTATGAAACCTATGAGTTGACCCAATACTCCACACACGCTCCCGTCCAGTCAGCTCGGTTCGGTTCGAGTGCTATTAACATAATATTAAAAAGGTTTGGGCTGGTTTAATATTAATTTTTTTAACGCAATTTAAACCTTAACTGTGCGGACCAGGTAGAACCGAACTAGTTCAAATTTAAATTTAATTTCAACGGTTGCAACCCTTCCTAAGGGAACGTTTGATTGACACCGTTTCGAATAGGTGCGAATCTTTCTATATATATAGAAAGATTCTCCTTCCGAAATTAACAACAGTTTGGATATAATTTTGTGTCCTCTCTCTCTCTCTCTCTCTCTCTCTCTCTCTGACGAACTACTGTGGCGATAACGACATTTTGCCCAGATTCCGACGACTGTTCCAAGCGGATTCTAACAGTTTAGTTAGTTTTATTTTGTCATTTTTAGACTTAGAAATTATGTACGAATTTCTATTCAGGTTTTTCTATCCGGTTAATTATCTGTTTTACTAGTTTGTGTTTTCAGATGATTATCTTTATTTGCTATGTGATGAATTTTTGTGAAAATTTAATCACTTTATTCTATGTTTCTATATTGAATTTCAGCGTTGAAATTCTATAGAATTGCAGTAATTTTTTGTGTATAAAATACTGTCTTTTGTTACCATACCATATTGATTTTATCAGAAATAGTGTAGGTTTCTGTATGAAATTTACTGTCATAATTCTGCATTGAATTAGACAAAAATTTCTTGTGTTTTTCGTTTATACATATTGCATTCATATTGTACATGGAGAGAATAGAATCTAACGTTTGCATTCGCTGAATCTGAATATTGTAGTGCTAGTTGTTTAGTACTGTGATCATTTTATCTTAGAGATAGACACCCGTTAATTGCATGAGCACCTCTGTGGGGGGCAAATCTGTCTTAATGAAAGAGTGTGCAACACTCGACTTGATCTACCTTTCATTGCATATTTTATTGCATTATCACCTATGAATTGTTTAGTATACCATGTCACATTATTACATACACATTATTAATTATTTTTTTCTTTCACTTTATTATGACTACAGTTTATATGGGAAACATTATACAATATTTTTTTAACAATATTAAGACAGAATTTGTTTCTACTTGTATGTGGTTTGCATATGTAGTAATATTGTGAAGTTGCATGTGATTATGTGTTATTAAGTATAGGATTTTAATAGTCATGTGTAAATTCAGATTTGACGGTAACATAAAGTTTTCATGATTTTAAGGCACTAAATTTATTTTATTTTCCGCTTAGAAAGCGATTGATCATCTCTGAAATGAACCTATTACAAATCTAGAAACTTGAGTTTCGTATTACATAGCAATTAACATGAATTCTAATATTGTGATGACCTTAACTTGCATAGTGGTTGTTAATTTGTTAAATTTCTATTTTCGTTGCACGTTTAGCATGATAAGTTGTATCAGTACATCTTTATGTATATTAAATGCTACATGTTGTTTGTCTTGCTATGCTTATGTATTTTTGGTTAAAGCATGATTTTGTGGTTAAGCAATTTTTATTGCTAGAGTTTTTAATTTTATTTGAGAAATTCAAATAGTGTTATTCTATGGTTTCTAACTTTAAGAATATGAGCATAAGATATTTTATGTATTAACAAAATTTAATTGCTAGAGTCTTTAATTTATTGTAAGAAACTAAATTTGTGTTATTTTATGATTTCTAATCATAAGAATATTATCATGTAATTGCAGTTCACATGAAGGACATTTGGGAAGATGTGGGTCAGAACTAGTTTGGTGAGGATGAGTCAGAGAATCTTGCACAACCAACCGATCCTCTTGTGTTACACACGATGTATCATATTTATGGTCCAAAGGACATTGTTTTTCCTAGGCCAGTGGCACTACTTATTTCGCTAAGGCAGGTGATTGGACCGAATGAGGTAGGGCCGAAGCGCTATCGAAACTAATACAGGAAGATTCGATGCACCGCTCGCAAGAGCGTTCCGTGTCCCGCTTACTTTCAAAGATTGAGGCTTCTAGCACAACCCGAGGGTTCTCCCGATGTGGACTCTCCTTATTGGCCAAACACCCTCGAGCGTGAGCGGAAGAGGACATTTGATCCTTTGTTGGTAGTGATTGAGAGTTCCTCTTCTGGAGGATCATTTGGTCCTTACTAGTTTTGTGTTAGAGTTTATAAAGTTAATGTGTTTAGTATCATAACTTGTTTAGTTGCAGAACTTATTTAGTTGCTAATTTGGAACACTTTTAGTGACCATATATGTATCTGTGTATATCTATGTTTGTGATGGTAAAGACATATCTAACTTTTATGTTAATTGTTATGTGTTAACTGTATTTTATAGTGTTCCTTGAAATATAATAAAATTAAGAAGGTATCATCGAAGAGTATACTTACAGTTATCCACGTTCCTAGTGGTACTGCTGGAATAGTATACTTAAAGTAATCAACGCACATGTTATAATGTTCAAAAGAGTGTGAGAACAAATGTAATAAATGAGTACAAGGTATTGGATATGGTGATGATGTAGCTTCAGTAGCTTAATGTCCAGATTCACCTGTCTATAAACACCTAGTTGATTCAGTAACTTGATTGCTGGAAAAATGAAATCCAACTCTTTATTGAGTTGCTGTGTACTACTTTGTTAAATTTTGGATAATCTAAAAAATGTGGGGGGAAGCTTTATTGTCTCAAACACACGTTCTCATTAGGACACTCCACAGAACACTGTGTTAACATGGACATAATTAAAGCTCGGGTTATTCGTAATCTAAGTTATAAAATTGTGTGAGGGTTTATTCCTTGATCTGCTTGAACATAGTTGCACATGTGAATGTCGTGGTAGACAACAATCCATCTAATACCCTAGAATCATTCAACAGAGTATTTCCTAATTCCAGAAGTGGGATGTTTTTTAAGAATGGACTTCCTTGTGCATTTGCTTTTCACTCTAAGAGTCTTGAAGACTATGAATAAGCAAGAGATCCAAGACTCTAAGTCTATGGTTGGAAAGAAGAATAGTTCTAGATACATAAAGGAGAAAATGACTGATCCGAATGATTTTAACTTTTAAAATCAAAGGTGAAACCTTAAGAGAAAAAGAACTAAGTGCAGTTTTGATAACTTTAATAAAGTAAAGAGATGTAAGGAGTTTCGTTATATTTGAACCACAATAATAGTTTACATAGAGGTAAAACTAAATGGATAACAGACAATCTACCTGATGAATCTAAGATTGAGGTTATCCAAATGGTTCAAGGAGTAGAGTCTAAACTCAAATACTTAATAGATATGTGACTAAATCTAGTCTTAGTAAGTGTGACTTTGTGATATGAGTTCACGCGAGTGGCAATGGTAAACATATCTTGGTAAGAATAAAGTATTTTATTCAAAGTCAGGGTTAATTTGCAGGAAGGTGATAGCCTTGTGCTACAAATGAGCACTGATCACATATACATCCAGAAGTACTAAAGAGGGTACACTGTGAAAACTGGAGTTATGGATTAGAAGACACTAAATCCACAAATAGATAAAGTCTTAGAAGTACATTAATTTCTTAGGAAATTCTAGCAATAGAAGTAAAACAATCAAATTCTACAGAGGAATCAAGAGCTAGGGAAGAAGTATCAAGTGACTTCTTAAACGTCTTACGACACAAAGAATTCCTGACAATAACAAAACACAACAAATATGTCTGTTAAAGGTTATTACTCACAGGAATGTAATATTCAATGATTAATAATTTAATCAAAAGATATTGATAGATCATCTTACTATTAGGCCTAGTAAGAGATCAAAATTCATTCATCTAGAGGATTAGGTATTAAAACCTATTATCTTAAAAGATACCTTAATGACAACCCAACCTAGTTAACTGGAGATCCTAAAATCTAGGTTCAACGAGACAACCGAATTGAGGACGATTTAGTAGTATAAATCAATGAGAACTTTGTTCCACTGCCTAATTCTATGGTGAAATATTGATTACCTGAAATATTGTTAGGATAAGCTACAGGTTTTAATATAAAATGAGTAGGGCAGGCTACTCATATTAATAAGTCTATGCTTTTAATGATTCTTATTACTTGGATACCAAGTGGAGTATATATATCTACTCACTGTATAAGAAATCACCTATATAAGTGAGAAGGTGCCGCTTGGATAGGGAAGAAACCGTGTGAATACTATCGTCTCGGTTTATACAAAAGGCAGAACAGTTCAAGACATCATGTTCACTGGTCAACCAATAAACTCGATAGTATTTCACTAAAGAAGGTTCAAAGCCAAAAGCCACCTTTCCTGATGCGATGCCTTTTCCACTCTACTCTCTCTTTTACATTTGTGCATCTGTATTTCTTTGTGCATTGTTTTTTGATAGCCAATCTCATTCACGTGGGAGATTGTTGGAATATTTGGTGTGACACCAACTTTGAGCCATTGTTAAAGTGGGACCCACATATCCTTTTTAGTGGGTCCAAGGTGCTTTGTGTTTTCCTCTATGAGGAGATGAAGAACAAGCATCAACTTGCTCAAATCCATAGAGGTTTGAATGAGATAATGGTCCAAAGTAGGTACCATGAGTATGGTTATTAGGTGGAATTAAAGGCTTGTCCTACATTGATTTTCTATGAAAAAAATGATGGGTATATAAAGCTTAGGTTTAAAGATAGGTTTGGACTCCAAGGGGCACTTCACTTTTGTGGAAAGAGGAGGACTTATGGAACTCATGGGTTGACCCAATACTCCACACATGCGCGCGCGCCGCCGCCGCCCCCCCGGTTCGTCCGGCCGACTCGACTCGATTCGAGTTCGGGTGCGGGTGCTATTAACATAATATTAAAAAGGTTTAGGCCGGTTTAATATTAATTTTTTTGAAGCGGTTTAAACCATAACTGTGTGGACCTGATAGAACCAAACTGATTCAAATTTAAATTTAATTCCAATGGTTGCGACCCTTCCTAAGGGATTCGGTTAATTATCTATTTTACTAGTTTGTGTTTTCAGATAATTATCTTTATCTGCTGTGTGATAAATTTCTGTGAAAATTCAATCACTTTGTTCTATGTTTCTGTATTGAATTTTAGCGTTGAAATTCTATAGAATTGTAGTAATTTTCTATGTAGAAAATATTGTCTTTTGTTATCATGATATATTGATTTTGTTAGAAACGGTGTAAGTTTCTGTATGAAATTTATTATCATAATTTTGTGTTGAATGCGATAGAAATTTCTTGTATTTTCTATTCATACATATTGCATTTATACTGTACATAGAGAGAGTAAAATATGATATTTGCATTCACTGGAACTGAATATTGTAGTGCTAATTATTCAGTGTCGTGATCATTTTATCCTGCAGATAGACACTTGTTAATCCCATGAACACCTATGTGAGGGCGAATCTGTCTTAATGGGAGAGTGTGCAACACTCAACTTGATCTACCTTTCATTGCATATTTTATTGCATTATCGCTTATGAATTGTTTAGTATACCATATCACATTCTTATATACACATAATTCATTATTTTTTTCTTTCACTTTATTATGGCTACAATTTATATAAAAAATATTATACAATATTTTTTTAACAGATCCTTCTCTCCCGAAACCTTGTGTGTGTAATGTAATAATATTGTTCAGTATTATCTTGTATATCTTGGAGGATTGCTTGAAGAGTTTCATTGTTTAATTGATCTCCCAATTGGACTCCAATGATAGCTACTGCCCAAAGGTCCTTTATGAAAGCTGGCCTTGAGCTTGGGCATCTCAAGAAGTTCTACTAATGGTATGCTTGGTTCTTGTTTAGCTGGTAAGGGATGTTCAGGGTGATGTCATATTAGTGTATTCTAGTCTTGTGAAAATTTGAACACAGTGTTTATCCATTGTCAGGCTTGTCAATTTCGAGAGAGGGAGAGAGAGAGAGGGGTGAGAGAACCTTTTTTCTCTTTCTTTTCTTTTTGATTAAAATAAAATAAAATAATTAAGCTACATCACAATTTTGTGTGAATTATAAGGTCATTTATATTTTATAATGATTGTTAAATAAATAGAGAAATTATCCAATGCTTTGAAGGATCTCTAACACAATCAAAAAGAGTAAAGGCATGTGATAATCGATAAGCACGGAATAATTTGTGGTGATTATGACAGTGGATAGCAGATGCTCTAATTGTACTATCGAATCCCCATCTATTGCTTGGCGACCAAGTCCTTTTGTTCATCTGGACTGCTAAGCAAAATTTCCAAAAAAACCCGAAAGCCAAAAGTAAAGGAATAAAGTGATGAATGATGATTGCCCCCCGTAGTGGGAAAATAAGGGATATATACGATGTTTTGCAAGTGGCCCCATCTGTAGGTGAAAATATTCAGAGTAATAATTATATTATATTATTTCGCTTACATTATATCATCAATTAATGACATTATGTCAAATGAGTGTATATTTTGTTGGAGTCAATTTAAATCAAGCAGTTAATATCTGAGATGTTTTCTGCATATTCTTCGCAAATGATGTGACATTTTTCTAATAAAAATTTATAACACGCTTACGTGAATTTGTTTTATTGGTGTATGATAGTTTAAATTACATAGTATCACCATTAACAAGGATTTGAAGTATAATATCATGTGGAAACATTTTTGTACTGTAATTTCTTCTCAAGATATATTTTTTATGTTTACGAGAGAATATTAGGTGTAATTGTGATATCATATCATGTTGTCAACTTAATGTTCTCAATTAAAAAAATTATGTCAAGTATTTATCATAATTATTAAAATCACGTAATTAATGTTTAAATGTTTCTTTTATACTACTTCATAATTGATGTGACAACTTTGTATGAAACCAAAAATTCCATTGTTCCGGCGACCGAAATTGAAGCAGAGCTTGTTGGCTTTGGAACAAAATTATCATTTTGTAGTGAGATCTTGATGAGGGATCCGACAACTGAAAAAAATAAATTAAAAAAACCGGAATTTATTTCTCTTGCAAGGCTCTTGTTTGCGGCGAGATTCCCACAAAGAACACTTTGTTTGGCAAGGTTTTGATTAAAAAAACCTCATTGAGATCCATTAATACAATTTCTGATTAAAAAAAACTTTAATTGGTAAAACAAATAATTGATAAAATTTCAAGTTTACTCCAAGCATAATTTTTGCTCTCTTTAGGATCTAAATTTGACTTGTTCATATCTAAATATTACAGGTTAATTTTTGTCCATTTAGTCTTTTGCCACGTAACTGTCATGTCAAGCATACATCTTATACTGTTTAAATTTTTTATATGAATTTTTATAAAAAAAATAATGTTTTGTTATATATGGAGTTACATGTACGTTATAAATAGTTGCAAGTTCGATGTTTGTGATTTCGAATAATCGAATGTTTTCGAAGTCGGTTTACACAGAAACACATGCCTTTATAAAAGGAGAATGAATCTTGAAGTCAGAAAGCCAATTCAAAAGAGAACAAAAAATAAAAAGAAAGACTATCTTTGTGCTTGACAAAATTAGTTTTATCTCAACATCAAACTGTACGGAACCTTGGAATGAAGCAAAGAACTTTCGAGAATAAAGCAAAAGCATTACCTACCCTAGAAGGAAAACTCTCTCTCTCTCTCTAAATATATATATATATATATATTAATATATACATATATCTATATATGTATGTACGTATGTATTAGTATATTACTATAATCACAATAAATTATTTGATGTACTCACGTCCTCGTTGTCTAAACAACTGACGAAGCAATGAGCTCTTATTTGTCAGGCGGGTCTTCAGGTGATTTTGATAGGTGTGTTTGGAATCCCAGCTAGCAAATTTTATTTTTTATTTTTATAACAAAAATAGAAGTAAAAGTAAAATAGTGCTCTAAGAATATTAATAAGTGAAAGAGGGCAATCTTATAATAAGCTTGCTTTTGAGTCACGCAGTGACAACAAAAATCAGGAGAACAAGAAGAGAGTAGGTATATCATGAGGCCGACCTCATGGTACTTCTCTTGAGATTAGCCTTTTATTGATCCACCAAGGCATGGAAAAATTGTGTATATGTAGCTTACACACATATTGACTAGCATTTTTATACTTAATTGCAAATTTCATGTTGGTCCTTATACTTTTAATTGCAAGGTTCATAATCTTTCACTTTTAATTAAGTTGCAAAGTAAACCATCCATCAGTCATTGCCGTTTATTTTTAACTAGAATTATACATGTCGTTGTCACATACCTAATTAGGTATTACTTGAATCATTAAAGTTTCTTTTGAAATTCCCTCTAATCCTAATAGTTGATTGGATAAACCAAATTTTAAGCTAACAAACAGTGATATGGTCAATTTTTATTTATCTTTTTTAAAAGAAGTTGACAGATAGTTGACAATAAAATTGTAAAATTTTGAGTGTCGCAATTAGAAACGTAAAGCAACTTGGCATAAGGTACCACGGTACAAAATGTAATTTATCTTCAAAAGGAAATGTCAACGAATTGAGATCAAATATAAATAAATTGCTTCTAAAATAAAAAAGAGAATGTTGATGTGCCGAATTTAGCACTACATGCATGTCTCGATTTATGACACATATATGGTTTGATTTCTACATGCACTATGTGAATGTTGATGTTTGATTTCTGTTATAACAACGTAAGTTATATACATCAGCAGATATTGATACACATATGACATATATATAAATATATATATAGTCTTGTTTTAATAGAGGGGTGGCTCGGTACTTTGTTTTTGTGAAGACAAATTTTATATGAATCGATAAAAATGCTATTACATTATTCACTGATGCTATGTTTGAATCAAGTATTTATTGAAAAACAATTATATGAAATTATATCGTATATTTGGTTGTTAAAGAAAATAACAGATAAAAGCATATAAATAAGTAAGAATTTAAAATTTTTTATTTTATTTTATTTTCTTAATAAATTTGAATTTTAAACGTAGCATAAATGTAGCTTTATTTATTTAGTTTTGAATTTGACTTATGAAATTTTATTAGTACAAAAAGTTACGAGCCATAAATTAAAATAAATAAAAAAAAGTTATATCCAAATGAGTATTAAGCAATTCCAGCTAAGGGTTTTTTTTTTCTTTTTTGTCATTCGAACAAAATTTGTTATGCAAAAGTCAAAACAAACTATAATTCTCAATACACAAAGACAAAAATATTCAGTGACATAGTAATATTATCAAAGTTTACATTGAGAGATTTAACAAATCTGTCTCCTTCGTAGCGGTTCAGGTTACCATTCATGTACGAATTTATATAACTATAACTTCAAAAAACAAATTTCAACAAATACACGAAAATAACTAAAAACAATTGCACAAAGGTACAAATCACAACTAATTGGTATGCCTTGAGCTGACGTCTTACGTTGGGGCGATTGGATTCTTTTGTAAACTACTCTTAAGTTGCTATAAATGTATATATATATATATATATATTTTTTTTTCTTTCCACTTCGATTTTTTCCGTGTAACAGGGGATCATTCTTTCCATATTTTTTGCTATCCTAGAGAGAGGGAGAGTAGAGAGAGACAGAGAGCGTCAATTTGATCGTCAATAGCTAGTCAATTTTCTCTCACTACGGTGGACGAATCTCTCTCTCTCTCTCTCTGTGACGTCGTATATGTGTGTATACAGTATGTATAGATATAGTATACGGGTCCTTCTCTAGTATATATTTGGCTCATTGGGTGAGCTTATTCTTTCGGGTTCTGCTTGTGTCATAACAGAGGTTGTTGAAGTCTCTGCATCTTCTGGTGAGACTCTCTCTCTCTCTCTCTCTCTCTCTCTGTCTCTCTCTCTCTCTCTCTCTCTCTGTCTCTCTCTCTCATTAACTTTGATTAAATTGTCTCTCTCAAGAATTCTCTCTCTAACATTTAATGCATGATTCTTAGAATGTAAACTCTTTTTTAGTTGCTTGTCTATACTATATATAGGTTCTACTTTTGTCCTCATGATTTCATTAGCTACTTCTTGTTTGTGTTTATTGTCCTCAATTGTCACATGGCTGCTCCAAATAAGCATTTCTAAAAGATGAAATCATCGCCACCACGTGACAAATTGTACTTCTAGTTTTCGTTGATGAAATTATATGGGTTACTCTGCCTATCAATTTCGAGTTAATTTTTGGTGAACCATCGTCAAACTTCAATCATCACATCTCGCTTAATTACTTTTTCTTTGCTCGGCCAATAGGCGACCTGGTTTGCATTTCTTGTGATCTGTTCTTCTAGTTTAATGAATCGTAAGGTTTGCCTTTTACATCCATTGTACAACAATCAAAGGTTTTACCAAACAATAGTCTTCCAAGTTTTAATCCCTTTCTTGTTTCTGAGTATGCCTTTGGCATGTTGTTATCAAAATTGCTACCTCACTCACTCACATACACATGGAGAGAGAGAGAGAGAGAGAGAGAGAGAGAGAGAGAGTTGTGTTATTCTCATGATTCAACACACCCCTTGACATGTGCCAATTTTATGGATCAATGGTGAGGTTTTGGTTTTATGGAACATATTGTTTGCTTACCTTTCACAAACTATCAGACTGTTTTCATTACTTTTTAAAATATATAATGATCTCCTACTTGTGATAGGAACTGCTAGACCCTGTGTTGATACTCAATATTCACTGTTATGAACTCCACCGGGCAGTAAGACTCTAATGTCCCTTGTGTACTGAATCCATTATTGCTTGAAAAGTTCACTAGATGATTCTTCATACAGCTGATATTAGGGAACTAGGCGTTAGTGACTTTATTGCATGTATTGCAGCAGTCCTAAGATGTTAATGTATGAAGAACGATCAGTAGATGACCCCTTACGTTTTGTTATTTATTTATTTATTTATTTTTTGGGGCTGCTTTATGAGTCAGAGAATGACTATCTCTCATATATCCATTTCTTCTCTAACCAATGTTACATGGACTCTTCAATTCCCCCAATGTACTTGTGTCCACAAGGTGTGACAAGGTGTCATGGTCACGCAAGCATGTGTTTAGTCTTTCACTGAGTGTGTACTGGGATCATATATATTGGGCACATAAGCATGTGCGGAGTACCCAAGTGGCATTAGAGCCAGCCCAGGGGGTACTACCATGTGGCTCAAGGCAATGTTGCGCAAGTCTCATGCAAAGGTGTAGGTCACCATTGTGAGGGCGCTAGGGATTGAGTGGGGGAGATTGTCACGACCGTGTGGGTGTGTGTTGAGTTCCATATTGGATGTGTACTGGAGTAGTATTGGGCATATAAGCGGGTGCAGAGAACTCTAAATGTAACTAGTCCTTTTGGGTGTGGGATACATGTCCAACACTTGCACCCAAATTAGACACTTGGATCATCTATTTATTTTGCGATGTTTGAAGAAGAAGAAGCTTACATTTGATAGTAAAGAAAAATTTATTGCCTCGCATTTGGATGGGAGTTAGAATTCTCCTTTTTTCCTCAAATCCCATTTAATTGTAAGTATATTCCTAAATAATCTACATCTCGTGTCAGAATATTATAAAATAAACAATATATTTAAATGTTCAGGACGTTGTACACATACACATACCCTACTATTGAATATGTCTCCCTATATCTTAAGGATAGGGGTTTAAGGAGGTCTGACGCTTGGACACCAACATTTGATACTGGAACTTGAGTCCATGACTCCATGTAGCATAGCTCCAGACCAACAAAGGAAATAAGAAAAAGAAAAAAGAAAAAATCCCAATTGGTACCAAACAGGAATAACAAAACTCTTACTAATTTTATGGCACGTACAGAAAATAGGAAGACATGGATGGAAAAATCGTTGGCTATAAATTAATCTGATAATAGTAGCTCAAACTCATGGCCTAAATAGCATGGACACTTTTAGAAAGGTGCCTAAGAAATATGGACATGAGACATGCATACAACATAATGTGGACCTATTGACACAACAATCTTAGAAAAACCAGGACATGGACATCATGGGAACATGAGAGTATATAGATATCTATTTATATGCATATACATAGAAATAGTAACAAAAGCAAAAATCTGTGGTTCTGGAAGTTATTTCACAAATCTCATTATGATCACTTTCTATTCATGAAAGTTTTTACAACTTACAGAAATAGAAGCTTGTACTTGCTAGCCTGCTGCAAAAGTATGTAGATGATCATACCATAAACTTTATTTATCAGTAGTAGCATCTGCCAGTTGAGTGTTCTGGGTGTAGAAAAGGGCTAACATTGCCTCATCTCCTTTTCTCCCAGCACAAAGAAAAACAACAAGATGCCCTACCCCTGCTGTATCCTACTATCCACTTGTGACATAAAAAGAAGAATCTTGTGATTACTGGATATTAAAAAACAATGTTATCTATCTGTTGATTTTCTGTGCTATTTTTTGGTGATGATATATCTTTACCATTGCATGTCTCGAGGAACATCAAGTTATTGCCTCGTGATGCAATTTGCTTCAGGAGGTGGCTTTAGGTTTTGATTGTGTAGTATGACCGGGAAAAGGGGGGAAAAAAGGAGATGAGAAGCTGAAAAAGGTACTGGAGAGATTAAGCTTCTCTTGTTCTTGGTGACAAATGTATTTTATACATTAAGCATGCAGACTGCAGAAGAGCACTGAAAGACTTAGACGGCACAAAACTATATAGAATTCTTTTGCATATATATATACACATTTATTTGAAATATTCTTTCAAGTTATAGCCTGATATTACCTGAATACATCCGGTGGTATGTCTCATAATCAGCTAATTATTTATTTTTGTTTTTCGCTTCTAATATTAGTTGTGTTTTTCATTACCACATTGTATGTAATAAAGTGGAACCTCTTTTCATTTCATTTTCTTTTTTCTTTCTTATGCAACTGCTGATGAAGTATTGTAATAATGAGACTGCAGTTGAAGTCACTACGACTGGATGGGTAAGACGATTCATCTTTCTGGGTTTCCTAACCTTGTTTCTGCAGAGGAAGTTAAGGAATTCTTAGAGAAATACACTGGCGGAGGAACTGTATATGCTTTAGAGGTTAAGAAACCCGAAAAGAGAGGGTCAAGAGTGTATGCCAGAGTTCAGTTCACATCTCCCAAAAGTGCTAAGCATATTATCTCCTTGGCTAATCAACGCCTATATTATGAATCCTCTTATTTAAAGGCTTACTCAAGGAACTTTGATATCGTACCAAAGCCAAAGGCCTATGCGCATGACATGGAAAGTGTAACTCTACATTTTGGATGTCAGATCTCAAGGGAGAAGTTTTCAGTGCTCTGGGAAGGGGCAAATGTCTCTGTGAAATTTGGTTTTGGAGTAAGAAAACTGTATTTCTTCTTGTCCTATTGTTCTGTTGACTACAAGCTCGAGCTATCATATGAGAACATCTGGCAGACTGAGCTTCATCGTCCGCGTGGTCAAACTGCAAAGTTTCTACTTATTCAGGTTTGCTCTCCTAAAAGGCATTCCGTTATTTGTTTCTCTCTGTACTCTTGCTTCTGGATAAACAGAATTTCTTTTGAACATTAGTAATGTCTATTGCCTGGGTTGAGTAATTTGCACATCCAGGTTGTGTGATGATTTGGCTTCTGATTATGAGAAATTATTTATAATTTGTCTATCTACAAGAAAATAAGTTGCATCACAACTTAACTATGTCTCTGTTTTTTCAAAAAAGACTAAAGCTTTAAGTTTTACAATCTTCTTGAAGTGATTAGCCTTAGATTGCTGAATTCTTGATGGCATAGTCTTGACAGGCCAATAGAAAATAATCCACCATCTTGGACTCTGGAGAAGCATAATGTACCAAATATGATAAAATGTTGGACGTTCTCACGGATTTTAAAGCATCCTAAAAGGGAGTACTCCTGCGAATACCAGTGCAAAGGCCAAGCTTGTGGCTTGCTAGACTTGTCCCTTAGCATGAGATCTAATTGCCCTCATATGGGTGTTTTGGCATAACTTAGGATCTTTATTAGATTGGCTTGGCTACATTCCAAAATCGAGTACAAGGCTTGTGGAAATTGTCAGTTCACAGCTTATGGACTTCGTGGCCTCTGGTCGCTGGGGACATGGTTTGAATGAACAATGCATTGCGGTAGGCATGCGCTCTGGGTCTGCATAATTGGCCTTTGCAGTACGCATTCACAGGAGGCGAGATCTACTTTTGTTTAGAATGTCCTAGTATCATGTTAGGACTTTTCTGGAAATCTCTGGAGCCTTTCCTAGTTATTTATGTATTCTTTGTGAACTGAACCATGTAAATTTAATCCCAGAAACGTGCACTAATTACGAGTATGAGACATGTACTGCAATCTGTTGAGATTATTAGTCTGCTCGCTTACAATACCTGTACTCACTATAAGTTCTATTTATCCAATTTTGAAATGTTTACTCCGCAAAACGAAATGATAAGCTGTTGATTGTGGAAAAATGCTTCTATTGACAATACATAATAATGATAAAATGATTTAATTTGTATGCAGTTATGATATCACGGATATTAGTCCGCAAATAAGCCTAACCGCGTGCTTAAAAATAATTGTTTTAAGCCATGGTTTTCTGGATATGCATCTAATGGGATGGTTCCTTGGATTATCATGCATACAGTGTCACATTTAGGAGAGTAACAATGATATGCAAATAATATTCTGGCCAACCAGAATTCAAATTTGCTTCCAATACATGTGAAATGGATATAAGCTGAATTGTATAGGTGATATTTGGTATGGTTAAAAGAGTACACATAAAATACTGCTTTTAGAGGGGTCCTTGTCAGGTTGTTTTTCAGGTCACACAGCCAGATGTAGATATTTTTGTGTACATTTCTCTCCATCCTTTCTCCTCAAACAAGTAGTGGAAAGTAAAATTTCTCTCTTAGTCCATATATATTTTTTTTCTTTGTTTTCACTCTCCTACCAAATGTAGTATACGAAGTGCTATGTGGGCAGTGGTTGGTAAGTATGCTGGTGAAGTACTGTCTGAGGAGTATGGTTAGTACGCTGGTGAAGTGCTTTTTTGGAAAAGAGCTTCTTTCTCTTGCTGGCACTGCCTCTGTCTCTGTGGCTTGGGATGCTTTGTCATTTACTCAATCCTGTCTAGAACTCCTTTGGTGTCATCTTCCACAACTCTCCATTAACCCATCACAACATTATATATACTCATACCACGACTATAACCATTTCTAAGAGACTTTTAATCCATATGTCAATTAGTATGATGTCATTTCAACTGTACTTACAGAGTAAAAAGCAACATACTTAGTTTCTTTGCCTTGGATATTTGGGGTTGCTTGATGCTTACTATTGTCAACGCATATGATTCGAAGATTACTTGGCAACATACGTTGTGCCAAAAATCAAATACACATTTACAAAATAATAAATTGAAGAAAGAAACTTCACTATTCACAGAGAGAAAAATTTTACAAAGGAGGAAGAGGAAGTTCACAGCTCTCTCTTTCTCTACTACAACTCTTACAAAAAACTCTCTAACTCTCTTTGATCTTGCTTGCTGAATTTGCTTGATATCTTTTTCCTTACTTCAACCCTCTATTTATAAGGGAGGGGAGATTCAAATGTCAAGATTTTGTAGCTGCAAAATCTTTACAAAATTTTGGTCGTTGGCCGGCAAGCTTGACGATACAGTGGGCGGTGGGTGCTCTTCATTCTTCAATCTTCAACCTTCAGCCTTGGTAGGCTATGGTTGGTCTTGGTTGTCGGCTTCATCCTTCTTTAACCTTGGTAGGTGGATAAATGGGTATGAACCCTCAGCAATTCTTCCCCTTCATACCCATTGGAGGAGAACGTAATCTGGCACTCTTCAATTAGCGTTCATTCCAACTATGTCTTTATATAGCTTGAGTTTTTCATGAGTAACCACCTTTGTTAGCATGTCTGCAGGATTCTCTTTTGTGTGAATCTTCTCAAACTTTAACAACTATTGATCCATCACCTTGCATATCCAATAATAGCGAATATCAATATGCTTGGTACGGGAATGGTATATTGAATTTTTGCTCAAATCCAAAGCACTCTGACTATCACAATGTACCGTGTATTTCTTTTGTCTGATTCCCAGTTCTTGGAGAAATTGCTTTACTCACAACATTTCTTTCTCAGTTTCTGCTGCGGCGATATATTCTGCCTTCGTTGTAGATAAAACCACACACTTCTGCAATTTAGACTGCCATGATACAGCTCTCCCCACTAAGGTGTAAAGGAATCCTGATGTAGATTTCCTGCCATCAAGATCACCGGCCATATCTGAATCTGTATAGCCTTCCAAGACTGGTTCAGCTTTCCCAAAACACAAGCATAGCTTTGTCGTACCTTTTAAGTATCTGAGAGCCCACTTGACAGCTTCCCAATGCTCTTTTCCCGAGTTCGAGAGAAATCTGCTCACAGTGCCTACAGCGTGATCAATATCTGGTCTTGTACACACCATTGCATGCATTAGGTTGCCTACTGCTGAAGAGTAGGGTACTGTTGCCATTTCTTCCATCTCAGTCTTTGAGGAGGGATACAAACTCTTGCTCAGTTTGAAGTGATTAACAAGTAGAGTATTGACTGGCTTGGCATTTCCTATGTTAAACCTTCTGATCACTCGTTCAACATACTTTTCTTGTGATAGCCACAACTTCTTGACTTTCCTATCATGAACAATTTGCATGCCCAAAATCTGCTGAGCAGGGCCTAAGTCCTTCATATCAAAGGATTGAGATAACTCATTCTTCAGCTTGCTAATCTTAGCAGCATCTTGTTCAATGATCAGCATGTCATCAACATAGAGGAGTGTCACAAACTAGCCATCCGAGAATCTCTGAATGTACACGTACTGGTCTGCAGTAGTTCTCTTGTACCCATGACCCACCATGAATGAGTCAAACTTCTTGTACCACTGTCTTGGTACTTGCTTTAAGCCGTAAAGACTATTCTTCAACTTGCAGACTAAGTGTTCTTTCTCGGGAGCTTCAAACTCTTCTGGTTGCTCTATGTAGATCTCCATCTTTAAATTTTCATGCAGAAAAGTTGTTTTAACACTCATCTATTTAAGCTCCAAGTCTAGGCTGGCTATCAATCTGAGAATAACTCGAATTGAGGTCATTTTTACAACTAGTGAAAAAATCTGGAAAAAGTCAACTCTTTTGTTTTGCTGGAAACCTTTGATGATCAATCAAGCTTTGTGTTTTACAAGCTTTCCGCTGCTATCTTTTTTTAGCTTGAACACCCACTTGTTTCTCAAGACTTTTCTTCCTTTGGGAAGCCTTATCAAATCATAGGTCTGATTCTTTTGCAAGGAACTCATCTCTTCTTGCATGGCTTACATCCACTTATCCTTATTTGTATGAGTCTGTGCTTCTTGAAATTCTCTAGCTCTCTCTTATCTGTCAGCAAGATATATTCTGATTCTGAATATCTCCTTAATGGAATCAGTGGTCGGCCTCTCTCTGATCTCCTTGGCTGAGGCTCTTCAATTTAGAGAGGTACCTCATTAACTGGTTGTAAGAGTTCTTCTTTTTCTGGTGGAGGGGGTTGCTGCTCCCCCTGCTTAACATCCTCTTTTTTTTCATCTTCTTCATCCTGCACTCCATTAATATCTGTAGTAAACTGTACTGGAGCAGGATCACATATGTCTCCTAAAGCATTGGAACTGGATTTCTTAGACTTTGCAAAGTCCTCGTAGAGTTGGTCCTCTTGGAACACCATGTCCCTACTTTTGATGACATTCTTCGTTGCTGGATCCCACAGTCTGTATCAATATTCTTCATCTCTATAACCAGTGAAGATGCATGGAATGGACTTCATGTCGAGCTTCTGTCTCTGCTTCTTGGATTTGTGTGCAAAAATCTTGCACCCAAAGACTCTCAGGTGAGAATAGGAGACATCCTTCTTGTCAGTCCATATCATCTCCGAAACTTCAAACTTCAATGGCACTAATGGTGATCTGTTGATTAGGTAGCAGACAACACGAACAACTTCACCCCAGAATGGCTTTGGCAGATTAGCCATATCGAGCATACATCGTGTTCTTTCCACAATGGTCCGGTTCATCCTTTCTGTTACTCCATTGTGCTGTGAGGTACGTGGACCTGTTTTCTCGTTGCGGATATCGCGTTCTTAGTAGTATGCCTTGAACTCCTTGGATGTGTACTCTCCTCCATTATCTGTCCGGAGGCACTTTAACTTCTTGCTTGTCTCCCTTTCTACCATGGCATGAAAGATCTTGACGTACTCGAGTACCTGTTCCCTGGTCGTTAGAAAATACACCTATACATTCCGTTAAACATCATCTATGAAGGTAACAAAATACCAGTTACTGCCTAATGACTCCTCTTTAATGGGACTACAAACTTCAGAGTGTACTACACTCAATAACTCTGATCTTCTTCGTGTGGAGGAACTAAATGAAACTTAATGTTATTTTCCAAACTGGCAATGCTCGCAAGGGTTCAGTGCAATTTTCTTATTTGCTGGAATGAGAGCCTTTTTCACCAGCGTGAACAACCCCTTCTCTCTCATGTGGCCGAGTCTCTTGTGCCACAGATTTGGTGATGTCTTATCTTCAACTACATTGAGGCTATTTGAACAAACCTTCACATGGGTTCTGTATAGCGTGCCGCAAATATGCCCCCAGAAAACAACCAAGGCACCTTTTGATAGCTTTCAAGTGTCATTGCTGAAGTGGTTGTCATTACCTTGTTGATCAAGGGCTATCCTAGAATGTAAGATTGAGCTAGATGTCAGGTATGTGTCTAACATCCTTCAATACCACCGTGCAGCCAACATTGGTTTTTATCCGAACATCACCAATGCCCATGATATTTGTCTCACAGTACCAAAGTCTCCAGCTTTGTATGTCGTGAAAAACTCGTTGTAAGAAGTGGCGTGATAGGAGGCTGCTTTGTTTACCACCCATTCAGAATCCTGACTGGCAACATGGAGGCACGTCTCTTCTTCCACAGAGAGTACTGTGACATCTCTATTAATGGTGACTAGGGTGTCATCATCTTCCTTGTTGTGCTGGTGAATGCCTTGACCTTGCTCCCTTTTCAATTTTCAACAGTCCTTCTTCATGTGACCTTCAATACCACAATGATAGCAGGTAAACTTGCCATGTCCGTCACTAGATCTGCCAGGATCCTGTGACCTTCTTCTACTTCTGCTTCTGCCTTTTCCTCTACTTCTACCTCTACCTCTACCTCGGCCTCTGTTATCTTCCTGAGACCTTCCTCTACTTTCTGGAGCGAGGGCATACGATTGCTTCATGCCAGCTTCCTTCCGTCTAGCTTCTTCATTGAATAGGGTATCATTTACTATTGCCATGGTGAGTTTGACATTTGGAGCTGAGTTGCTAAAGGACACCACCAACATCTCCCAACTGTCTAGTAGGGAACTGAGAAGTAAGAGGGCTTACTCTTCATCATCCTGCGGGAATTCCATGGCTGCAAGCTGATTCATATAGTTTTGAAACTAACTAGTGTGCTCAACAATTGACGTACCACTCTTTAACTTCAAGTTGATAAATCGCTTCATCAAGAGAGCTTTGTTTCAAGCAATTTTGGCTTGAAATATATTCTGTAGTTTCGTCCACAGAGTATATGCATTTGTCTCCTGGGCAATATGGTAGAATACACTATGGTCGATCCATTATCTCATCTGATCGATAGTTTTCTTGTTCTTCCTTCTCCACTCGGCTTCTGTTGTTTCCGTCAGTTTCACCCCCAGTTCATCCAAGGGCTCAAATGAATCCCGACAGTTAAAGTAGTCCTCCATTCGAAGTTGCCAAATGGCGTAATTCGAAAAGGTGAGCATGATCATAGCTCCTGAGGTTAATGTTGATGGCTACTCTATGAATTTTGAACTAGAATATGGCAAAACAGAGTGCACGGTTGAGTCTAGAATGACGAAAAACCTTAAAAAGGGCTTAATTGAAAATTTTTAGGTTTTTAAAGACCGAACTGTAATTTCTAAAAAGTTCTAGGGTCAAAATGTAATTTTTAGAAACTTTTTGGGGCTAAAATGTAATTTTAAAAACTTCTATGGTCAAATTGTAATTTTTAGAAAATTCTAATGACGTGGAAACTGTTGTTGACTGGATGATGACGTGGCAGCTGACTAGGCAATGATGTCACTAATGACGCAGTGATGATGTCAGCCCTTCTTTTTCTCCAGTGCCGGTGGCATCGCCAGCGTTGACTCGCCGAAACAAAATTTTGACTGGCTCGTACGGGTTCATTTTAGCTTCGTTTACAACGTGATTTGCGCTATTAAACTCGTATTAACGAGACGAACATTCTGGTGCGGCTAAAACACGATTTTAAAAAACTTGATTGATGGGCAATGAGCAAAAAATTGCTCCGGCGACTCTAATGAGGCTCTGATACCACTTGTTGTGTCAGAAATCAAATACACACTCACAAAACAATGAATTGAAGAAAGAAACTTCACTATTTACAGAGAGAAATTTTATAGAGGTGGATGAGGAAACTCACAGCTCTCTCTCTCTCTACTACAACTTTCATAAAAAACTCTTTAACTCTCTTTGATCTTGCTTGCTCGATCTGCTTGATATCTTCTCTCTCACCTCAACCCTCTATTTATAGGGGAGGGGAGATCCAAATATCAAGATTTTGCAGCTGCAAAATCTTGACAAAACTTTGGTTATTGTCCATCAAGTTTAACGATACAGTGAACGGTGGCTGCTCTTCCTTCTTCAACCTTTAACCTTTAACCTTCAACCTTGGTACGCTGTGGTTGGTCCTAGTTGCCGACTTCATCCTTCTTCAATCTTAGTAGGTAGATAAATAGGAATGAACCCTCTGCAACGTATGGATCATATGATTTGGGATGTTAACAAAAAATGGTTTTCAGTGCGTTCTTTTTATTCTTTGCTCTATAATGGGGCTATTAGACCATTTCCATGGCAGGCTATTGGGAAAGTAGGGGCACCGGCAAAAGTGGCGCTCTTTGTATGGTTGCCAACCTTAGATGCTGTTCTTACTATTGATAATCTAGGGAAAATAGGGAAGATGCTCCCTAATTGGTGTTGTACGTGTTATAAAGCAGAGGAAATAGTGGCTCATTTGCTGATTCATTGTAATGTGGCATGGCAACTTTGGAGCATGCTACTTTCAGTGTTTGGCATCAATTGCGTTACGCTTGCTTCGGTTGTTACTTTATGCAATATCTGGTCTTCAGGTTGCAAGGATTGCTCTAAAAAGAAAGTGGAAGGTGGCACCTTTATGTGTCATGTGGTGCATTTGGAAATAATGGAGTCGAATAATTTTTGAGGATTCTTTTTTACCAGTTCGTAGGCTCTTTATTGCATTTTTTTTGCGTTTTTGGATGTCTAGCAAGTTTTGTGAGTCTTCTTTTGCTTTGATAAATTTTATAGGGGATCTTGATTTGAAGGGGAGTTGTTAGTGTTTTGGCTATACTTCTTGTGTACTTAGGGCACACTCCTTTTTTGGTGTTTGATTCAATAAATTTTCTTTACTTATTAAAAAATTAAAAAAAATTTATCCGATATCATTCTTAGTGGTTTATTGTTATTGTTCTGTTTGGACAATTGCGTCAACTTGTCTTCTTGCTTAAACATTACAACTAAACCTGATAGAAAACCTTGTTCTTTGCTTGTTTTTCTTCTTCTTATTTGATTTTTTTTCTACCCTATTTGATTTCCAGTTGTGGGGTGCTCCTCGGATATATGAGAAATATGAAGAATCTGTTCTGAGCTATTTTAAGGAAACTCCTGATGACCATTGGATCAGGGCAACTGATTTCACTCCGTCACACTGCATTGGCCACTCTTCTGCTTTGTGTTTGGAGCTTCCATATGGCGTCCCAATTCTGAACTTCAGTGAGTATTTTGCTTGTTATAAAGAAAATCAAGGCCCATTCGTTTTGGAGAGTGGTTCCACTTTTTCTCACAATTTGGATCTAGTACCCATCATGGGTCCTCCTCAAGGACTTGAACTGCCATATACAATATTATTTAAGGTGTGCATCTTGGTTCAGCAAGGGTATCTTCCAGGACCAGCACTTGATGTCAGTTTTTTTCGGTTGGTTAATCCGCAAAGAATGGACATTGCATGTATAGAACGTGCCCTAGAGAAACTGCATTATTTAAAGGAATGCTGCTATGAACCTGTAAAGTGGCTCAATGAGCAGTACATAAAATACCTCACATCAAGGCAGCTTCATAGAACACCTGCAGTTGCTCTGGATAATGGATTGGTGTATGTACGCAGGGTTCAAATAACTCCATGCAAAGTGTTTTTCGGTGGTCCAGAGGTTAATATGTCTAACCGTGTGTTACGTCATTATTGTGAAGATATTGATAATTTTCTCCGGGTTTCTTTTGTTGATGAGGAGTTGGATAAGATGCATTCATTCGATTTATCCCCACGTATAGCTTCTTCAAATAAGGAAAGAACAACTGGAATTTATAGAAGGATACGGTCGACTCTTAGAGATGGCATTGTCATTGGCAATAAGAAGTTTGATTTTCTTGCCTTCTCATCAAGTCAGTTGCGGGATAATTCTGCATGGTTTTTTGCTTCAAGAGCTGAACTTACTGCTGCGGATATAAGAAAGTGGATGGGTGATTTTCATCAGATCAGGAATGTGGCAAAATATGCTGCCAGACTTGGTCAATCTTTCAGTTCCTCCACAGAAGCTTTGAGTGTTGGCAGTGATGAAATTGAAATTATTCCTGATGTAGAGGTCGTAAGAGGTAGAATCAAATATGTTTTCTCTGATGGAATTGGGAAAATATCTGCTGATTTTGCTCAAAAAGTGGCCATGAAATGTGGCCTTAAAAGTTCAACTCCATCAGCCTTTCAGATTCGATATGGTGGGTACAAAGGAGTTCTGGCTGTTGATCCAACATCATCCATGAAAATGTCTTTAAGAATGAGTATGTCTAAATACGAATCAGACATTACAAAATTAGATGTTTTGGCATGGAGCAAGTATCAGCCTTCTTTCTTGAATCGCCAATTGATCACTCTTTTGTCTACCCTTGGGGTCATGGATCATATCTTCGAGAAGAAGCAAAGAGAGGCAGTAGATCAACTGGATACCATCTTAACAGATCCGATAAAGGCACAGGAGGCATTGGAATTGATGTGTCCAGGGGAGAACACTAGCATCCTCAAGGAAATGCTTTTGTGTGGCTACAAACCTGATGCTGAACCATTCCTCTCAATGATGCTGCGAACATTTAGGGCAGCAAAGTTGCTGGACTTACGGACTAAAACGAGGATATTTGTTCCAAGAGGAAGGTCAATGATGGGATGTCTAGATGAAACGAGAACCCTAAAATATGGGGAGGTATTTGTGCAATTATCTGGTGTTGGACATGGGCCGTTTTATGATGATACCCTTCTCATGCTTGGTGGTGGTGGCTCAGACCAGCATAATTTTATTGTTGAGGGGAATGTAGTCGTTGCTAAAAACCCGTGCTTGCACCCAGGTGATGTTCGTGTCTTAAGGGCTGTTAATGTGCCGGCTTTGCACCATATGGTGGATTGTGTTGTTTTTCCACAGAAAGGAAAGAGGTAAACGACATCATAATCTCTTAATTCATGTAACATTAGGTTCCCAGAAAAAATATAAGTTCATAAATGTTTAAAACCAGATTTGTACTATTTATACCATATTCTAGTTTTTTTTTTTATCTAGATGGAAGGTATTACTGTACGTTGCACTTCTTTTTTTAATTATAAATTGGATAGTTAAAAAAAGAGAACTCTAAGCTCTCCAATTTTCTATTTTCTCATTTTCCTCATCTTCTATTTCTTTTTCTTCTTGTTGTTCTTATGATTAAACAACTCATAAATCCAACTTAATATGCTCCTGCCTTATATGTACATATAAATATAATTATATTTATTGTTATGCGGCTTTATATGCTCATTTGCATAAGTGCTTGCACTATAGCATGTCATTGGTGCCTTCTCATTCTTTCAAATGTACTCACTTTTGCTTCATACATCTTTTTGCTTCTTTATTACATGATACTGTACCCAATTTTTCAAATGCACTCACTTCTGCTTCGTACAGACTAGTGACCTTGACTAGAATTTCAGCTATGCTATTTACAAGAAGGGAGGTTCGAGTGAAAATATGCATTCTCATGATTTGTATCCAAAGGTCAATTAGAAATTGGATTATGAAATTGCGAAACATAATTTTGGAATTGGATTATTCTAATTGAATAAGTATGGGTAAAGGATCCATGGATAAAGTCGATTTCTAATCGTAACTAAATCTTCAATTTTAAATTTGTAGAGGTTGAAGAATGCAGAAGACATGAGACTATGGTTCTATGAAATGTGCAGAGTCTATAAGAGAAGCTTTGTATCCCCACAATGCTTGATGCAGACAAACATTTGTACATGTATGTCCATTAATTGCAAGTGATTTGAGGATCATGAGGCTTCCAGTTTGTTTAGCTCAGCTTTACAGTTACAATTGCAGCATCAGCCAAAATTGTTAACATCGTAAACGTCATTGTGGGAATGATAAGATATACTTAACATTTGTACCTGCTTATGTTCTGCATGTTTCTGATTGGTGAAGTTCCAAACTGGTTGTAGTTATCTGTGATGTTTTGAATGACAATCTTAAATATTGCTCGTTTATTTCTTCTTCTGTGATTATATCAGATAAGTATAAATAGCTTTCTTCTATGTTAGAATTTACTAACTTTAGTTGGCTCTAATAACAGACCTCATCCGAATGAATGTTCGGGGAGTGATTTGGATGGAGACGTTTATTTTGTCTGTTGGGACCCTGATCTGATACCACTGCGGCAAATCAAACCCATGGATTATACCCCCGTTCAATGTATGCTATTGGATCACGAGGTTACAATTGAGGTATTACTTTCCACATATTAATATGTTGCAAGTATTTTTTTCCCTGATAAGATAATTCCCAATGAACACTGATTAAAAGGGGGTGCATGCGCAGTATCACATTTGCACTTTTGGAACTCCTTAATTTCTCCCTATCATAAAATTTTCATCCCATGGGTTTAATATTCTGTAGCTTCACTCATGGGTGGTGTTCCCTCTCTCTCTCTCTCTCTCTCTCTCTCTCTCTCTCTCTCTCTCTCTCTCTCTCTCTCTCTCTCGTAGCAGGATATTATCAAGAAGTATCATTCTGACCTTGAAATTCACTTGGCATTGTTTTGTTATTGTTCTTCATAATGCCTACTTCAAAATGCATTTCGAGATTCGATTTATTATTTGATGCTTGTATATAATTCACAGTAGTTTATTTCATTAGATAAGAAACTGTGTTTTAATTGTCTGCCCTTCATAGTCTGGCTTTTCTCTTTTGTTGAAGAAGATATTTGTGGCTGTTGTTGAGATGTTTACTTGTGCAAGTGTGCTTGCGTGTGTGAGCATATATATTTACTCGCATATATTTGCAGAATATGACAATTTTCAGTTCCCTTGAGGTAGATACACAAGTGTACCCTATAAAACAGTATACAAGTGTAGTGCTTGGAGTCATTTCCCCCAGTTCCAGAAATTGCTTAAACCTAGACCCAACATTAGATCTGGTATTATTTAAATGAAAACAGAACAACATTATTACTCTACATTCTATTATGACCTACCAAACAGTGATAGTAGGAAGTAACATTGATGAGTGACTGCCTCAGAGCATACTCAAGTGTTAACGTACCTGTTTAACCATAAACTAATCAACCACCACAAACTATCTCAGCTAGTAAGACTCAGAAAATTTGATGAGTGACTAAAACATTACAATTCATTTGAAATGTACATAAGATTGAATGGGAGAACTTGAGTTGTTAAACAAGATTGAATGATAGAACTTCAGTTGTTAAAACTTTTTTGGGAAAATGGTTAGGGCTATTGAAGGAGGCTTCTCTGTCGAAGAATCAAAGAAAATTAGTGTCGATAGTGATAATACAAGTAACCGTCTTTGCAGAGATTCAGCAAAACAGTAAAGAAGTAATATTCTAGAAATCACTTAGAGAACTCCTTGTCAGCTCATATAGCTGTTGTTTAATGTGAATTGATTTCTACTGAATTGAAAGGCTACATAGCTGTTATTTAGAGGCTACTGGTCATCGCCTACTTCCATGAAAACTTTGAATCCATATAAGAAATTTAAACTTTAATTAGCAAAAGCCAAGCCAAATTGCTTATGGCCAAATAATTTTCCTAAACTAAGCTACTAAGAAAAGTAGAACAAAGTTAACAAATGAATCTAAACCAACAACAAACCAGAAGTAGTTAGGGGCATCTCTCCTGAAAGGATGGTGCTTATGCCCCGGTACACCCGAGATGTTTCATATAACGTCAAGTTAGTCATGTTCAGTGCTCATTTGAAAGTTCCATCCCATTCCGAAGAACTTCTCTGCTTTTATTCACCACCACATGTTTTTTTTGTGCACTGCAGGAAGTCGAGGAGTATTTCGCGAAGTACATTCTCAATGACAGTTTGGGAATTATTGCAAATGCCCACACAGTTTTTGCGGACAGAGAACCTTGCAAAGCAATGAGTGATCCATGCATAGAACTCGCAAGGCTGTTCTCAATTGCAGTTGACTTCCCGAAGACTGGTGTGCCGGCTGAGATACCACCTCGTTTACGTGTCATAGAATATCCAGATTTTATGGAAAAGCCTGACAAGACTACTTACGAATCAGATTGTGTGATCGGAAAGCTTTTCCGAGCTGTGAAAGACGTTGCACCACACTCAAGCTCTATCAAATCTTTCACAATGGAAGTGGCAAGGAGGTCATATGATCCCGATATGGAAGTGGACGGTTTTGAGGATTACATAGATGATGCTTTTAATTACAAAGATGAGTATGATTTCGAGCTGGGAAACCTGATGGATTATTATGGGATCAAAACAGAAGCTGAAATACTCGGTGGTAGTATTATGCAAATGTCAAAATCTTTCAACAAGAGAAGGGATACAGAAGCCATTGGCTTGGCTGTGAAGTCCTTGAGGAAGAAAGCTTGGACCTGGTTTAACAAGAAAGAAAGTGCATTAGGTGATGGAACTGATGACGTGTATGCAAAAGCATCAGCTTGGTACTATGTCACATACCATCATAGTTATTGGGGTCGCTACAACGAAGGAATGGATCGGGATCATTTCCTTAGTTTTCCATGGTGTGTTTATGACAAGCTGATGCAAATTAAGAGGGACAAATCCAGTATTAGAATGGCTCTCCATTCGTCCTCGCTTGAACGCCAGTTCAGTTATGAGCTGAGTTTGAGTTAGAAACTTGGCATCAAGCCAGTTCCATGCTTTGAAGCATTTCAAGTTGACCAGACAGAGTGAGAACATAATATATATGTGTGTGTCTATTTTATATTTGCTGCTTATTGTGGGTGTGTATATTTGTCCAAACTAGTTGATGTAAATGCACCGTGCTGATGACTAGGACTTTATCTTAGCTCAAAAGGCCGAGAAAGGTTTGCTGATGTGGGGACTGAAACTAGTAACTAGTGATTGGAAAGATGTATGGTTTTGTTTTCTTCCATATCTTGGAATTCTGCAGCTTCTAGCGTTTGATTCCGACCTATCTTTCATGGTGGAAGCTGGCGTAAGAGACGTGCTGCAATAGATGACCTGACATCACCTGCATGGATATCCTGTAGACTATCAGGTAAGTTAGTTGGCTTGTATGGTTTGTTGGTAGTTTTATTGTACTATGTGTGTTGACAGTGTGAGATAAGGCAGTGGTATAAGTATGTAACAGGGCTATAGCTTGATCCATCTCTCCCGGAACCTTGTGTGTGTAATGTAATAATATTGTTCAGTATTATCTTGTATATCTTAGAGAATTGCTCGAAGAGTTTCATTGTTCAATTGATCTCAAAATAGGATCCTAATAGTAGCTGCTGCCCAAAGGTGCTTTATGAATGCTGGCCTTGGGTACCTCAAGAAGTTCTATCAATGGTATGCTTGGTTCTTGTTTAGCTGGTAAGGAATGTTCAGGGTGATATCATACTGGTGGATTCTAGTCTTGTGAAAATTTGAACAGAGTGTTTATCCATTGTCAGGCTTGTCAATTTAGAGAGAGAGAGATGAGAGAATTGTCTTATTTTTGGTAACGAAATAAAAAAATAAAAAAAAAAGGTGAGCAGCTAAGTTATACCACAATCCGTTAGGATGCTAGTCCCCATAGCACTAGGAGCGGGGGAACAAGAGCTTGAGACACAAATTAAGTCACTTAACGGGCTCATCAAGTCATAGAAACGCGCTCATGTGGTGGAAAATAAAAAAATTTGAATTTTTCATTTTTCATATTATAAGAAACAAAAAGAGACGACTATTGAAAATACTAATGCTTCATATTGTTTTTGTTTTTATATAAAATGATTTTGAAACTCAAAAAATAACTTTTTTTAGTTCCTAAAAATTGGGGTGGTTTTTTTAAAAAATTTCTCCAAAATAAGTTTTTTTTTTTCTTGACAAAGCATAATAAACACACACAGCACACTTACACCCACACACACCAGGTACAAACTCCAAAATAAGTTTCAGAACCCAATTAAAGACAGCTATGAAAATTAATTTGCCCACACGCGATTTTGCGAAGGAAAGCAGTAACGATGGAAGCTTTCCCTGGGTCTTCCTGATGGACCCTACAGTTCTGTTATGATCAATCTCCATTCATTGCTTAGCAAGTAAGTTTTAGAAGTTCATAGTACTAAAAGTCTGAAAGTAAGTTTCCAATGTTTGTTACAGTCCGGCTGGTCCTCATTTTAAATTTAATTTCTTCTTACAGTTTTGTTACATGTCATCACTCATATAATATAAAAAATTTAAAAATTGCATAGACAATGGTTAGAATTTTTTTTATATCTTGTCATATTTTTAAGTATTTAAGATAAAATATAGTGCATTGACTACTTTAAATTCAAGAAATTTTATCTTAATTTCTCTAAAATTTGAAAAATTTTATCGAGTCTCCCGAATAAAAATACTGGGTCCACCGTTATTTATAGAAGTTTGACAGAAGCTAGTTGAAAGCTACACCTCCAAACTAGAAAAATAAAAAAGAGCTCTCACATTTTTCAAGGTTTCAATCTTTTACTTCTGGTGATCACCTAAAGCCAAAAAGAACGATAATTGCCTATAATGGGGAACAGGGTGCCCCACTGTCCTCTGATAGGCTCATCTCTTGTAGGCTTCAGATTGGAATACCATGTGAGCATTCTTCTAATGTGGTCATGCCCCCCCCTCTCCCCTTTTTTTTTTTTTTAGTCTATTTTTAGTTTTGGTTTCTGAAATTTTTGTTATTTTTGTTTTTGAAAACATGAAAATTAAAATAAAAATAAAAACGAAAATCACATCAAATTCTTTTTCAAGTTGTGTTGTTTTGTTTTTTTATTTCGTTTTCATTTTCACTTTTTTTAAGATAAATAATATATCTCTGTTTTGACGTATTTTCATTTTGATGAAAAGTAGGTATTCTATATTCTACCTTATAACTTAACCCAAAAAGAAAAAGGTGATAATTTCACAAAAAGCAACTAGGCATTCCAGTAGTATTTGAGGGCAAAATCAGATAGTGCAAGTGTTAGAGGGAAGGATAAGAAAATAGAGGAAAGTCCTCAAATTGAGGAACCTATATTTAACTATTTATAAGTACATTAATATTATACTTCAAGTTTGGGATTAACAGAGAATGGATCATGCGAAAGGGACAAATTAGTGATAGTTTATGATGGATTTAAGGGGGTTGAGCAGGCCCCCTCAATTTTTTGAGAATCATTAGAATAGTCTTGCAAAATCTTGAGTTATATATCATACATATAATATGGCTCCTGCTAAAATTAGTTGTTTATAATTATCCATCAAGAAATTTACTAGTTTTAAAGCTATATCTATTTTAGCTTTCTATGTTGTTATGGTTTCTTATATTGATTATAAATTTTACTTAGCAATAATCCTAATGATTTTGAATTTTCTAAACATAATATTTCTTTCTCTACACCGCGTCTATCTCTTTTTATTTCCCCCCTCTCTCATCCACCAAAATACTAATATTCTAATTAATAAATTTGAACCTTTTTATCTTTTCTTTCCTCGATTAGAATTGGAAAGAGTTTATTTGCCATTAATTTATACTTTAATTTTTACTGAATCAAAATCACAGATGAGTAATCATCATATTATCATATGAAATATTTAATAATTGTCATGAAAATTCAAGAAGTGAATAAATGAAACTAATATTTTAAATAATTTTGTAAGTGAATTATCTTGGTTGTTATATATTTTTTTTCTTACTTTTGCTTCTAAAAAATAAGTTGCTTTCTTCTTGTGTATGAAGAATTTGAGAATAAAAATAGAAATAAAAATTCAAATAACCACTTATAAGTTAATCAACTTTTAGAAAATATATTTACCACATGATGAGGTGGAAAGATATTTATTCTATGATAAGCTCAAAAATTATCAATCTCTACAAGACCAATTTTTATTAAAATACAATACGAGTTAAATAGATGTTTTAAATTTTTGCACGTACTTATTCCAAACTTAGCTTTAATACGCCTACAATTCCCAAAGCAAAATTTCTCAAACCCTTGTAAGTAAAAAAATTAATTTCATTATGTTGTACTCTTTAACTATTATTCTTATATTATTAGTTCTACCCTCAATAAAAAATTTTCTAGTTCTGTCCTTGGGGATAGAGTAACAGTAATTGTTGCTACTCATATTTAAGCTTTATAATGAAAAACTATCGAATACACAAAATGTAAAAATATTAACGGAAGAAATACTTGAAACGCGGTATCACCTTTTCACTGGAACCTTCATTAGTGGTCAGGGAAGGTTATCCCTTTTTTTAGTCGATCGTCATTAGACAAAAATAAAAATAAATTTTAAAAATGTCTTAAATAGTTGGCAATGGCCTTTTACTTAAATGGGAAGATCGTGGATTTGGAACTCCTTCCTTATGACTAGCACTTTACCTCAAGAAGAGAGTTTGGTAATAAAAATTTCTTCATGGTTCTCTATAGCCTCTATGCCTTGTTGTCAAAGCTGAGTTGGACGTGGGCCCCCTTGGGTTATACAACATGGGAACTCCATTGCAAAAATATGACCTATCTTTCCTCTACTGATGGGTTTTGTTGATTAGTATTCTCTTCGCTTCATGAATTGAAATAGGGATTTTTATTTTATTAATTGAGGTGTTGACACGTCTGCTAATATAAAAATGAACGGTTTAAATGAGTTGGCTAAAAATTTATTTAAAAATAAATAATTTTATAGTTATATATAAGAAAATAAATTTTAATACAAAATCGCATAGATTTAGTAAGGCATGTAATAATATTACATTTAGGCTATTGATTATAGAATGAAAATCTCCATTTCAATTCATGAAATGAAGAGAATCCAAATTCGATTTTATTTTTTTGTATAAATGGAGGAATAGCAATTTTTATTTACTTACCCTTGTACTTGATGTCAAAGAACGATTATCTTAAAAAAACCAGTACTTTGTCATATCTACAAAATATAAAATAAATAGCAACTCAATCTTTGTACACAAAGCTCTCTTTAAAAAATATGTTGACAATCGGAGGGATTTTCTAGAAGATCAACTTCAGAGGAATCCTTTTTAGCTAGTGTTGCACGCATTAGTCTCTCAACATGTGCAACAGTAATTCTTAAACTTATACAACAATAAAGAATTGAACCTGTGCTCAAAGCCTTAATACAGTTCTTTAGATAATGAAAGCTCGTTTTACTAACTAATTGCGCTAGTACGAGAAAGTTGGCCCCAAGACTCAAATCATGACCATCCAAGTAAGGAGTAAATCCACTGATGCGTCGAGCTAACCCCCGAGTTACACAAAGCTCTCTTTATAATAAGGTTTGGAATGGACCAGATTTACAATCTTGAACTCTAGAGTGAAGAGCCGATTTTTTCTGCTTCAAACCCAAGCTACCAGCCCCCAAGAGTAACTTTATCATTAGACCGATGATACATATACATATCTGTATATAGAATGAATCTCAATGCCTTATATTCAATTACATAGAATGCCATCTCTTTCTACCTCTGATGACAAAAAAATAATAATTAAAAATTTTCTCTTCTCCTTTAGCATTATGATTCTTTTTGTCATGTGCATATAGGATTTTCATTGCCAACTTCCAAACCCAAGACTTTAGAGCTCTGCAGGATTGGCCATTGCAGGGAGAAAAGTCTCTTTAATTCAGCTAAAGAGAATTGTGCTTTTAATCCCCACTTGCTTATCCTCTCCACACAAGACTGTACGGAAACGTTGGAAACGAGACAGAGAACTTTCAAAAACGTAAAAGCAAAAGCAAAAGCGTCAAACCTACGAGGAAGAATAATTCATAGGATCTCGTGGGCGGTGGTGGGACTATTATAATATATGGGTAGATGTACCACCTTGAGGACGATCTCATTTTTTTTTTTTTTTATTAGGATTTTTTCTTTTATATTCATGTTGAAGGGATTGAAAATTTTAGGTCCTGTTTGGCATAGGTTTTAGTAAATTGTTTTCAGACTAATGTGTTTTTTGAAAATTGTAAGAATTTTAAGAAACTCGGTGTTTTGAGTTATTTTTCTATTTCAAAATTAAAAAAAAACAGAAATAACATAATGTATTTCCAAAAAATTGGCTTTTTTAACTTTTTCTTTTAAAAAAAATTATAAACAACAAAACAAACGAATTTTTTGTTTTTTGTTTTAATAACGCTGAGAACAAGAAACCTTTTTTTTTTAATAACTCTACTAAGCATATTATCTCATTAAGGTTGTTCGATTGATTAGAAATAGTGTAATTATTTACTTCTCTTGGAGAACTAGGTGATCATGCCCCTTCCTCGCAATGCCCATGGGCTTTGCTTGCTAGGTGAGGGACTTTTCTTGTCTCCGACTTTCTTTCACAGGCATACAAAAAAGATAGAAATATCGATACAAATCACATGAATATATCAATTGGACTAATTAAACATGGTCGAATGATGTCAAGAGAGATGTTATTATCATTTGACTACCACCTGAGATTTAATTTTATTGTGAAATTTGGAGCACTAAATCATGATAGGGGTTGGTTTACCGTTTACAAAAAAGAAAAAAAATAATGATAGGGATTTAATACGATGATATAGGTTTTGTTTGATAACTCTATTTAGTACGTAAAATTGAATCGATTAAGTAAAAATAAAATAAACTAATTTGATAATCCAAAATAAGGGAGCTGAACATTAAGTGCTAGATAAATGTAATGAACAAAATATTAAGTAGCACCCCATACTTATTACTTTTTACTTAACAAGCTCAACATTGATTTTTTTTTTTCTAGACTTAATTTTGCCCTCGCCTCTTTCTCCTCTTATTTCATAGAACGAAGACCAAAAAACCAAAGATCGAAGTTCTCCTCAACAAAACCTTCTGCCATCTCCAGACTCTCTCTCTCTCTCTGTACATGGGTTTTCTTGATTATTTTATATATGTTTACTCTTTGCTCTTTCCTTTTAGTTTTTTTCTCGTTCTTCGACTGAATCTAAACTTTTTTCTTTATTGATCTCCTCTCATTTTGCCTCACTCTGGCCACTTTTTTTTTTTTTTTCCTCTTCCTCAATTATGTTTTGCCTCTCATCCTCTACTCTGCCTCCTCTTTTTTTTTTTCTTTGTTTTCTGATTCTCTTCTTTGTGTGTGGGAGACCGGTTTACAACGTGGGTAGTGGTTAACGCTATCTCACATTCCTATTTCGAGATTCTTCTCTTTGACTCTTTTTTTATTTTTTTTATTATTTTATTTTTGAATCAATTAAAACTTTGAGTGGTTCTGCTAGAATATATATATATATATATATTATTTTGTCTATTTCTTACTAAACTGAGTAACATGAAATTGCGAATCAATTGAAAATTATTTTATGCATGACGTGAGAGCATCCAAATTCATGACTTTAGGATCTTAAATGGATTGAATCTAAATCTATTTACTTATAGAGATGGCTTTTGGTAATGGTGGTAGAGTAAATTGAAAAAATTCAGAACTCTATAAACTTTTTATTGATTTGTGCTTGAAAGAATCTATATAGAACAGTAAAAATGGTGGTAGTCTCAAAAAAGAGAGTTGAAATAGAGTTCAGGTAACTTTGAACAAAGAGAAGGACGTTAACTCATCTGAAAAAAACAGGTAAAAAATCAATGAGAGTATTTGAAATCAAAATATGGAGAGTGGTCAAAGATAATTTCAAAAACTGGTAACAGTTATGATCCTGTAACTAATACTGTTAACTAGAGTACAGAGGAATGGAGTAAGTACATACAGGTATAATTGCCTCTTATGTTAATCTTTTTTTTTTTTTTTTTTTCAAGTTATTGAAGTCAAAATGATACTTAATGAATATAAGATTTACGCAATTATAATTTTACAAGCTAACCCGAATACCAAACAATTTCGATATACTGAATTTCAACATACAAATGAGTTAAAAGCATTATTTGATGGTGTTAGAGCAACAAGAAGATTTTCATGTGGACAATCAAAGGAAGGGTTTCCTACTAATAACACTCAAGCACAGTCACAAACGTACATTAATCTTTACAGTGGATTTCTTGAGACACCTTCGCCAAATGACTCGGCAAAACTTGACAATAAATGGTAAAAGAAAAATATATCCGAGGATCTTGATAAACAACTGTTTGAAGCTCTGCAAACTCCGCAAAATTTTGATGGGCCAACAATAGGATAATGCAATCATATTCTCCATGAGATGGAGTTTCTTGATATGAATGACCCATTATATATAATTGCATGTAGGATTTTCTGCGAAAGTAAGGCACACAAGAAAGCAATGGATGCTATTACAGCAAAAATCACAAGCAGTTAGAAAGGGCTGGATAGAGTTGAATGGTAAGAAGTTAGGATTACTTTGAATTTTACTAGGCATGCAAATATTTTTTAAATTTCAGATATTGGTTAAGGTTGTTTTTTTTTTTTTTTTAATTACGTTTAGTTGGAGCTCCAGCTTTCAATAAATATATGGGTTTCTGATAGGTTTGATTGCAATTGTTTTGGTATGAAATCTATTTTTTATATGTTATGGTGTTTATTTATTTTTTATCTAATTAAATATGTGTAATGTTGGTACAGTATGTTATTCGATAAGCAAAAGAAAGCATTAAATAATATGAACTACTATTGAGTGTCAAATTTTTTGTTACCTTAAGATTTGATAAAGTTTCAATGATCAATATAATTGTTGAATGTTACTGATTTTTTGTGTATATTGTTATGATTTTAATTATGTATGTTTTTTTCATTTACTTAATTTGATTTTAGCATTACAATATCAATATATGAAGGACAAAGTTAGAAAATGAGTGAATTTAAAACTTCAGCTCTTTATACATATCAAATAGCTTATCTGATTTAGTGCTTAAAATTCAATACATATCAAACTGCTTATCAGCTTAAGAAATTCAGCATTTAGTTTTCAGGACTTAATTTTTAGTTTTCAGTTTTCAACTTTATCAAACAAGGCCATAGTGCTTGTCTTGATGTGCATGAATATTAGACCCTAAAAAACACGGGATTATGTCTTCTTGGGTTTTTTTTTTGAAAATTATTAAGAAAAGAAGGGGAGGTGTATAATCTAATTTTAAAAATAAATATATTCCACTATCAGAGATTCCGTTCTATACATGCAATGTGGAGAATAAATGTCAAAAATAATTTTTTTTTTAAAATAAAGAATTGGACTTTATATTCTTAAATATTACACTACTAATTCGAGTTTTATCAAATTATAATGTGACTTATCACTAAATGTTTAACATATTTACAATACTTGTAGATTTGACTAAACTAATATATAGGGCAAGGCAGAATTAAAAAATTTATCTATGGGTTCGGTTACAAAGAATAGACAACTCAATCATATACTCCATCGTATATGAATGATTTTTTTAATTGAGAAAGAAATGAATTTAATAATTTAGGTTTAATTGAGGCTTGTACGTGATTAATTATTTTGTTATTTTAGAAAGAAATTCCTACTTTTTTTTCTCAAAAAATTAGTTTCGAATAGTATAGCCTCATAATAATTGTTATAATATATACTAGCAGTGAAATCGTGCTATGCGTGGAATGATAAAGAATGTATGTTAAATATAAAAGTTTTATGAAAAATTAATAGTCAATTATATACACTAATAGTATTAATTATAATGTCAATATAATCTTAAAATAAATATAAAATTTTGATTGTGATAAAAAAAAAAACCTTAACTTGCAATAAGAAACTAAAGTTTTAATATGAACATTCTAAAATATTTTTTTTTCACCTTAAAATCTTGCTAAGGGCTACAATGATGAAGTTTAGAAGTTACATATATGATTTATTTGTTAAATACATTTAATAATGCTCAAATAATAACTTAAAACTAATAATGTACCCAAAAAAGGATCTGAATTTTTAGTTAGGGAGAGTTGATTTATCACCAAAACTTAATAAACATAGTAAAATATGATTTTTGTATTTATTTAGTGAGAAAACTTATCCCTAAATAACAATTTTAAAATTTTTAAAATTATTTGTAGTAACAATTCGAGTTTTAGTATATCAAACATGCATTTGAATCTAATAATCATTTGAAAGAAAATTTACATAAAATTTTAGCAAGCTCCAATTTCAAAAAATATAACCGAGGCATGTGCTAATAATTAGATTCGACTAACGTGATGTTCTTATGAAATTTTTTTTACTAATTAAAGAGAAACTTTAAGTGGGAATATAACTCAAATAGGAAATTTCTTAATCATTTTATATTGGATACTTTATGATTTATGTAAGTTTTATGTTTGTATTTTCATTTATGATATTATTTTTTTGTACCAATGAAATAAAAGACATGATTTTATATATTTTTATTTGATTTACTTTTCATATAAACACCATAAAAAATGTCATATATTAAAGATTTGAAAAATATTACCATATTGATGAAAGAATCATTTATTACTTTTGAAGAGTAACACTCAATGATCACATGTCATGTGTATTATTGTATTTTATAATTTGAAATCCTGCAAAATTTGGATTAGGAGTTTAAGAGCAAATGCCTTCTATCATTTTGCTATAATATATAGTATAAATAGGATCAATCAAAATTTGGATTGTAAGGAAGCTATAATATTTTGAAAAGACACCGTAATTTAGGAATTTAGAAAGATTATTAGATTTAGTTACCATGTTGATTTTAAAGATTCAATAATAACACATTTATATAAATTGTGAATATTGTCTTCAATGTTCTATATTGAAAAAATGGTATGTTACAAAAATTACCATATTAATTTAATGACCAATGAGTTCATGACATGTGTACTTTTTTTTTATTTTGTAAATTAAGAAACTCAAAAAAAAAAGAATCAAGACTTTCAAGCTCAATGACTTACTATTATTCTGCTATAATATATAGTATAGATTATAGATTTATTATATTTTTCCTTCTAAAAATAGAAATTAAAGGGATTTAAATAGAGAATTTCAAGGTTTTGGATTTAAGGAATAACTTTATAAGATTTAAGAAAGAAATTTAAGAAAATTTTTGAAGAAACAATTCTAATATATTTGAATCTCAAGAAAATCTTCCAAACTAACATAAGATTACATGAGTTTCAACAAAGATTTAAATTAATAGAAAGTAAAAGTTTCTATTTTTATGGTTAGGCTAATGCTAAAAAAATTTAAAAAACTAATAAAATTGGATTGAGCCTTCTAACATCAAAGACCCAACGATGTATTACTATAATATATAGTATAGAAGTATATATACAATATATAGTACAGATATATAAAATCCTACTTTATTTTGTAGTAAATTAATTATACATTTATTACTAAAAAAATAAAAAATAATTTACTTCTCCTTTGTTTACTCCCAATTTAAAAAAAAAATATGAAGGAAAAAAAAATGTACAAAATATGAGCTCTATCCATTTACTATCTTTTCCTTCCTTCAAGCTTCAAAGTAATCTAAATCTGTGAATATTAATTTCCTTCAAAATCATATATATATATAAGTTGTGTTCGCCCTTATATTTTATCTTTTTCTCACGTAGCACACTAAATACTTTGATACTTTTAAAATGTCACGTCACAAGGATAATTGGTTAAATAGCTATTGAATTTGTTCGGTTATTCAACCCAATCTATTTGTTTTGTAATATATATATATATATAAACAATTGAGTCTTATTAAAAAAGTTATTCAGTACAACTTCATCAACTTACCTATATGTATAAAATACTTAATTCCTATCCAAAAAATTAATTGAGTTCTATATGAAGAGTTACTATTCATTATATGAATTAAAATTAAAATAAAAAATTTATCCGTTAAGTGGGGCTGCTATAGTTACATGTTTTTTGTTTTTTTCAGTGAACAATGTTAGCACTTTAAAGAATAGGTAAATCACTGATATTCAATAGAAAGAGTATCCATGCATGTTCCAAAAACAAAAAGCAAAAAAAAAAAAAAAATCAAACTTCACAGTTTAGCATTGCTTTCTATTTAATAGAGTATTTCGTTCAAGGGGTCACATATAATAATAGGACTTTTCTAACATGTGCGATGTAACTACTAAAGTGTGGCTATTTGCGACTATTTATGAAACTTAATATTTTGCAAAATAATAATTTATTTCATTATTTTTACATACAAACTATGTCATAATATCATCTAATAGTTTGCTACAACAATATTCATGTTTCGATTTCTTATTTCAAGCAAAGTATTGAAAAAGAATATAAAGATGATACTTATGCAAAACTCTTGCGATTAATTCACCAGAGCTTTTACACGTTATTTTATGTTTTTTTCAAATATTTTATTACCATAAAACAAATTTGGATTGTAATTTTCAATTATTTTGAATTTTGAATTAATTACAAGTAACATTTTTATTATGAAATTAAACAAGCCTTATTCTTTTATGCATTGCATGGATTGACGCCCAGTACATATATGTGTCTAAGAACCCCTTCCAAAGTCATTCACTTCACCCCGACTCTCCATTCAAATGAGTGTAGATTGAATTCAGACAGCTCTAATAGGACAAAAAGTCACAAGTTTAATACAAGTTTAATACGTGTTGATGTCTCTTATTTATTGACTCTGTTGCACTGTTTACTTGTTCACTTGGTTTTTAAAGATACTGTAGTGATGAACTCACTCTCTCGAGCAATAATTACAATTTAAATTGAATATTCTATAATAAATAAAAACTCCTATAATCATATTCAGAGAAGTAGCTATGATGGATTGAATTCTCACCTTTTTTTCAACTCAAAAAAAAAGCCTCCACTGGGACTGTTGCAATCTCCTTTCAGTCTATAATTTAATGTGAAATGCTAAAATGAGGTCAATCCTACCATACATATCTATTGCATACAAGCAATTTTTTTTCTAACCGGACCAATCAAAGACCGAAACGTGTTCGCCTTCGATTATTGCCCACGCAAGACTGCTATGTTTGATTGCGTAATGCAATCATAGCATCGTATGCTACACACATCAGCAGATATGTACCTATATTGTGTATACATATATAATTTAATGTAAAGGTCCTGCCTTCCATTTGTTTCGCCAATGAATCGTCAATCCCTAGTCAATTTTCCTCACTATGGAAAAATGTCTTTCTTTCTCTCTGACTCTCTGTAGTGTCATATATCCGATTACAAAGATAAGCAATGTATAGATATAGTTTATGGGTTCTCTCTCATGTATATATTTAGTCCGTTCTGTGAGCTTGTTCAAGTTCTGCTTGTGTAATAATAGAAGCAGTTGAAGTCTCTGCAGTCTCTGCATCTTCTCGTGAGACTCTTCTCTCTCTACACTTCCATTAACTGTGATGAAAATCTCTTTCTCTAGAATTCTGTTGCTAACACTCGATGCATGATTCTTAGAATATGAACTCTTTTTCTGTCGCTGATTTTGGTTCTTCAAGGATCATTGTTTATGGGTGGAACCCATTGTAGTGTATTTATTTACTTTTTTTTGGTACATCGAAAGGGATCACGAGGAGGGCCAAAGCCGGTAAAAAGATCTGTGTGGGAGGGAATTGGAGGCCAAGAACTCTGATCAATTGGGCTAGCCCCAATTGGTCATTGTAGTGTATTTATTTTGATTTTCATTATCCCTCCGTTTGGTTGCTTTAAAAACCCAAGAGAACGAAAAGGAATAGAACAAATTTTTCAATCTTTTGCTTGCTGTTGTTTTCGTTTCTCTCATCATGTAGGCCAAATAGTTCTAATTTGGCCTCTTGAACGGGCCTTTTTTTTTTTTTTGGTGGGGTGATAAATTTTTGGTATTCTAAACATGATTTTTTTTTTCCCTTTTCCCACATTGTTTTAGCAATCTAACGGCTCATATCTTTAATTTTTTTAGCTGTTTACTTGAAGAATCATACTATTTTCTGATGTATTTAATACTTTAAATCCTAGAGAAGATGTTCATTGGTCATTCTGCTATGTAGGATTGTTCTTGATTGTCATTCATTAGACTTAATGTCTACTTAAGTGGTGACAAGTACTCAAGTCAAACTGAAATTCCCTATCATTTCTATTTCTATAATTGGGTCCGGGTATATGCGAACTCCACTTAATGAACTTTAGACTTGTCTATAGATTTAATTTTGTCCTCATTAAGGTGTTTTTATGGTCTACACATTCTTCCAATTCTCATATGGCCACTCCAAATAAGCATTTCTTAAAATGGGATCATTGCCCCCTCTTAATAATCTTTTTTCTTTTAATTATCATTTGATGAAATTATATGGTAGCCCTACTTATCGATTTCAAGTTAATTTTTGGTGAACTATGATTGAATTACAATCATGACGTCTCCCTTAATCACTTTTTGTTGGCGCACTAGACAAACCGGTTACATTTCTTGTTTTTGGGTATGCCTTTGACAAGTTATTGTGAAAAGAGAAAAAAGAACATATGCATCGAGGATAATTATGCATTGATAATCTTAAGACGTTTGATTACTTTTCCTTTGAAGTGTCTGGGGTAGCCTTTAGGTTCTTCTTTTAAGGCCACAATAGTGTGGAGTAGTGGCATTGAGAGGTTTGAGAATAGATTAACGGGATGGTAGTGACAATTGTTGGAGAGCTTGATATACATTGTTGGGGCCCTTAATAGCTTAAGCGTTTAGGCCAAATGGTGACTTAATATGGTATTAGAGCTAAGGTTCGGAAGAGGTGTTAGGTTCAAGTCTCTCCAATTGCATTATGTTTCTCTTTATCTTTTTATGTTGCATCTCCACTTGCAAGGCGGCATTGCATGTGAGGGAGCGTGTTGGAGTGCTTGATGTGCATTGTTGGGGCTCTTAGTTGATAGCTTAAAAACATGGTATTAGAGATCTATTTAGGAAGAAGTCTTGAGTTTAAATCTCTACGTATGCATTTATTCCCCGATTGCATTATGTATTTCTTTATCTTTGTATGTTACATCTCCCAGTACAAGGCAAGGTGGCATAGGAGGGAGGGTGTTGGAGAGCTTGATATGCATTGTTGAGACCCTTAATATTTTAAACTTTTAGGGCAAGTGGTGACTTAACATGGTATCATAACTCAGGTCGGGAAGAGGTCTTAGGTTCAAGTCTCTCCGATTATATTTGTTCTCCGATTGCATTTGTCTCTCTCTCTCTCTCTCTCTCTCTGCGTATGTTGCATCTCCGTGTGCAAGATGGGTTGCACATGAGGGAGGGTGTTGGAGAGCTTAATATGGATTGTTGGAACCCTTACTTAACAACTCAAGCTTTTAGGTTAAGTAGTGAATTAACAACTATATATTTCTATGGAAAGAAAACTCACATTAATCAAGAGCACTATTATCTCTCTAAGGGAAGAAAACTATGTGTTGATGTGCATAGTTGGGGCCTTTCAAAGTAATTTTTTATGGGGAGGTAGTGGGGAGGAGTTCAAATTTCATTTAGTGGGTTGGAAAAGGATTTGTTTTATAATAGATAATGGTGGTTTGGGTATTCATTGCTTTAAACAGTTCAATCAAGCTATGCTAGCTAAATGGCTTTGGAGGTTTGTGAAGGAGGATCATCTTTGGAGAAAGGTGATTGAATGTAGATATTGGATGGATTAGAGAAGGTGGAGTTCAAAGGAGGTGAAGAATTCTCATGGGATGCATTTGTGGAAAGGAATTAGAAGGGCATGTGGAGTTTGAGCTTGGAGATGGGAGAAGGATCCATTTTGATTTTACAGTTGGTGTAGGCTGTGTTATCTGGACTCGAGTACAGGTGTCGGACACGGGTACGTATTTAGAGGTCAGATTTGCCTCTCCCTTGAGTTATAAGATATGGAGACTTGGCAAAAAAGTGTCCAAAAATTGGACACGGGTAAAGGGATATGGCAAAAACAGTGTCCAAAAAGTGTCCCAATCGTCTTCCCCACACGAACTTCATTTTTTCTCTCACAGAAGTCACTGGGGCATTAGTTGTTGTATATATATAGCAGCATATACAATAGTGTATATAACATATGAGCCTTGATAGTCGATAGAGGTAGTTTATGGACTCTGTGACGATGCTCGAGGAAAAGAGCAGCATCCGACATAGATCCCATACCCACATCCGTGTCGTGTCGTGTCGTGTCGACATTGGAGCTCTACTTCAAAATGAAGAGTCCAGGTAACACAAGGTGTAGGCATATTGTCATTGGCTGATTTCAAATGTTTGTAGCATTGCAAGCAACAAGGAAACCTTGACTGCAGATTACGTGAGATTCTCGAATGTTGTGATGGTTTGGGATCCTCTCTTCCTTTGATCCCTTCATGTCTGGGAGTTAGAAGAGGTGGAAGGTCTTTTTTCTCTTTATAATGGAATGGAAGTCTGCATGGGAATGGTGGTCAGATGCACTGGAGGGTTAACAAGGGAAGATTTTCGGTTAAATCTTACTATTCCTTAGTTGCGACGAGAGACAAGAATTCTTTTCCTGCAAAGAGCAGTTGGAAAAAGGATGGCATTTTTTTGTTTGGACTGCAGCTATATACTGCATTCTTACCAGTGACAACTTGGTCAAGGGACGTTTTAGATTTGTTAACTGGTGCTGCATGTGCACAAAGGCAGAAGAATCTATGGAACACTTGATGCTTCATTCTGATATTGCTAGGGAGCTTTGGGTTATGCTGCTTCAGTTTCTATTCTTTTGGATTGTTGGTAGTCTAGGTGTCAGTTGAAGAGAAAGAAGAAAGCATGGAGGGTGGCACCTTTGTGTGTTATGTGGTGTATTTGGGGAGAAAGAAATAGGTGCATTTCTGAAGAATGCTCTTTGTCTGTGCGGCAATTGAATACATGTTTGTTGCACAACTTTCATTGTTTGTGAAATGGCAATTTTTATGAATCCTCTCTTTCTTTTATAGAGTTCTATGATAAGCTCAATACATGTGTTGAGATTTTTTGACTTGGCTATTGTATAGCATGGGTTGCGCCCCTCTAAGTGCTTTCTCTTAATATATTTTACTTATAAAAAATGATGTTTGATTGTTTCATAAATGGGACCTCAAGTTGTAGCTGAACGCCAAGGAATTGCATTGATTTAGTATTGATGAAGCTCTCCCAGTTATACCATTAAACATTGGTCTTCATCATTGTGCCTCTTGTACAATTTGATACCTGGATGACACTCGGTATCTAATCATACATCGGGACAAATAATACCATATATATAATATCAAAGTGGAAACATACAAATAGAAGGTGGGATGATGAGATGGGTTAGTTGCCTCACTACACTCTGCCACATCAATCTATTGCACTAGTGCTGAATGCTTGGCATCAATGATTAGGAAGATACTAAATGTTCGAATTACTACTATTAAAGTCTAAAAACTAGCTTCCTTTTCACAATCTGGACCTTTCTCCTGTTAGATGAATATCCCACCTGAGCATGTTTGTTTAAGAAGGTAGAGAATAGTCCTTGAATTTATTTCAGATTTCTCAGAGTCATTATTTTCTTCTATTCGTTCAAGTTTCCACAATAAAATCTTATAATTGCTAGCTGCTGTCTATAGATGGTCGTATCAGAAGTACTGAATCCATTCTACATTAGGATTTGTGGCTGGAGTTCTGGCTGCCAACTCAGCCTTTCCTAGCCCAAAGAAAGTTAGAAAGACACTCTAACCCTTCTGTAGCTGAATATTAACTTATGTAACAAAATGAAGAAGAACCTTTTGAGTACCGGATATGACAAATCAATGGTAACACTGTTGTTTTCCCATTTATTTGGTGGTGATGTTTCATCTTAGTTTTAATGTCTTGAGGTACATCAAGTTATTGCCTGGTACTTGATACAATTCGCACGAGGACGTGGGTTTTAGGGGTTGATTGTGTAGTATGACTGGGAGGAACGGAAGACAAAAGAGAGATGGAGAAGTTGAAAAAGATACTGGGGAGATTGAGTTTCTATTGTTCTGGAAGATTAATATATATTCGATACATAAAACATGGAGACTGCATAGAGCATATAATAATTACTAAGATGACTCACAACTATGTATGATTTTTACATAAGATATTGGTTTGACATCAAATTGTGCAATGAGCTATACTTTCTAGTTAGAGCCTGTTATTACCCAAATACATCAGGTGGTATGTTTCAAACTAGGCCAAGTACTGGTTTTTGTATTTGCTTTCAATTTTAATTGTCTTTTGATTCTCATGTTGTCTGTAAGATTGTGGAACCTCTTCTCTTTTCTTTTTCTTTGCATTGTTTACAATTTCTGATTAGTATTGCAATATTGAGACTGCAGTTAAAATCACTCTGGATGGGAAAGACAATTCAGGTGTATGGGTTTCCGTATCTTGTGGCTGCAGAGACAGTTAAGGGATTCTTAGAGCAATACACAGGGAGAGGAACTGTATATGCTTTAGAGGTTAAGCAGCCCAAGAAAAGAGGGTCAAGAGCATATGCCAGAGTTCAATTCACAACGGTCAGAAGTGCTGAGTGTATTATCTCCTTGGCTAATCAACGCCTATGGTATGGGTCTTCTTATTTGAAGGCTTACGCAATGGACCTTGACATCGTACAAAATCTAAAGGCCTATGCACATGACATGGAAAGTGTAACTGTGTATTTTGGATGTCAGATATCAGGGAAGAAGTTTTCAGTGCTCTGGAAAAGTGAAAACATCTCTGTGAAATTTGGTTTTGGACTTAGGAAACTCTATTTCTTCATTTCCTATCTATCTTTTGAGTACAAGCTTGAGCTCTCCTATGAGAACATCTGGCAGATTGAGCTTCGTCGTCCACGTGGTCAAACTGCCAAGTTTTTGCTCATTCAGGTTTACTGCATTTAAATTTTTGTATTGGCATTCCGTTATTTGCTTTCTATACTCTTATTCTTCTGAATCAACTAATTTTCTTTTGAGTGCTTTTGTGGCTGTTGCATAGATTGAATATTTTGTGTGTGTAGGTGGTGTTGCAACTTGTCGTCTGGTTATGTGAAGTTACTTAGGATTTCCTATCTGCAAGAAAATCGCAATGTAGTATGTCTCAGTTATTTTGTGAAAAGGCCAAAGATTTAAGTTTATGACCTTCTTAACGTGAGTAGCCTTAGATTGATAAATTCTTAATGACATAGGTCAGTTTGTTCATTCTTTTTGGGTGGCATAGAAGGCATGGCTGATGGAACAACAATACTTTTGTGGGTGCTTTATAGTTTTGACTGGCCAAGAGATAATTATCCACTATTCTGGACTTTGGGGAAGCACACTGAATGGCAAGATAAAATGTTGGAGGCACTTAGGGTTATTAGAGAATCGTCAAAGGGAGGACTTTGCGAAATAATACTACAAGGCTAAGCTTGTGGCTTATTAGACTTGTGTATTAAGGTAGGGCCTAATGGTTCCTGTATAGGTGTATTGACGCTTCTCGGTTCTTATATCCCGTGAAGTTGGGGACTATGGTTCCAACCATTCACTGTGGCAACAATTGTCCAAAAGTTTTGGATAATTTTTCACCATCTTTAGTTGGATTCAGTTTTTAAGGTCGCCCTTATCTAAATAGGGTTGCCTCTGCCTTAGCAATCCTCTCCTAGTTGTCGAGCCAACACCTCCTAGGGTTTCAATTACCTGTGTACTGCCACTGATAATGCTCGGCTTGTCTAGAGGACTCTAGGTTCATTTTTATTTTTTTTTATTTTTGTTAGGACTTAAAGAGTCGTTGGCAAATTCCATGGACAAAATACTATGATTGCAATACAACCTTTGAGTTTGTATTCGAGTCAATTAATTCAAGTTTGACTTGTAATTGTGTCTTGACTATGTGCTTGAGCCAACTGGAAGACACAATACAAGCTGCCAAAGCCTCGGTACAAGCCTTCACAAAACAACCGTGAAACTTTAGATGGCCAGACTTTGTGCTCGGAAGTTGATCGAGGCAAAATTTTTTTTTTTACTTTTTATGTCGGGTAACTTGTTTTGAGCTCCATGTCAATATTGCATTTTGAGGCACTGGAGGATGGCCACTTGAAGACGCTTGAACGGGCATGGCAGTTTGGGTCCACTCGAACTAGCTCGAGCAAAAGGCGACGATTTCGAGGTTTCCTATTACAATATGACTTGAAATTATGCCAAAAAGTGACTTGCACTCTTCACGACCTTCCAACATAAATAGGAGTTTTAGGGGATGCAATAAGACATCTTAGACACCTCAGCGAGATTAGAGAGAGCTATGTTCTATCCGATTATATTTTAACACCTTAGCCTTGTATTAAAGATCTTTTCTTGGTGTTTGTCTATGTGACATAGAAGTAATCCTGTGTGGATGTCGTCAAGGACGGACCCATGCTTAGACAGTGGGGGTCCTGGGCCCTCTACTTTGATGAAATTCCATTGGGACACCTATAAATTTTGAATATTTATGAGAAAAATAACATGTATTGGCCCCCTCCAAATTCAAGAATTTTTACATTGACCCCTCAACAAAATTTTTAGTTCTATCCTTGCACGTCTTATATGTGTTCTGGGATGTAAAACATATTTTGTGTAGATACATGTGGATTGTGTTTAGTTTATGGTGGATTCCAGAGGAGTTGTATGACTCAACACTCAAGCAAGTATTGAAGAACCATGTTGTGGGACTCGATACAAGATCGTGGGGACTCGACCAACATAAGAAAGGCACACCCAGAAGTTCGAGGATTCGACACTTGGAGGCGCAGGAAAATGATAGGGTCAGGTTGTCCCATTTAGGTATTTTTATTTATTCTAATTATTTATATTTTCACTACTTAGTTGTGCATGTAAATTTTCTTATAACGATCAAGTAAAATTACTTATTTTTATTTTTATTCTAATTATTTATATTTTTCACTATTTAGCTGTGCATGTAAATTTTCTTATAACAAATAAGTAAAATAGTAATTTGTTTGAGTGGGAGCACTTGTTGAGGGACTGATTTGTGTGGCACACTTTTAAGTCTCAACCTTTCATTCTTTTTATCCATCAATTGAAGTTAAACATAATTCAAAAGTAAAAAAGACAATGAAAGGACTGAAAGTGAAATTTGGAGGGGCGCATCAAAAGGTGGTGTTAGTCGACTCCATTGCCTATTTAGTATGGAAAGGTAGGGGGCTGTACATTTAAAGTATTTTGGAGAAGGTAAAAATTATCAAGGCGGAGAAAGAGATAGGAACCAAAAAAAGAGTCCATGTGGCTAATTCTTAATTGGTTTAAAACATCATTCATTTGTTGATTCGCAAATGAAGCAGTTCGTGGTTCTTGCTCTGAAGTTGTAGATTCACGAATTAGAGCAGGATTTGCCACCTTATCTAGGCAAACTAGGTTACTTAGATCAGAGCATACCGATTTCTCAATTGGTATCAAAACTGGTTCACACAAAAACATGATTTTTGAAAAATAAAAATTTCCAATTGTGATCTTGATAATTCTGAGTTAACAAGAGCCTATCTATTATGTTGCATTCAATCCATCCGCTCACAATGGCATAGGGTCATCCTCTTATGCATCTAAGAACATGAGCTTTTGATTTTGATAGATCTTTTGGCCATTGGGGGCCCATGAGTTGAATCATGATGACTCTAAGAGTGATGAGAACCAAGACATTCATTAGGCCTATGAACAGTTGTTTGAAGAGTGTTATAAAGCAAAGAAAATCTAACATGTGTTTGATTGTCAAACTTAGAACTCTTCAGAAAGAAAAAGACACTCCAAAGCAAGAGATTGATGAATCTGCTGCTCTCATTAGTCAATTGAAGACTGATAGGGTCACACCATTGAGAAAGGACTTTGCATTAGAAGATAAGTTGTATGCTTGTATGGGGACCAGTAAAGGCGTTCAAGGAAAGATCTCCTCGCTTGAGTCTGACTTGTCAAAATCTAATGATACTTGTAAGAATTTGAATACAAGTTCAAAGGTACTTGATAATATCTTGAGTGTAGGACAAAAAGTTCACAACTGGCGCAGAATTGGTGATGCAGACCAAGTAGTGGTGGGTTATTTGGAGCATTGGGACAAATTTGTGTTTGGTTTGACATGGTCCAAAGTGACTTGGAACATCTTTGATTGGAAACGGCCCAACAAGTCGAAAGCACAGTTATGTTGTGACATATTCACTTTTCGGTCTTTACTTACCAAAAAAACAAAAAAAAGTGTTGCTTTTCTGGAAAATTTCATTGTTATGCCTCAAAAAGTGAAAAGTTGCTGTTTCATAATGGTTTTAAATTGCTTATAACTTTGTCTAGAAACTTCTAGATTTTTTTCCGTTTGTTTTGAGGAATTTCTTTAAGTGTCTAGTATGCGAATTTGGGCTTAACTCAAATTCTCCGTACTTAATAATTTTGTTTGATTCCTTAATTTTTGCTAAATACAATCCAGTTAGATGTGGGATTTGAGTTTTCCCTATAAATAAGACAGAAGATCTCTGCCTCTATCAGCTTTTGATGAACTGATACAGTTTTTATTTAGAGAATTCGTTTCTCTTTGTGTTATTGTTGTGGAAATAATAATACCTGATCACGTTTCCCTGCATCAATTTGATATGCAAGGAAGCCAACCACATCTTCCCAATTGGCAAGTAAGTCCACACCTTCTAAGACTCTTAAGTCTCCTTCACCCCCTAAGGCATATGTTGTTAAGTTCCTAAGGCATATGTTGTTCAGTTCGGACACATATGCCATCATTTGGGAGTAAAGGTTCACATTGGTACAAATTGTGGAAAGTTCATAGGACACGTGCTTATAATCAAACTAGGAAACCAAATGGGAAGTTGGTAAAACAGATTAGGGTGCTTGTTAATGAATGGAACAGGCTTAGAAAATGGCCATAGTTGTGACAGGTTCCTAAGAATTTTGGTAAAAAAAGGAACAACAATGGCAAGGCAAGGTGTCACGGGTTGCCACCCGTGGCACGTCGAGGGCCGCGAGGGACCTTGGCGTGGGGCATGTCTGAGCATGATTGGCCGGTGGCATGGCAATCTCGTAATTTGTATTTTCCATATTTATTGGATTTATGGATTATAACTCCTCGAGGGGGTAGGATGTTTCCTCCTATCAGTTTGGAGATGGCTCAGAATGCTATTATAAGGGGGGGCATGGTGTTGACTCTACCACCCCCTGGTGCTACCGAAAGGGACAGCATTCAAGTGAGTCCCCCAAGTGAGTGGGCGAGACTTGGGGGCCGGCTGTGGCACGTGGCTGCAGTCCTCATGCTAGTCAAGGGGCTACATGGGCGGCATTGTGCCCGGTGGGGCAAATGTTGGGCATTAGCGTCGAGGATGGGGTTGTGGCATTCGCACCCGCTACGCCATAATTATAAAGTGGTGGGGCTTATGTCCATGACGGATTGGACCTCGGTGTGCACACTTGCATGCCGTGTGTCTCGTGTGCACTTGCGCATTGGGTTCACGCTTGTGCACACGGTCGCTTGGTTTGGCTAGCATTGGTGTCGTGGGGCACAATGTTGTGGGCGTATCAGTTGCTAATCGGTGGTGCCTTTCCTTGCGGGCAACCTTGACGCGGGGCGCTAAGAGCTTCAAGGATGGAGGCGTCGTGCCTAACAGGTGATGCTTGGCTGACGCGCGCATGTCTAGTTGCACTTGGCCATCTGGCTTGTGTTTCGAGAGGGACTGGCGCTAAGCACATTGCTTGCCGTGTGTGCGCACATTTGAGTATGGCGTTGCTATCGCCTATAGCTTGGGATGCCTTATGGCTTGAGCATCAGAGGTCCGTGCTTAAAGAGTTATGCGGGGCATTACGGATGGATCCTGGACAAGCGCATAATCTTATGCCTTGGTGTTTGAGTTTGGCGGGACTATTGCTTGGAGCATAGTCGCCTCACGGGTGTATTCCGCTGCGTATGATCATGGCGGGTCGCATTTAGTGTCACCGTGTGGTGCCCGGCCTGCCAGCCCGTGACACAAGGCCAAGGACACAACGGAAACCTAATGACACGTGCTAAACTTGTAGGGGAGTGCCTTGTTGAATGAAGTCGTTTTGAGTCAGCCTAGAATGTGTGTGCTACATGGCTGTTCGTTTGGTCCTAGTGCTATTATCCATTTTGTGCTTTGTCAAAAAATTGCCAAAAGGCAATTTTGGATGACCTCAATGCGCTTAAAAGTCCAATCAAGGCAAACTTTGATATCATTTTATGTAACTTTTGAAGCTCTACGTGAATATGGCATTTTTAAGCACTAGAGGATGGCCACTTGAAGACGCTTGTGGGCATATGGCAGTTTGGGTTGTTGACCAGTGTGTGGCAACCCTGCCTGGGTCTAACCTATCCATTGGGGAGCTAGATAGGAGGGGCGGGCTCGCATATATGGGAGATCTGCAGGCTCTTCGTTAAATTGAACTGAGCCATAGCCTGAAATCAACCCCACTAAGAGTATAGTCGTAAGAAGCCAGTAGTCACAGGGTTAATGAGCATGGGTCTCATGCTCCAATGCAATCACAGGTGAGACTCGAGCCCATGCTCTCTTGCTCACCAAACCACATGGAAGTAAGCCTTGACAGCCAGGCCACCACCCTTGTGTGGTGAGGGCTTGAGTCTCTTAACCTAGGCAGCTATCATATATAAAGTTGAATATTGTTAAATGAGATGCATCTTGTTTGCTGCCTCAAGATGTCTGTAAAAGAAATGCTTCTCCTGAATGTCACTTGAGGTGCACATGCGTTCTGGGGTCTAACATTGCCATGGCAGTGGCATTGGCCTTTGCAATAGGCATTGCCATTGCTATTGGCAATGCATGTTATTTCTATATTCTTGTTATCATCATTATGGTTATTATCATTGCTGGAAAATTGCATTAACTTGTCTTTTTTCCTTATACATTACAACTAAGTCCACATTTTTCTTTACATTTTTTAACTCCCTTGTTGATTGCTAGTTGCTTGGGGCTCCTCGGATCTATAAGAAATATGAAGAATCTGTTCTCAGCTTTTTTAAGGAAACTCCTGATGATCAATGGGTCAGAGCAACTGATTTCACTCCATCATGCTGCATTGGCCACTCTTCTTCTTTGTGTTTGGAGCTTCCATATGGTGTTCAACTTCTAAACTTCAGCGAGTATTTTGCTTATTATAAAGAAAATGAAGGCCCATTTATTTTGGAGAGTGGTTTAACCTTTTCGCGCAATTTAAACCTAGTGCCCATTGTGGGTCCTTCCCAAGGAGTTGAGTTACCATATAACATATTATTTAAGATATGTATTTTGGTTCAGCAAGGGTGTCTTCCGGGACCAGCACTTGATACCAATTTTTTTCAGTTGGTGGATCCCCAGATAAGAGACATTACATGTATTGAATATGCCCTAGAGAAGCTGTATCATTTAAAGGAATGCTGCTATGAACCTGCGGTGTGGCTCAATGAGCAATATGGGAAATACCTCAAGGCAAAGAGACTTCCTAGAACACCTGCTATTACTTTGGATGATGGATTGGTGTATGTCCGCAGGGTGCAAATAACCCCATGCAAAGTGTATTTTTCTGGTCCAGAGGTTAATATGTCTAATCGTGTATTACGCAACTTTCGTGAAGATATTGATAATTTTCTCCGAGTTTCTTTTGTTGATGAGGAGTTGGATAAAATGCGTTCAACGGATTTATCTCCACGCATAGCTTCTGCAAATGCAGAAAGAAGAACTGACATTTATAGAAGGATACTGTCAACTCTTAGAGATGGAATTGTTATTTCTGATAAGAAGTTTGAATTTCTTGCGTTCTCCTCAAGTCAGTTGCGGGAAAATTCTGCGTGGATGTTTGCTTCAAAACCTGGGCTAACTGCTGCTGATATAAGAAACTGGATGGGTGATTTTGTTCAGATCAGAAATGTGGCAAAATATGCTGCCAGACTTGGTCAATCTTTCGGTTCATCCACGGAAACTTTGAGTGTTGGTAGGCATGAAATTGAAATAATTCCTGATGTAGAGGTTGTAAGAGGTGGAATCAAATATATTTTCTCTGATGGAATTGGGAAAATATCTGCTGACTTTGCTCGGAGAGTGGCCATAAAATGTAGCCTTAAAAGTTCAACTCCATCGGCCTTTCAGATTCGATATGGTGGATACAAAGGAGTTGTGGCTGTTGATCCTACATCATCAATGAAGATGTCTTTAAGAAGGAGTATGTCTAAATATGAATCAGAGAACACAAAATTAGATGTTTTGGCATGGAGCAAATATCAACCTTGTTTCTTGAATCGCCAGTTGATCACTCTTTTATCAACCCTTGGGGTTAGGGATCATATCTTTGAAAAGAAGCAAAGAGAAGCAGTTGATCAACTGGATTCAATCGTAACAGATCCCTTAAGGGCACAGGAGGCACTTGAATTGATGTCTCCAGGAGAGAATACTAACATCCTCAAGGAAATGCTTTTGTGTGGCTATAAACCTGATGCTGAACCATTCCTGTCAATGATGCTGCGAGCATTTAGGTCAGCAAAGTTGCTGGAATTGCGGACTAAAACAAGGATATTTGTTCCAAGAGGAAGATCAATGATGGGATGTCTAGATGAAACCAGAACCTTGGAATATGGGGAGGTATTTGTCCAATTTTCTGGTTCTGGACATAGGCCTTTTTGTGATAATTCGATTCTTATGCCTAGTGACAGTGGCTTGGGCCAGCGTAAATTTATTGTTGAAGGGAAAGTAGTTGTCGCTAAGAACCCGTGCTTGCACCCTGGTGATGTTCGTGTCTTGAGGGCTGTTGATGTGTCAGCTTTGCACCATATGGCGGATTGTGTTGTTTTTCCACAGAAAGGAATGAGGTAAGCACATCATAATTTCCAAGTCCTGAACCATTAAGTCATAAGGCGTCATTATGAAAATTCACATTCCACTGTCTAGGTTTAAGTTTTTAGAGTTTGATCTATCATTCATATAATGTTGTAGACCTTGACAAAATTAACTTCATAAATGTTTAAAACCAGATTTGTTATATATATACCAAGTTCTAGTTATGTAGTTATATTTGTGGTTGTTATTTTTGATTAGTTGGAAGGTACTACTGTAATGTAGTCTTTTATCATAAATTTATAATTACAAAAGGAGAGATCTCTCAGCTCTCCAAATTTTCTGCCTCTTCTCTGTTTCCTTTTCTTGTACATCTAATTTCTTATCCTTGAATTAAATGACTTTCAAAACCAACTTTATATGCTCTGGCCTTATTTATGTATGTAAAATATAATAACATTTACATGTAGGGGTGAAGCCAAGAATTTTCGTGAGTTGTGTTAGTTGACAAAAAGTTTATGATATTAGTTTCTTTTCCTTCCTCTTTTTTTTTTTTTTTTTTATGGTGGAACCATGGTTAAACTTCCGATCCGCATCTTACGATCATACGATTTTACGATCTATTTTGGCAAAATCGATTCTGATCCTACCCAATCCATTGTGGAGGTAGGATCTTACGATTTTGGTATAGCATCTTACTGGATCATAGAATCCCGATCCAAATCCCTATCATATCTGATCCAATTTCTAACCTTTGTTTTGCTTTTTATGTCAGGTTTTTTTGGGTTATTTTTATATTTTTGGCCTACCCATTTTATACTAGGTTCATATCTTATAGTTATATTGGATCAAATATGTGAGGAAAAACAAAGTAGGACAATCTACATTTACATTCCTACATTGCCACATTCTGAAAAGAAAAAAGAGCGCTAAAGAAATATAAATGTTATTCAAGTATCTCCATCTCCATCTCTAAGCCATGTCACCCTTCAATAATATTTTATCTACTCTCTCTCTCTCTCTCTCTTTGATTTTTTATCGTTGATTTCTCAACTCTATTTTGTTCCCTTGATTTAAGATAATTTTTTTTGTTTATTTATTTTTTCTTGTATACATTTGTTCTCCTTTTCTTTTTATTTTTTTTTACAAATTTTCTTTAATCAAAGTCATATGTAGAACTCAAAGCTCTTGTTCAATCTATTTTTTTTCCTCTTTTTTATGGATTCTTTTTGTAATACATAATTCTTCTTTTCTTTTGTAGTATTATATAATATTTATATTTATGTGATTTATTAGATTTTTTTAATCTTATTTATATTTTTTGTATAACATAGGTTCATTTTTTGTCTACTTCTAGTAAAGATTATTCATGCAGAAATTATCATGCATTTTTTTCTTTATTTGTAGGATCTTACGATTCGTTCATGTGAACCCCTTAAACAATCCAACGAAGGATTCCGAGTTCGACAACCTTGGGTAGAACATAGCTATATTAACTATATTGCAGAACAGTAATTTGACCAACTTTACTCTTTTATTCATAAAGAACGAATAATGAAATTTGAATGTCTGTACTCTAAACTTGCTCTTGCAACAAGTATTTATCTCGTTTTCCAATTTCTGTCTTCTTGTTCTTCCTTTAGTACTCTGTCCCCTCACTACATCCTATGATTGATTTAACTGTAATTTCTTACTTGAGATACATTTCCCTGCTTTTTTGGTGTTAAGGTTTGATCTTTGCTCATAACTGGTTAAAGAGTTCAACAGGGTCAATTTCAAATATTTTGAATAATATGACAAATATCAGATTTTTCCATAGAATTTGGGTGGGGTCATTTGACCCTTCTTCTCTCCATCTAGCTTTGCCCATGTTTATATGTATATGCATCATGCATGTGCTCATGCACATACACACACATACAAATGGCTGCCTTATCATTCTTTTAGATGCACTCAAACTTCTGATACATTACACACTTTTTCAAAGTGTTAATCGTAGTGAGATTTTTTAATGGGGAATGTCATGTGTCATATTATCTTAGTTGCACATATGATGTTCACAAAAGTGGGCATTGTAATGTGTCAAGAACTTATGATACATAACAACACTTATGACCTTGTGTTGACTAAAATTTTTACTATACTAGTGGCAAAAACTGACACTGAAATATATTGACTATGGAAGAAATGCAGAAGACACGACTACATGCTAGAGTTCTATGAAATATGCCCAGTCTATGATGGAGGCTTTCTATCATCACACTGATTGATGCAAATAATATGTATCTTTGTATGTGTCCTTTCATTGCAAGTGATTTGAGATCATGTGGCTTCCAGTTGGTTAACCAGTGGTTTGGATGTAAGCTACGACTGCAGCATCCCCCAAAACTGTTGACAGTGCATGCATCTTTATGTGAATGATCAGATGTAATTGCTTTACCTAGCAATCACCTAGTAGTATTTTTAGGAGGACCTAGTTACGCTTTTCTAGATATTTTGTACTGAAGAAGTTCTAAACTAGCTGTAGTGATCTAATATGTTATTGGATAGCAATGTTATGTTTAACTTTATTTTTTCTTCTGCTGTAACTATCAAACCATTACTAACTTTAGTTAACTCTAATAACAGACCTCATCCAAATGAATGTTCGGGGAGTGATTTAGATGGAGATATCTACTTTGTCTGTTGGGACCCTGATCTGATTCCACTGCGGCAAATCCAACCCATGGATTATACCCCAGCTCCAAGTATGCTGTTGGATCATGATGTTACAATTGAGGTATTACTTTTGCACATACTTATATTTATAAAAACATATATTAGTATGTTCAAGCAGTTTCCTTGAGAACTAAAAATATTTCAGTGAAAAGCCCAATGTAACGTGGGTGCATTGCCAGTACTAATGCTTGATGCAGCTTTTGACCTCCTTATTTCCTTCTCATCATGGGGTGATTCTCCCATGGGCTTATATTCCCTAGCTTCCCTCAAGGATCATGTTCTCACTCTTTCTTTCTTCTTGAGAATAAACTATTTTTTGTTTTAAGGTAGTTAATGTGTGTGCTTGAGCATGTAAAAGTTTTAAGTCCCATTCATTTACATAAGATGATGGTTTTCAGTTTTGCTTGATGCAGACATAATTGCATGGTGTAAACTGTTTGAGAAATTTCTTAAACCTGGACAATTGGAAAAACTTTTGGCAGTTAGTCATTATAAGATGTGGTGTTATTTAATGGAAAACTAAACAGACATTAGTACTTTATGTCATAATACAAACTACCAAAACAGTAAAAGTAACAACTTATCCAAAAGCTTGGGTGGCTTGCATCAATAAAATTGTGTTTGACTGCACCCACCTTGGTGGATATGCAAGGGTCATGGTCAAAGTAACTGCTCAGGCCCTTAATCTTATCAACCACCTCAAACTAGCTAAATGAGTTAGACTGAGAGGAAATTTTATTATTGATCTAAATATTACAATTCGTGTGAAATCTATATAAGATTCGTTGGTAGAACCCCAAAACTTAAAGTATTTATGTATCAAGGATGGGAAAGTAGAGTTTAATTATTCCTTTCAATAATTGAAGAATGGTAACAGCGACCATCACCTTTTATACTAAAACTACAATGTGCTGAAGAGCATCTACTATTGCCACAGAGATGAGCTTAAATTTGCATGCTCTTGAGCATGAATTAGATATGTGGCTACTTGTACAAATTTGCAGGCCTATCACCGGATGGAACCTTGTGGAAAGGGCCTGAAGTAAATCGACACGAACTGATGAGGAGGTTTATGTGCATGAGAGGATAGTCCTGGGGTTTAATATTTGTTCTAGTTTTGTTATTCTTCTCATCATCAGGATGGCGGGAGCTATTAGATTTATCTGGATTCTAGATAGAAATTTCTAGTTGAGATCATCAATGCCCCTTGCAGTGCCTCATTAGTATAGAACTCTCACCAAAGGTTATTTTCGTTTTTCACTAGGATCAAGTTGTGCATTTTTCCCTTCTTCATGTTGTATGGACGGTCTAATAATTTCGAGCATGTAAGTCTATGTTTAATGAAGATCACAGGGAAAAGTTTAATGTTGGAAATAGAAGACTTATGCTAGATACATTAAATCATGAAAACATTTTTCCTTCCGTAACGTATCTTTTAGATGTCATTAGTTTTCAGGTCGTTCTTACTTTTTGTTTTTTCAGAAAAAAGAAGTTTTGGGTGGTTCTATATTCTCTACTTGATTTTTGCAAAGACAGGTGTTTAGAATAACAGACAAAATGATTTATGCGCAGAATTATTGGTTGGGTAGTGATATGATCATGATTGACTAGGTCATCCACCAAATTAGTCAACCTTCAAATTTATAAAATTGAGAATAATTAGAATCACTCGAATACTAATGATGCCAAATAAAAAGATAGTCCGAATTGGGGGCACTTCAACATATTCATGTGAACTAGTTGCTTAATCCTTACTGGCTAGAGCAGACCAGCAAAGGGAAACAAAATAAAAGAGGAAAAAGAATCCTGAATGGCATAGAATGGTGTTAGACATAAAATGTGCAGACAATTATGAGTGAATCCCAAGTATTTTTTTTTCCAAACTTGCAATACGTTTCATGTGAGTCTAAGCAATGGACATGTCTAGTTCGAAAAAAATAAACAACTAATAGGACATGTCTGGACGCATGTTTGATCCGTGTTGGAAGTGTTTGACGAGTCTTGGACATGACATAGACACGGACATTGCACCTTCTTTAGGAGTTTTGATGCTTCTTAGGTAATTATATAGTTTTCAATGGAAGGACAAAGCATACAGGAATATGCACTTGCTTTAATACTAGAGGACAAGGCCTAGAGTTTAAAGCTCTCTTGTCCTTTCTCATCATTCCCCTAGTTTGTGTAACAGTAGTATAGCGGTGTCATTCTTTATAGCTACTCTGTTATATCACAGCTAAAGCTTAAAACTATTACCACAACTAACCAAGGCGAAAATTACAATAAGTATGGCCAGAGGACTGGCTACAAATCTATGTGTGCATATAAGTAACATATGATGTGGCTTAACTTATAATTTCTCGTTTTGGGGAATTTTGTGTCATTGATTCCCAGGTGGGAATGTATTGGTCTTATGGTCATCTCACTGAGTTTGCTACTATTATATGACAGCACTTCGAACACTTCACAGTGCTGCCTATAGATCACTTAGATAGCTACATGATGCAAAAAGGTTGTAGTGCCTGGTTTTGTTGAAAATATTTTCAAAATATATAATATATGTAGTAGTTTTGGAGTTTTTCAAAATGGTTTTGACTAGCTTTGAAGAAAGTCTTTATTCCCTTATTAAATGAATCCCACATTGAAAAGCGAGAAATTTGGTAAGGCATTTATAAATGCCAACAACTTTCTATGTATTGCTTTAGAGTAATGATTGGGTGTAGCACTCAAGTATGAGCATGTTTGCCAAGTCACATGTACGCTACACGTACGTCTCGCGAGCGAGTCGCGTGGCGCATTGTGGCGCTTTAGTGGCACACTTGGCACTTGAACACGTGGCACGTGCGCGTGTGGTTTGTGATCAAGACCATTGATTTTTGTCAATCATGATAATCAACGATCGTATGGCTAATACATAAGAAAAAAGGATCGTATGGTGAGAATCACACCTAATGATGTGATGAATGATCTGATCAAATAATGAATATGTGCGATCTACATTGTTAGATTAGAAAGGGGCGATCCGACGGCTGTGTTTAAACCTGTAAGTGACTATTAGAAATCAGTTATTATTTGAATTCTAACAGTCATGTCTTGTCCAAAAAGTCACCAAAATGTCTATAAAAACATGGCTAATTCGCAAACAATATTAACATATTTTTCTTGCAACTTCTCTTTAGATTAAAAGGCATTACAGTTCTTGATTCTTTTTAGTTTTTATTATTTATCATCTCTGAAGTCTGTTTTTGCAGAAATAGACATTCAGATTCTTGGCAGACTTGATAATTAGAGGGTATTCGGGTTTGATTTTGTGTGTGCAACACGTAGTCAGAATTACAGATTTTTTGGGCTCCATTGTATCCTGGAGGCGATTCACCATTAACCCGGTGTATACCAGATTCTGAGAATTGGTGGGGGCGAATATCGTTTTAAGGAAAACGATATTAATCGTGCCTTGGATGTGATTATTCATCTTCTTCTTCCTTTAACAGATTTCTGCACTAACAGTTTGGAAGGTGATTTGTAGCTGAAAGTTTGAAGTGTCAGTAGAATTTCTGGGTAGCAACTGTTTTAGGGTGTTAAAAGGAAAATAGCATACAAGTACTGTGAGGACAACGTGAAAAGAACCTAGTCGGTGAGTGTGGAAAACGTAGACTCCATTATTTTTTTTTTGTTTGGGTATTATACTATTATATTAGTTTTGTTGTACCAGGTTGGTACCTGCCAGTGTTACCATAATACTCTATTATCTTAGCGAATTACGTTTTTGAAACGGTGTTCCGAAACATGTTACTCTAGCTTTCCAAAACCTTGAATTTAGCAATCCAAAGCGATCCCAAACTTTTTTTTTTTCCTATTTATATCTTTAAAGGTCGCCTAACGAAAGAAAAAACTAAAGTATAATGAACAAAAATATAGGACGAATAAAATTTTGGCATAACAATATGCAAAAAAAAAAATAGGCCATAATACTCCTAGAATGTGTTTTTACATGATTAATTTAAAAAAATATAAATTATGTTTTATTAAATATTTGATTATTAAAGAAAATTATTCTAGAAGTACCTTAATTCTAATAGTATACTTAATAGAAGTCTACCTTAGCGTACCTTATTTTTGAACATGTGGTGTATCACGTTTCCGTACTCGTTCTACGTACCGGAAAGATCTGAGTTCCGGGTAACATAGGTTCCTGTAGCCCCCTGGCAGTTGGTGAAAGGTATCCCCAAGTTGCCTTCGTTTGATATAGGTTCTACAGTTTTATGGACTATGGTTTTAGAGTTGAGGAAAAAGGTTCGGGCTAAGTTAAGCTCTTGGGTTAAAAAAAATGATAGAGCTAAGCGTTGATCATAGATAAAACGAATAAATCTCTCTGCAGAAAATTAGGGAAAAAGTGAAGAAAATGTTGAATTCTAGAAATCACTCGTGCAGATCCTTGGCAGCTCACACAGGGGTTGCATTGGATAATGCTTTAAGAGGTTAAATAGCTGTTGCAAAATTATGAGTTGATTTCTATTGAATTGAAAGGTTATGTAGTTGTTATTGAGAGGCTACTGATCATCGCCTCCTCCTATTGGGATTTTGACTCCAAATAAGAGCTTTAAACTCAATTAGTAAAACCAAGCAATCTGAACTGCTTGGTCAAGGAAGGCCTAATAAAATTCCTTAACTAAACTAGTAACAGACCTAAAACAGAAAAGCAAATCAATAAATCTGAACCAACAATATACTAGAAGTAGTTAGGCAATCCGCATGAGCACCATTGAATATTAAACCCTAGGTTTTTGTTCTGTACACTCGTGATGTTCCGATATAACTTCAAGTTTCATCCCAATGCCAAGAAGTTGTTTCACTGTTTTATTCAACGTTTCACATTCTTATTTTTGTGCTGCAGGAAGTTGAGGAGTATTTCACGAACTACATAGTCAATGACAGTTTAGGCATTATTGCAAATGCCCACACAGTTTTTGCAGATAGGGAAGCTTCTAAAGCAATGAGCGATCCTTGTATAGAACTCGCAAGGCTATTCTCAATTGCAGTTGATTTCCCAAAGACTGGTGTGCCGGCTGAGATACTGCCTCATTTACGTGTCAAAGAATATCCAGATTTTATGGAAAAGCCTGACAAGACTACTTATGAATCAGAATGTGTGATTGGAAAGCTTTTTCGAGCTGTGAAAGACATTGCATCACACTCGAGCTCTACCAAATCCTTCTTCACAAGGGAAGTGGCAAGGAAGTCGTACGATCCTGATATGGAAGTGGATGGTTTTGACGACTACATAGATGATGCTTTTGATTACAAAAATGAGTATGACTTCAAGTTGGGAAACCTGATGGATTATTATGGGATCAAAACAGAAGCGGAAATACTCGGTGGTAGTATTATGAAAATGTCAAAATCTTTTGACAGGAGAAGGGATGCAGAAGCCGTTGGCTTGGCTGTGAGGTCCTTGAAGAAGGAAGCTAGGACATGGTTCAACAGGAAAGTAAGTGCATCAGATGCTGGAACCGATGATGTATATGCAAAAGCATCAGCTTGGTACCATGTTACTTACCATCCAAGTTACTGGGGTCGCTACAATGAAGGAATGAATCGTGAACATTTCCTTAGTTTTCCATGGTGCGTTTATGACAAGCTGATCCATATTAAGAAGGACAAATCTAGTATTAGAAGGGCTCTCCATTTATCCTCACTTGAACGACAGTTCAGTTATGGGTTGAGTTTGAGTTAGAAATCCAGCATCGAGGCAGCTCCCTTTGTCAATCTGAAGCATTTCAAGATTACCGTAACTGAACTATTTTCCTCCAAACGTAAATAATCTGTGTATCTATCTTATCCTCGCTTCTTATTGTGGTTGTATATTTCTCTGTTCTATTATATGTAAATGCTCCATGCTGATGACTGGGACTTGATCTTCGGAAAAAAACCGTGAAAGGTACGCTGATGATTGGGACTGAAACTAGTATCATGTTACTGGAAATCTGTCGCTCTCCTGTATTGGAAGTTGATTTCGAGCTATCTTTCATCGTGAAAGGATTACCGTATTCAATTAGAGGTTTGAGATTTGTGTGATTTGGTATATGACTGCCTCTTCAGAGGATTCATACAGATTAGCCTTATTTTGAATTTCTGCAATGATTCTGAAATCCATTCTCCCAACTGTTCTTAAAGATCACTTGGTATCCAATATTCGGAGAGTATGGTTAGTGACAAACTGGGAGACTGAAATTTAGTTCTATGTCATATCTGCATGGCTGAATGTAGACAGGCTTAAACCAGATAGAGAGTGGATGCTTTTCTAATTTTAACAGCATTTTTTATTATTACAAAGTACACATATTCCTTATCTTCCATTTACGGCTGGACTACACAGAAATTGTTATTATATTTTCTGGATACCCTATGTAATATAAGGTAATATTTTAGAGAGATTTGCATTATTGATAAAAATAAGAAAATATTAATAAATACAGTTTTTTATTTGTATATTTTAATTTTCTTAAGTTTTTTAGTATTGAAAGTGAATATAAGCAATTAGTTCCCGAGTAAGTAGCTAAAGCAAGAGGGCAATCAAGCAAGCGATCGTAGGTACGCTAAGTAATTTGTTATATAAGCAGATTGGTGTGGAACTAGATCCTCTGCTAGAGTCAGAGTTGTTGTGTAGCCAGGTTCACCTGCCCAATGCCAATGATCCTGGCTCAGAGAAAAGTCTACTTGCTTGCTAGAGAAGGTGACCCTTTAGTTTTCGGGTTTGCTTGTCGTTTTTCTTTGAACAGAGATTCTTTTAGGCTCTGCTTGTAGTTAGGATTTTTGATGAAAAAAGAAAAATACAACGGGAAAATGAACAAAAATAAAGATATTTTGTTCATTTTTCTTTACATTTTTTTTCACTAAAAATTTGAGTTTCAAACAAAGTGTTAGTATTTTATGTAACTTAGTTCAAGATTGGAAAGAAAAAAGAAAAAAAAAAGAATAGAAAAGAATATAGAATAACAATATCAAAAATTCATTAAGTAACTCGGCGCGTCCAAAATCAGAGTCATAATCTACAAAAGGGCAAGTAGCTTGATATTGGTTCAAATCCAATTCATGAGATGGGGCCCTAAATTCCTCTCTCTCTCTCTCTCTCTCTGTTTTTTTTTTTTTCTTTTCGGGTATGCCGCTCCGTGAACAGGAGCGAGAAAACATAATGGGCTGTGGTGATGTCGGGATTTGCACCTACTTGGATTAGCCTTGAATCTTGAGAATGTATGGATTGTTGTCTTTGGCCTTTTTTTTTTTTTTACTCTTTATTATACTTAGCTATGTTTAGAATAATTTTTATGGTACAATGTGACTAGATGGATTAAAAAATGGATATAATTTTCATGTTCTTTCGAAACCAATTAACGGAAAATGATTGAAACAACTGAATTGTCTACATTTTTCTAAAAAAGTTTTCAGAGTATACTAAAATTTCACCACCTAAAAATTTTAATGCCAAAATATTGAGTGTTACTCTTGTTTTATTATTGCCAAAATTTTATTATTGCCTTTTCTAGTGAGCATTTGAATATTATGTTGAGATGTTATTTGTATAATTGCTGTATTTCTATTTGTGTTTGTATTTGCACAATTTTACCACCTTAAAGATTCCTTTACCGTATTTGTATATTAAGTTGAGTTGTATCCCAACTTCTCTTCGAAGTTTTGTTTTATCCAAATATTTCATTTCTAAAGTGAAAAAAGTTGAAAATTTGACAAGATTTGATTTCTTACCTTCTATCTTCATTTTTTTTCTGTTCTAATTTTCTCTTCTCTCATTTCTTTACTTTTCCTTATATATGTATATATATGTATATATATATTTACAAAGATTATCAATAAAAACATGTTTTTCAATTCCTGCTTATTTGGCAAGAAAAATATGAGAATATTACACAGACTCCTTAAGATTTATGATAAATTTAGGGATAACGTTCAACTTTTTAAAATATTACATTAACATCCATTGCCAAAGTAATGAGCTAACTGTACTTAACGAAGCATGCCTTTTCTTTTTTTTTTTTTTATTTACATTTTCCTGTTTTGTCATTTATTATATTTTACTCAACCGTTTAAAAGATTAATTTTACCTTAATTTTGGTGGGATAAGGGCAAAATTGATTATATTCAACCATTAAAATGACGAACTCAGCACTTTTCATCCCGTGTTTCAATGGACACTTAACAAAAGTGTGTTTTTATATTTTTTAGGTAAAATAATTGGCATATTTGTAATCTTAAAATCGTGAGCCATTAAAAGGAAGAGCATACAGGAGAAACATAGAATATAGAGAGTAACTGTCAAGTTGGAAGGAAGACCAGGCACCCAAAAGACCCACCCCAAGGAAAGTAATTTATCCAAGAAATTTCTTCATATATATAAACATACAATTCTTAGAAAATTTTTTACTTCTTCCTTCTCCCATTTAGGTTGCAGAGAAGCTCTATTGCCTTAAATCAAACAAAGAAAGAAAAGTAAAATATAGAAAGATGGCTCCACAGGACCAGATGCATACAGTTTCACTAGCATAACATTAAACAGCAACAATGGTTGATTTATAAACCATAGTGTTTGATTTCGAGCTCTTAGACTTGGTGCAACTAAACTTGGAGATTGAGTACTTCACCGGGATTTGTCACTTCAGGAGCACAAAATTCATAATTTCTATATTTCCATATTTTGCCGTGCAATGAATGACACATCCAGCAATTCATCCATCTGCTTATCTTCATAACAGGGCATTGTGAGTATCGTGTACTGGGCCATCTGTTTTTTTAGTTGTGATGATTGAAAAATAATGCATTTTGGCCTCGAGATCAGGAATCCTGTCATTACTAAATTTGGAGAGAATCAGATGTACACAACATCGTGGCGTGTGTGCGGAGAGACTATTTTCATATTTTAAACCCACGACAAGTATACATGTAAACGTGTACAACTATAAACTAGTTTCCACTGCAAAATACAACACCCAAGCAGATTATCCTGATGCAAGAGGCCAAGCTTGAATCATTTACGGTTCAAAACCAAAAATAGTTGGGTTGATTTCTTGTAGCTTGAATCAAGCTGGGAGGAAACCTCTGCAGCTTTCTTAAAAGCCCGTTCAAACAAATCATCAATGATCTCACTCCCAAAGTGTATGGTGAAAATTCCTTCAAATCCAGCTCTGCTGTGCATTATTAGTGCTTGAACGTCAAATGGGCCATCAATCTTTGAACTGGGATCAGTTAACACTATTCTCTCAATGCTGAAACACCCATTTCTTCCTACCTGCTGTGCCGTCTCCTCGGGAGAGGCAGCATACACTGGGACATTGAAGGAGTCCACTTCAGCTTCACTGATTAAACCCTACAAAGAGTAACCGTTTTGGCCTTCAGGCTAACTTACACTCTTAATCTCCAACAAGTATCATTAAAATGGGATGTACATATTTATCAAAGATCCGAAGATTCATTATGCAACGCAGTTTACAATATCCTTCTTATATTATCCGAAATGCAAATCGTTTCGGTAGGTGAAACGAGAACGAGAAAGTACGTGGTATACACATGGTGTAAAATGTATCTAGTTAAAATTTAAGGTACTTTTAGAGAAAATTTCTTTTTAACAATTACATGTGCAATAAAATATAGTTTATTTTTTTTTCAAATGATTCACATAAAAACACAACTCTAAGAGCATTATGGTCAATTTTTTTTTTGCATATTGTTCTGTTAAAAACTTTATTCTCCTTTGATTTTTATTCATTATATTTGTATTTTTTTATTCCTTAAGTAACCTTTAAATATAAATAAATGAGAATAAAATTTTGAAATCACATTGGATTACTAAATTTACCGTTTTGAAACCAAAATATACCATATTTTAGAACGTCATTTAAAAAATATAATCTATTAGGATATCAGTGTTTTCTTGGTAACACTACCAATTCAGTGCAACAAAAAGGGGAGTAAGAAAAATTATCAGCGAAACTAAAATTAATAGCTCAAGCTTGACTAACCAGAGTCACCATATCAATGAGGCTGTCCTCGAGAAGATCAAACAGCACCCTAACTGGGAGCTGAGAATGATGAACTCCATCTTGGAGAGCTGGCATGATCATTATCATCATCCCTCCAATAACAATCTCATCAGCTCTAGACCTCAAAAAGATCTCCATGTCCTTTTCAAATTGAGCTGCATCGGCATTAGCTGCTTCTTCTGAGGCACTTGTGTAGTGAATCTTTCCCTTGTTCCATGCAGGAGAGCTTTTGTCCAGGAACTCTTTTGGTGCCTTAGAGAGCCATTGAAGAGCATAAGAGGAGTGCACAAAATGGAGAGAGGACTCGGGGAATAACCGGCCATGGAAAGAGCCTGGCACTCTGGCAGCAAAGTACTGCCTAGCCAGAGGGAGAGAGGTGAAGGGTGTTGAAATCATTGGAAGCGTGATCGTTGAAGAACAACTGAAATTCAGGCATGTTAAAAGTGAGATCATGGGAATGGAATTTCATTTCCATGACTTCCAGCACATTTTGCATAGCAATGAAAGTATTTGGCCCAATAGAACATCCCAAATCTGCAATCGTGATAGTGTTTGAACCGATCAAGCTGAGGTTTGTTATGTCAAACCTGTTAGCAATTGCCTCTTTGATCATTTCCTTTGCAGCATTTGGAGATTCTCTCTGCAAAAAAAGGCTAGACATATATGTAATTCATGTTTTTGCTGTCATCATCACCATTATGTATATTTGGTGTATCTTAGGCTTGCCATGGTTAAAAAAAAAACAATCTGTTTAACTTGAAGAACTGTCAATAGAGGTACATTTCATGATCCGATTTGTTATATTTGGATGCAATTGCTATTGCCTGAATAGTCATAGAATAATCAGAGGTGGAATGAGGGCAGATTGCAAGAATAAGTTCTTATATCCTTATGCTTCATAAGCATCCTACTCAGTGGCAGTGTAAACAAAATTCGTGGACAACCATTAATCAAAATCCAAAAAATGTATTTCTAGACTTCTTTAGGCTCTGTTTGGATTAGATTTGTCGAGCGAAAGAAAATTAAAGGGAAATGAAGTTACTTGTATATATAGATTCATTATTTTGTATAGTCAATGATTTCTTCTCATTTTTCCAACACAATCAAACAAAAGAAATGAATTTAGCTCCCTCCACTTTATGTTTTTATTTTTTTTCTCTAATTTCTTCTCTCCTCTAAAAAATTGAAGATTCCAACATAGTATTAGTTATGTGAAAATTCTATCACGAATGTTGATTTGGTAATCTAAGAGCCCTCACCACACCCCAAAAAAAAAAAAAAAAAAGGAAAAAAAAGTAGCATAATAGATAATAGATATTGTTAGAAAGAAAGGCAAAATGTATATTGAATTGGTGATTTGTTGCGTATACAATGAGTTTATTTATATTACAAGAGAGAAAAGGAAGAAGTATATCCTAACCAATGTGGGATAAGAGAATATAACATTATATTCTCTAACAGCCCTCCGCAAACTTAAGGTGATAGAGCGGAAACCAACTTGAGTTTGGAAACTAAATATTGAAAACGGCCAGGTGGATAAGTTTTGGTGAAGATGTCGGTAGTTTGATCGGTAGAAGGTATAGAATGAAGTCTGAGAGTACCACGAACTAGATGTTGACGTATAAAATTACAGTCAATCTCGATACACTTGGTGCCATCATGAAAGACATCATTGTGAGCAATTAGAATCACACTATGATTGTCACAATGAAGAATAGTAGTACTAGAATAAGAGATACCCATATCTTGAAGTAACCACCGAAGCTAGAGAAGTTTCTGAGTGGTGTCAACCAGTGCACGATATTCGGTTTCAGTGCTAGAGCGAGCAATAAGGGTTTGCTTCTTACTACACCAAGAAATGAGAGAATCGCCAAGAAAGAAGTAGAACTCGGTAGTAGAATGACGATCAGAAGGGTCACCAGCCCAGTCAACATCAAAATAGGCACAAAGCTGTAAAGAGGAGTGACGAGAGTAATGTAGACAATGAAATAAGGTTCCCTGGACATAACGAAGGATGCGAAGAACTGCAGCATAGTGAGTAAAACGAGGTGAGGACAAGAATTAATTTATAAGGTTAATAACATGGGCAATGTCAGGACGAGTAACAGTGAGGTATACAAGACTGCCAACAAGCTGTCGATAGAGAGTAGTATCAGACAAAGGTTAACCACTCGGAGGAGTAAGATGCATATTAGCCTCCAGAGGTGTGGAAGCAGTCTTACTATCAGTGAAACCATCATGAGAAAAAAGATCTGAGGCATACATGGCTTGAGAGAGATAATAACCAGTAGAAGTAGAAGAGATCTCAAGACCAAGAAAGTAATTGAGAGGACCAAGATCTTTCATTTCAAACTGTCTACAAAGAAAGTCCTTAAACTCGGAAATGCCATTAACATCATCACCAGTGAGGATCATATTATCCATATAAAGAAGGAGGAGAACAGTGTCGTGTGTAGACTTGTGAACAAAGAGAGCGAATCATAATCACTAGAAGAGAAGCCTAGCTTACTGATGGTGGAATTAAATTTGGCATACCAGGCACGAGGAGCTTGCTTGAGACCATAAAGAGCATTGTGAAGTTTGCAGACTTGATATGTAGAATGAGAAGAGCTAGGAGGAGGTTGCACATAGACTTCCTTAGAGAGATCACCATTAAGAAAGACATTCTTGACATCCATCTGATACATGGATTATTGGCAGACAACAGCAATGGCAATAAGATTCCAGATAGAGGTGAGACGGGCCACAGGAGCAAAAGTCTCTTCATAGTCAATGCCATACTCCTGTGTAAATCCTTTGGCAACCAAATGGGCTTTGTAACGTTCTACAGAACTATCAGAATGAGTCTTGATCTTATAGACCTAGAGACACCTAATCACAGATTTACTAGGAGGAAGATCAACCATGTCCCAAGTGTGAGTCTTATGAAGGGCCAGTAATTCATCATCTATAACTTATTGTCAGAGAGGGTTAGAACTGACCTCGCGATAGGAGCGAGGCTCATGTTGAGTAAGAATAGTAGAGAAATAGTAATAGTCACGAAGGTGAGTAGGAATCTCCCTTACACGAGTAGAATAACGAACAATGGGCACATTAGAAGAAGATAGCAGAGAAAGATCAGACAAAGAAGAGATAATAGGAAAGGTAAGATCAGCAGACGGGGACTCATCAGGATAGACGGTAATAGGAGACACAACAGATATAGTAGGTACATCAGCATCCTCAAGAAATAGCTCAATAGTAGGTACATAAGCAACCTAAAAAAAAAAACACAATAGTAGGATTAGTGAAGTAGGGAGAGTCAGAAGGAGAGGATAAAGGAAATGAAGATAAAAAAGAGAACATCTTATGCTCCCAAAAAATAACATGGCGAGAGACATGAAGACGTTTGGATATTCCAATAGTGATAACCTTTGTGCTTAATCCCATAGCCTAAGAAGCAGCAAAGGTGAACTGGAGGCTCTACAGTTGAAGTAAAATAAAACACACACACCCAAAAACTCGAAGAAGCTCATAGGTAGAAGAAATGCCGTATAAATGCTCATCAAGACATTAATTACCAATAGTGGGAGAAGAAACATGATTGATGGTGTAAATTACAGTGAGAGCAGCTTCACCGCAAAAGCGCTCAGGACACAATGCAGAAATAAGAAGAGCACGGGTAGTATCAAGAACGTGATGATGTTTACCCTTAGCACGACCATTTTGTTGAGATGTGCCGGGACAAGAATGGTGAGGGAGAGTGCTATTTTGACTAAGGAACTTTAGAAATGATGTTTCTTTATAATCCATGGCATTATCAGATCGAAAGACTTTAATAGGGCAAGAAAATTGAGTTTTGATCATGTTTGCAAAATCAGAATAAATTTGAGGCAATTTAGACCGATTTTTCATGAGATATATCCATGTGAACCGAAAGAAGTCATCGACAAAGATGATAAAATACTTAGATCCCCTTATAGTATCATTAGGGGAAAGCCCCCAAACATCAGAATGATTCAAGTCAAAAGGAGCAGAAGACATAGACTCACTTGTAGGAAATGATAAGGTAGGTTGTTTTGCTAGATGACAAGGTAAGCAATCAAATTTTTCTTTGTCAATAGTGCCTAACTGACCACTAGAGGCTAAGAGTCACAAGCAGTCACGAGAAACATGACCCAACATAGAGTGCCAAAGATTGAATGAGGAAGTGGTAGGGGCTGAGACAATCGGCGAAATAGGTGACGAGATTGAAGAGGGAATATAAAGATGAATGAGTTTGAATAAGCGACCATGTCTACGGCCTTTCCCAAGAGTCTGTCCCGTCTGAGGATCCTGCACAATACAACCAATGGAAGAAAAGGTGACAGTAAGTCCAAGATCACACAATTGGCCAATAAAAATAAGATTGAGAGTGAGATTGGAAACAAGATAGGTGTTTGGAAGTGAGACATTAGATGTGGAAACATGACCTATGTGACTAACATGCATATGTGATCCATCATCTGTATGAATAGATGGTAAATGACAATTAGAGATTTTAGAAGAAAAAATAGTGGAATTAGATGTCATATGATTCCAGCATCCAGAGTCAAAGTATCAAGACGAATTGCTTAAGAGGACAGACATAGCAGTGAAAGGAGTAGAGATATCAAAAGGAAAAGTAGAAATACCTGTGGAAGTAGTAGAAATACTAGAGGCATGAGTAAGAACTTGTTTGAGAATTGTAAGCACCCCATTTTTGACCGCTCGGCAGTCTACACTCCGTCCAGACTTGTTTTCAAGTCATTATGGACATATTCCAATCGAATCCAATCCTCTAGTCCAAATTCCGTCTTCCCATCGCTTCGCGGGCCTGTCAGGCCCGAATAGAGGCCAAATGACCAAAATGCCCTTAGGGGCATTGTCCTTTCTTATTTCAATTCTAATCCCTTTCTCGAGACAGTTTATTCCTCGAGACGGTCCGAGTAGCAAAACTACTCACAAAACCGTTAGGGTGGCGGAAACACTCACAAAACCGTCAGAGTGGCGGAAACACTCACAAAACTGTCAGAGTAGCGGAAACACTCAAAACCCAGGCACGTCTCTTTGGAGACGGTAAGACCCCTTTCCAATCCCTCTCTCGAGACAGTTTATTCCTCGAGACGGTTCCAATCCAGGCATGTCTCTTCGGGGACGATAAGACTCCTTTCCAATCCCTCTCTCGAGACAGTTTATTCCTCGAGACGGTTCGAGTAGCAAAACTACTCATAAAACCGTTAGAGTAGCGAAAATACTCACAGAACCGTTAGAGTAGCAAAATTACTCATAAAACCGTTAGAGTAGCGGAAATACTCATAGAACCGTTAGAGTAGCGGAAATACTCACAGAACCGTTAGAGTAGCGGAAATACTCAACTGTCAGAGTAGCGGAAATACTCACAGAGCCGTTAGAGTAGCGGAAATACTCAACCGTTAGAGTAGCGGAAATACTCCCAAATCATCAATCCCGTCTGAGTAGCGGAAATACTCAATCCCGTCGGAGTAGCGAAAATACTCATAAATCATCAATCCCGTCTGAGTAGCGGAAATACTCAATCCCGTCCGAGTAGCGGAAATACTCACAAATCATCAATCCCGTCCGAGTAGCGGAAATACTCACAAATCACCAACCCCGTCCGAATAGCGAAAATACTCACACCGTTTGAGTGGCGGAAACACTCAAAACCTAGGTCAATACCAGTGTCTGTCAGCTCACTTCGGTGAAAAATGACCAGACTACCCTTAGGACCTTTTCCGAGACTTTTCGGTCAAGATGACCATTTTGCCCCTAGGCATTCGAACGCCCCGGGAACCACACCGGCTCTGGGTATCAAACCGGTAACCTTCTGAGAATACTTTTTATAGTATTCTCAACCTTCCCTTCTCTTTCCGGATCATTCCGAGTCAGTTCCGGCAAACCCGGTACAAAATGACCGTTTTGCCCCTAGTGGGCCAGTCTCCTTCTTCAACCACACCGGCTCTGGGTATCAAACCGGTAATGACCCGGGAACACTTTTTATAATGTTCTCAACCTTCCTTTACCTTTCCGGACCATTCCGAGTCAGTTCGGGCGAACCCGGTACAAAATGACCGTTTTGCCCCTAGAGGGCCGGTCTCCTTCTTCGACCACACCGGCTCTGGGTATCAAACCGGTAATGACCCGAGAATGCTTTTTATAGTGTTCTCAACCTCCCCTTACCTTTCTGGATCATTCCGAGTCAGTTCCGGCAAACCCGGTACAAAATGACCGTTTTGCCCTTGGTGGGCCGGTCTCTTTCTTCAACCACACCGGCTCTGGGTATCAAACCGGTAATGTCCTGAGAATACTTTTTATAGTGTTCTCAACCTTCCTTTACCTTTTCGGACCATTCCGAGTCAGTTCCGGCAAACCCGGTACACAATGACCGTTTTGCCCCTAGAGGGCCGGTCTCCATTTTCGACCACGCCGGCCTTGGGAATCAAACTAGCAACCCCTGGGAACGTTCTAAATAATGTTTCCAGAACCCAGTTCTTCTTCCGGGACAGTTTGAGTCTGTCCCGGCAGTTTTCCGATCCGAATGACCGTTTTGCCCCTAAAGGCTCGGTCAACCTTTCTGACACATCCAATCCTCACTTTTCAAGTCAAATACCTCCAGGACACTATTTTAAGTGTTCCTGCTCCTTTCCGGCCTCCCGGGTCATTCCCGGCTCCTTCAAATCATTCCCGGACTTTCCGGAGTCACTCCTAGTGAAGCCAGGCTAAAGTTTACATGGTAGTCACTAGTATAGGCGCCCAAATCTAGTCAAAGATACGTTGCTTGCCGACTTTAATTGTTTCCTAAATGGCTGGCACCACTAGTAGTGGCGCCAGTGTAAATTTTGCCCTGGCGCCACTGCAACAGGCGCCAGGCTTGTCCAACTTCTATAAATACAGAGTCTCGTTCAACGTGAAAGGGGTCTACAAAATTAACCTAAAAATCACACAATTCGATACACAGAGCTCGAGCACCTCCAAAAACCCTAGCCTCCCTAGGTTTTCCTAAACCTTAGCCACTATACACAAACCCTAGCCTCCTATACACTCATACACTCCCCTATACACTCATACACTAGCCTTCAACCACTCTTTGAAGACTTGAAGAGCTGCCATCCAAAGCTTGAAGACAGCTCTTGAAGACTGAAGGTGAAGATCAAGACTAAAGACCGAAGATCGAAGACCGAAGACTGCACGGCGCGCAAAATAAACAAGAAACAAGGTAGGCTCTCTATTTAAATTTTTGCACTTCCCCTCTCTCTCTTCTCTCTCCAACCCACTTGGGTTTTCTCTATTTTAATCCCCCATCTCTTTCCCCCCCTTTCTTTGCATGCTTGAAACAAGGGGATTCCCGGTCCATGTGTAGGATTGGACTATGGGAGAGTCACCGTGTCAGGGGCTTTCTTCTAGTCTAACCAAAGACCACGTGGGTCCGGCCCCCTTGATTATGTGGTGAAGCCTTAACCTTGTATGTTCACGACCCCAAATTGCATTGTGCATATCATAGTCTTGCATCTTCCAAAATTCGTTTTCAAACTCGTTTTCAAAACCGTTTTCAAACTTGTTTTCGAAATTTGTATCAAATTCTCTTTTTCAAAAACTTGTTTTCAAAACCACAATTCTAGGGTGATTATAGCATTTCCATGGCTAGGGTTGCTTTAGGAAAGTGTTATATTAAAAGTGACATTTTGGTCTATATTTTCAAACCTTGTTTTCAAAACCACTTTCTTAAAGTGGTTCTAGTCCTCTTATGGCTATAATTGTTTTAGGAAAGTGAGATGTTTTTTACACCTTCTAAAAACTCTCTTTAAAAATCTCTTCCTAAAAAATCTCTTTTTCAACATACTTTCCTAAAACTCTCCTCTTCAAAATTGTTTTCAAAAACTCCCTTCCAAAATCTATTTTTCAAAACTCTCTTTTTCAAAATTCTCTCTCTAAAATCTTTTCCTCAAAATTCATCCTCTCAAAACACTTCCTAGATTCACCTTCCTAAAAACTCTCTCCAAAAATCTTTCTAAAAACTCTCTTCCCAAAATTTTTCTTCTAGAAACTCTCCTCTAGGATCTTCTGTCCAAAAAACACGCTTCTCAAAACACACTTTCCAAAACTCCCTCTTTCCTAAAATCTTTTTCCAAAAACTCCCTCTTCAAATTTATTTTCCAAAAACTCCTCCCTAGGATTCCCTTCTAGAAAACCTTCGTTTCCAAAAATGTACTTTTCAAAAACTCTTTCCTTAGAAGCCCAAGTCAAGCCCTAGAAACCACAATTAGGAAACACTAATTTTTCTTTCCAAAAACATGATTTTCAAACTTTGCCCTAAACCTAGGTTTCCAAAATCTTTTGTTTTCTACATCGAAACTATCTTTGTTTTCAAAAACCTATTTTCTACGTCAAAACAACAATTTTCCAAATCTAGGGTTTCTAGAATTTCCCTTTCCAAATCCTAGCCAAATCCTACCTTCCCTTTAGGAAACCAAATCAAATCTCCCCGTTTAGGAAACTAGATTACGTCCTCCGTTTTCAGAAACAAAATCAAATCTTTTCTTTTAGAAACCAAATCCAATCCCTTCCTAATCCAAACCTTTCCTAATTCAATACCTTCCTAAACCATAAGTTTCCTAAACCTAAACTTCAAATCTTTCCTTAAGTTTCAAAATCCAAATCTTTCCTAAATTTGAATCCTTCCTAAACTTTCACTTTCCTAAATCTTAAGTTTCCAAAACTTGAACATAAAAATCTTTCCTAAACTTTAAAACTCAACTTTTAAATCTTTCCTAGTTCAACCCTTTCCTAATTCTACCCCTTTTTCAACATCTTTCCAAATCTAAGACTTTCCTAAACTCAAAGCTTTCTTAATTTAAGACTTTCTTAAGTCGAGGCTTTCCTAATTCAAACATTTCCTAAATTGAAAACTTTTCTTTTTCAAATCTTCCCCAAAACGAAACTTTTCTTATTTTTAAGACTTCCTTGTTTTCAAAACTTTCCAAAAATGAAACTTTTCTAATTCGAAACTTTCCTAAATCGAACATTTCCTAATTCAAACATTTCCTAAATCCAACCTTTCCTAATCTCCTAAACCTTCCAAGTCGAGTCAAGCTTTTCCTAAGTCTAGGTTTCCTAAATCTTCATCTTTCTCTTTTTCAAAGCAAGTCCAAACCTATCTTTTCAAATCAAAATTCAATTTTCTCAATTTCAATTTCCAATCTCCTCTTCCAATTCCAAATCGAATTCAATTTCCAATTCAATCTCCTTCTTCAAATCCACCTTTCTATTTTCAATCGGACTCTTGTCCGAACTACGACTGACCTGATTCCCCCAAAGGGATACGTAGGCAACCTCCATAGGTGCGGTCACAATACTTTTCAAACTTTCAATTCCACCCTCATGGGTGTGGGTTCCAAATTCTTTCCACATTTCAAATTCCAATCAATTTTCAAATTCCAATTTCAAAATTTCTATTTTCAAACTTCTATTTTCAATTTTCAAACTTTCCAATTTCAATTCTATCTCTTCAAATCTATTTTCAAATCAAATCAATCACTTTCCAAATCTATTTTTCAATTCTCTTATCTTGCACTTGCATCTCATGCATCATGCTAAATTAGTTTTCAAACATTATTTTTCAAAGTGAATAGGGTTGAACCATTAGTTAGTTAAAGACTCCCCTAGGTAAATCTAGGGTAGATTGACATGTAGGTACCGAAAGGGCGGGGTAGGGTGATAGCTTAGTGCGTCTTCCCTATACGTAACCAACCTCCGAACCTAGAATCACTGTTTTCAAAGACCAAAAAGGAGTTATTTATTTTTTTTTAAAAAGGGCTAAATGTTTTCCAAAGGTTGCCAAACAACCTATTTTCCTAAAAACCCTCTCTTGAGGAGATATTTTCAAAATCGTTTTTCAAAAACCCTAACTGTAGTCTTCGAATTATGCTTAGTTTTTAGGTGACCTAACTTACCTTAATCAAGTTAGGTGGCGACTCTGAATCTTTTTCAAAAGCCATTTATTCAAACCAGTTTTTCAATTCAAACCTAGTCGCACTCATTCTTCTAGGAGGGTGAGTTCTAACGAGAGAGTACATCATTCTTCCCGCTTGGGTGAATATTCCTCGAGTGCGAAAAATCTAGGCGCGACAAGAATGCCCGCAAGATCTCTAATAGTGATGGACGATGAAGAGGAATCATTGAAAGAGGCAACAGTACAATGAGACATTGGCATAGACATACTTTGATAATGCCTTGGATCAATCAAGATGGTAGAGGAGGAGGCGGCAAGTAGGAAAATGCCCAAGGACTACTGGAGGGACGCCTCAGGATGTCTGGAAGGTTGTCAGAATTAGGCTAGGAAGTAGTCGAAAAACATTCTGGAAGTTGCTGGATGTTGCCCGGAAAGTCATCGAAAGTTGGTTGGAAAGTTGCCAGAAAGTTGTTGGAATTAGGCGGGGAAGTTGTTGGAAGTTGCCTAGAAAGTCATCGGAATTAGGTCGGAAAGACGCCAGAAGGTGGCCGGAGGGATGGCCGAAAAGACGCCGGACGACGGCCAGCTAGAAAGACGCCAGATGTTGGCTGGGAAGACGCCAGAAGGTGGCCGGAGGGACGGCTAAAAAGACGCCGAACAACGGCCAGAGGGACGGCCGGAAAGATGCCGGAGAACCTTAGGAGTTCTAATGTGGAAGATCTCTCTAAGGGCAACCACAAAGTATACTTTTCCTTGGTTTTGATACCATGTTAAAAAAAAAGAAAAAATGTGTATTGAATTGGTGATTTGTTGTATATACAATGAGTTTATTTATATTACTAGAGAGAAGAGGAAGATATTAGTCGATACATACTCAAAACACATATCTATAAAACAAATACCTGATATTGGGAATTTTTGGAGTAGCTGTAGGTGCCATCTCCACCATTCATGGGAAATGCTTTTGGCTCCATGACTGAGTTGCTGCAGCTGCTGCTCATCTCTCTCTCTTAAAAACTTTGCCGAGACTTTTGAGAGTCCTTTGCTTTATAAAAAGGCAGCTTATTTACCTGCTTATGCAGCGAAAATAAGCTACTTCCATAAGCTGATTCCGAACAATGATGTCTACGGTCATTATATGTAATCCAACACAACCCCATGTCGTATATACAGTTATATACATATTAATCAAAGCACTGCTCATATGTTGTCTAGCGTTCAGCATCAGTACCAGTTGAAGCTGGTATCTTATGACAAGGGCTTTGCTACCTAAACCAGGGGCGAACCATGATTTTGATTTGGGGTGTCAAAATTTTGTTTTTTAGGATACAGAGTGCCAAAACACTTCACACAAATTTTTATCCATTGATATAATCATCATATTTTAATTTTTTTTTGTACATATCTAAGTTCAAGAATATGTAAGACAATTTTTATATGAAAATAAAACTAATTTCAATTCAACCTCAGCATGAATTAAATTAATTATTTCTTAGTACATTTCAAATTAATCATCTGTTAAAGTAGAACTCAACAATTAATAAAATTTCGAAAGTCATCTATGATTGATTTATGTTAAACTTTCATTTCCTTTTCAATATACAAAATTAGAGAGTTGTGAGAAAATCCTCTATTTTTTTTTTAACCAAATAGAGTTTTCACAACAGTAATCATTTAACAAAATCGTTCTGTAATTGCAGTAAAAACTAGAACAAGCACGATCACTCTGTAAATAAGTTGATAGACTGTTGGATTGGCGGATAATAAAATACCCAGGGACTCATAATGTTATTGAGTTAGGACATACAAAAAAAAAAAAAAAAAGGATAGGACTTATAGTCCTTTAGAAAGATTAATATTTCATTAGATGATAATGCTATACAAATAGAAAATTTATACATAACTTGTATTCAAAATGATATGGTTGGACCATATACTTTTACTTTAAAATAAAATACCCATTATGATAGTTTTTAATTACAAAAATTGCATCACCCAATCATTCGGGTTGAGTTTTTTGTATAAATTTTTTAAGAGAATAATATTTTCTTTTATTGAATTAAACTCTTAATGAGGGTTTCAAATCGTGGGGGTACCATAGAATAAATATTTGTTGGCACATTAGATACATATACAAGGGTAATTCAAAATCTAGGGGGTGCCCTCCCCATTCACTTAGTTACGCCCTTGCCCACAGCCATGCCTGCTGCAAGGCGCCGGTTACAACAAATATTGGCGAGTATTCTCGCCTGTCATAAACTTGATTCACTCCCACAAGTGCATAGTGGCGAAGTAGTTTAACCCAATTAGGAATTGAGTATCGTATTTTTTTCTCGAGAATCGAAATCCAATATAGACCAATAGCTCAACAAGCTCAAGCTCTACTTGAATCTATTACAATCAAAGAGAAAACTTCTATAAAAGGAGGAATAGAAAAATTGTTTGGGTTTTGGGTTTGATTTGATTAAACTGAGCAAATGTAATTGAAATTGAGATTTAAAACAATTTAAAGAGAGATTGGATCCAATTGATCCAACTACCCAATTCTTTCAAGGTAATCTTAGGAGGTTTTATAACTTAAATTGGATCCCACAATAAAAAGAATCTAATTCGGAGGGTTTAGCTTTTGTTGAATAAGTTTTCTACACCAATTGATGTTAGAATTGATAGATAATAGAGAATCTAGACTAATACCACTGATTTAGATAATTACACTTCACAATTGCTAAATGTGTAAGGATCCGAATTTTTGAACCGTTAATAAATAAAATAAATAACCTCAAATAAGGTTTAATCACTCTGCAACTCCAAATGTACATCTATAATTGACTCCTAAATTTATTCTTGAGGTAAAATTACGACTTCAAATGCTTCAAAAGAATAAATAATTCTTTCTAGCCTCCAAATACATAACTTTCAAAATTATATCTCCAAAGCACTTCACAGCTCAAAGTAATAATTCTTTTTTCTCTAATCAATCCATCAGCACCCTATATGCTCCCCAGATCTCCAGTTGATGTGTCAATTCCTGAAAAGTGTCCCATGAAATAGGAATGAGTTATAAGGCTCAGTAGGGATTTTACAGTTCACAAAGTACACAAGTTTGAGTAGGGTAATGCAACAAAATAACAATGCAGACATAACAGCAATGCAATCATATAATCAAATGACATGCATATGATCTCCATAGTATTTTCTCAAATCTCTAGGATCCTGCAGAAATGTCCTGCCTGGGCCAATTCAAGCCAATGGGTTCACCCATGATACCCCTCCTTTTTCAAGACAGTGAAACCCACCCATGATCATCTAATATGTATCAAGGCAATGAATACTGACTTGTGGTAGCCTCATATACCAGCAGGTTAGATTCACCCATGATACAAACCCGGGGATCTTTTAATATTCCAGTTGTTTCACCCTCATTTCTCCCCAATGATGCAGACATGCGAATGATGCAAGTAATTCATATAATTCATGAGATAAACTAAAATTAGGCATATATTTTGCATAATTCCAAAACATAGTAGAATATTCATTTGCAATAAATTTAATAAAAGAAAATAGGCATGTGTTCTAAAGGACATGTAATTCCCTACCCTTTCTTTTCTGTATTAAGTATCTTCTCCCATCCTTGGTTTAGCTGCTCAAAATAAATAATCATTTCTTCCCAGTTTCTTCGTAATATGCTATTATGGTATTATGATAATTCACACATTTGTGCCTACTATATATATATATATATATATATAGGCTTCAAAAGAGCCAATATTAAAAGTTAAGTTAGGCAAAGAGCTAGAGGCTGAAATTTTGCAGAGTCCCTCTTTAGAATATTTATAATTTATGAAAAATATAAAATGGCATACTCCATTGGGTTCTTTTCCTTTTGGCATCAGCCGAAGATAGTCAAAAGGGCTTCAAGGGGAAATTTTTTTGAAAAATTGTGAAATTGATGAGGTGAAAACCTCACTCTCCCATAAATGTCTTCCTCTTATTTTTTAGTATTGTCACAAAATTTTGTTATTTTCTCCTTTCTAAGAAATTCACAAAAATTAAGAAAATTGATGAAATTAATATGAGAGTGTGTCATCGGAGAGGGGAGGCTACTAGAAAAATTTCACTGGAATCCGGCTGGTGACGCGCCACGTGCCACCAGCCGTGCGTGGGAGGAGGTGGGAGAAATGTTTACCTCTAGCCCACGCGACCATCCATCCTTCCGATCATTTTCAGCGAAAGTGCCCAACATAAAACTTGTTCCTCTCTTCAAGAGGAAGAGAACCCAATTTAAATAAAAAAGAAAGATGCAAAGCTGAGTTAGATATAAATTTTGTGAAGTTTCCTTGCCCGAATTCACGTTAATACAGTCGGTTGGCATACCTCAGGTGTTCTAGACCTCTTTAGAGCGTAGCGTGACATTCCTAAGAGATCCAGGAACCTCTGAGATAATCTTCCTTCCCTCGGCTTTCTCTTGAGTAAAAGACCTCTCCCTCATTTTTTTTTTCTTTTCTTTCCCTCTTGCACGCCCCCTATTCACCCGAGAGCAACAAAGGTTGGGAAAGGGAAGGCTTTACATAGGCAAGCCAATAGGTGCATGGTTACACTTGTCAACCAAAGGCCTTTCCTTTTTTGTTTTTTTTTTTCCCTTGACCGAATTGCCTTCTTCTAGGTGATTCTCTTATATATATATATATATATAAATGGGTAGATACTTATATATATTATTAATATTTTTATAGGAAAATATTGAATTTTTCTATTTGGTAGAAATATACTACTTAATTTCTTAATTTTTTGTAGGAAGAATAAAATTTAATAACTTAAATGTAGGCGTCATGTGTTTAAAATTAACACTTTAAAATTATTATGATACGTAATTTAATACCTGTCATGAGTCCAAAACTCCTAAAACCCAAGTTTAATTTCTTTCAAATACATATATATTTTTTTCACTTTTTTTTCTCTTAAAATTTTACTCCCTACCAATGTTTATTTTATTATTATTTTGATTTTCTCTGGGGAACTATTTCTAGCAAGTTTTTCTATTGGTATAATTAAAAAGGTTAATTTTCTCTTTGTAGGTATATGTGTCCCTACTAAAAATTGTCAATTGTCATAGGTTGATGTGCCTCAACCTTGCCATGTTTTGAGAATTCTATATATATCACGCATGAAAGTATTGCTAAGTAAATGAAATTTCAAAATTTTAATTTTAATTATATTATTATGCACATTCACCATATATTACACCTTTTTTCCCTATATTCAAGATATATTACACATCTTCCCCAGTATGTAATTAGGTCTTTCACGTGAATCCTTAACTTATTTACACATTGACTCCCATCTTTTGCTAAACGTTGTGTAGTTAAATATTGGTATGTTTTGTATCCGTGTATAGGTGTGTTAAACGGTGTGTTCATAGGGTCTATTTAGAAATTTTTTTTTGTGGTTATTACAAAATGATGGGCTAGAATCATCAAATATAGTCAATAATCTAAGTGTTCTATGATATCTAACTATAAATTGCATAGAATTGAGAATCTAGTAAGATTAAGCAATGAATTCATGAGATACTTTAATAGAAACCTTGAAATCCTTGGATAGCCTTCATAATTAGATCCAATTGAGAAGTTAGCTACTCATGCTCAATGTAAGAAACCCAAATTGAATTGAAAACATCTTGAATTAAACTTTGCAACGTTGATTATAATGAGAATTAAAGACAAATCACAATGAAAATCACCTAATATAGTAGTCTAATATGAAGTATATAACTGCAGAAATGTGTCATATCTCTAAACTATATCTAAGATCCCAAAATTGTACCTTCAAACTGACTTTATAGGCTAAATTAAAAACAAGGATTCCATTAACCGTGCGCACGATCTTCTGACGGTGCTTTGGACGACCTTCAAACAGTGAAAACAGGTTTATGAATCTTGCTCACACTTTTGCAGAGCTGATTTTTGGCCTCTAAACCTGTAAATCCGTGCTCACCGTGTGCACGGTTGACAAGCGTGTGCACATTACTATTCATCATTCACACGGTCAAATGGCATTTTGCTCTTGAAGCTCCATTTTGCTCTTTTGAAGTTCTATACCTATAGCATAAGGATCATAATCTAACTAAAATAGAATAAATACTAAACTACTTAGACTAACTTTAGCTATTTAGGGGCTAATGATTACACTTTTGGAGTGTAATCACCACCCCTCACCTAGCTTTTGCCAGTCCTTAGCAAAACATTAAATAAGAGATAATTTCTACTTTCATAAGAATCACTAATGCATTTAGCCTATGCATCAAATCTTTAAATGCTTAAATTACCCCTAGTAGACGAGTAGTGTCTCGTGAGGGCTTACATTGATGACACCTACAAACATAAATTATTATCAACAATCTAGGATTTAGAACAATACAAGAGGAATGCAAAGTCATACTCAAGTAATCTCAAGAAGCACACTACCTCCTAACGCAAGCAAACAATAAGGTATTAGTGTAATTTATCCAAAAATTTTAACTTTTTTTTCTTTTTTTTAATGGACACTTCGACTTGTTGCAACTAAACTTGGAGATTGAGTACTTTACCAGGATTTGTCACTTGAGGAGCACAAAATTCATAATTTCGACATTTCCATATTTGGCCATGCAAACAAAAGTTGAATGACTCAGACACGTTCCCCCTTCCCCCGGGCTTTGGCTTCTCATGTACCAAAGAAAAAAAAGGGCCGGCATCTGCGGCCGGCTTTGCACTCTGTCTGAATGATATGAATGCATAAAGGCATCCGACCTAAAATTTGCAATTTCAGCTTTTCAACATACTTTGGCATGATCAATAATTATTTTTTATCATCAGGAATTAACTAACCCCCACAATTTGAAAAAAAAAAAGTATCATTTTTCAAGGCAACAATCCATTATTTTTTAAATCATCAAAATTAATATAAAAAAGCATATCCAGTGCATGAAACTCTAGCCACTGCAGAATTTAAGAGAATTAAATGTACACAACTTTACGGCGTGTGTGGAGAGGCCAAGGCCCGTTGAACTTGAATCATTGACGCTTCAAAACAAAAAATAGTTTGGTGGCTTTCTTGTAGCTTGATTCAAGCTGGGAGGAAAACTCTTCAGCTTTATTAAGAGTCCTTTCAAACAATTCATCGATGATCTCACTACCAAAGTGTTTGGTGAAAGTTCCTTCAAAGACGGCTCTGCTGGCCATTATTAGTGCCTGCACATGAAATGAGCCATCAATCTTTGAACCGGGCTCAGTTAACACCATTCTCTCAATGCTGAAACCCCCATTTCTTTCTACCAGCTGTGTCATCTCCTTGGGAGAGGCAGGATACACAGGGATGTTGAAGGAGTCCACTTCAGCTTCACTGATTAAACCCTACAAAGATTAACCAATTTTGCCTTTCAGGGGTTACTCTCTTAATCTCCCACAAGTATCATTAAAATGGGATACACATATTAATCAAAGATCCAAAGATTGATTATGCAATGCAGTTCACAATATTCCTAGATGTCTATATTACCTGAAATGCAGATAGTTCTGATACGTGAAACATGAACGGAAATGTGGTATATGATATGCTCTAAAATAGGATACGATATAGGTAGACTTATATAAATTATACTATTATAATTTAAGAAAAATTTTCTTTTAATAGTTAAATGCCCAATAAAATATAGTCTATTTTTTTCAAATGAATCATGTAAATACACAACTCTAAGAGCATTATCACCAATTTTTTTTTGCATATTGTTCTGTCAAAAACATTATTTTCCTTGATTTTTTGGTTATTATATTTGATTTTTTTCTTCTTTAGATAATATTTCGCATAAAAAGAATAAAATTTTAAAGTCACGTTGGATTGCCAAATTCACCATTTGAGAAGGAAGTATATATGTTTTAGAAAGTCATTCTAAAAGAGCAAACAGCTAAGTTATGAGTGTTTTTTGGTAATAACAATTCCTACCAATTCAGTGCAACAAAAAGGGAAGTAAGAAAAATTATATTGAGTTTAAAATTAGTGAAACTAAAATTAATAGCTCAAGGTTGACTTACCATATTCACCATATCAATGAGGCTCTGCTCGAGAAGATCAAACAGCATCCCCATTGGGAGCTGAGAATGATGAACTCCGTCTGAAAGAGCTGGGATGATCAATATCATCATCCCTCCCACTGCAATCTCATTAGCTCTAGCATTCAAAAACATCTCCATGTCCTTTGCAAATTGAGCTGTATAAGCGTTAGCTACTTCTTTTGAGGCATTTTTGTAGTGAATCCTTCCCTTGTTCCATGTAGGAGAGCTCTTGTCCAGCAACTCTTCTGGTACCTTAGAGAGCCATTGGAGGGACATAGAGGAGTGCACAAAATGGAGAGAGGATTTAGGAAATAATCGGCCATGGAATGAACCCGGTACTCCAGCAGCAAAGTAGTGCCTATTTGGAGGGAGAGAGGCGAAAAGGGTGTTGAAATCATTGGAAGTATGATCGTTGAAGAACAACTGAAATTCAGGCATTTTAGAAGTGAGATCATGGGAGTGGAACTTCATTTCCATGGCTTCTAGCACATTCTGCATAGCAATGAAAGTATTTGGCCCAATAGAACACCCCAAATCTGCAACCCTGATAGTGTTAGAACTGACCAAGCTGAGGTTTGTTATGTCAAACTTCTCAACAATTGCCTCTTTGATCATTTCCTTTGCAGCATCTGAAGATACTCTCTGCAAAAATATGCCAGACATAATATGTAATTCATGTTTTTGCTGTCATCATCACCGTTATGAATAATTGGTGCATCCTAGGCTTGCCATGATTGAAAAAAACATTCAGCTCAACTTAAAGAACAATCAATATAGGCATATTCCATGACCCGATTTGTTACTATTGCCTGAATAGTCATATAATAATCAGAGGTGCAATGAGAGCAGACTGCAAGAATAAGTTCTGATATCCTTGTGCTTCATAAGCATCCTACTTAGTGGTGGAGGCCAAATCGAGGGGCAACCATTAATCACAATCCCAATTTTTTTTTATTTTATAAATAATAAGGCATTTGAGTTCCATACATGTCTATAATGTTTAGAAAATGCTATTTCTTTTCAAAAACATTTGTATAAAATTTATTAAATGATGTGACGATAGCATCTTCATAATTAGAAGCCATCATTATAGGTGTTTAATTTTAAAGTGAAATGTTCAGATTCAACCACATCACTTCATATTAGAATTTTATATAAATTTTCTGTACAATCTTACATAAGCTCATACAGAATCTAAAGAGGTCTATAAAGAAAATACCTATTTAATAGTGTATTCATAAGTACAATTGAGAAACATTTTTAGAATTGTGTATAAAACAGAACTTTTAACTATTTAAGGAGGCATTTACACATTTTTAGGAGGCAAATTTAAAAAAAATTCTAAAATTGTAGGTCAAAATAAATTTTTCAAAAAATTCAGTTACTTGGCTCTGCCCTTGATCCCACTAGTGGTTGTGCAAAATACCCCAGAACTCTAGGTTGACTGTCACCATATTATTGGTTCATAACTACCCATCTTAACATCACTCACATCAAGCTACAGAGAAATTTTGTATAAATTTTACCAATGTATGACATTATCCATAATACACATAAGCTTATCTTATTATTTATAGAAATATAGCTGATGTTCTCAAAAGTCTCCAAACACCATCCCTGTTTTCTTAAAAAAAAATAGGGAAAAAATGGCCACATGGCACCACCGAGTGCCCCCTTCCTATCTTCTGTAGTTGACAAAAAAAAAAAAAAAAAACGCATAAAAATAAATAAAACAAAAGAAAACGACAAAACCAAAAAGAAGACCCACGATCAAACTCCTCTTTGGAATCTTCATTATTTATTTTTTTCTCCATTTCTTCATGTTATCTGCATTATCTCCTGGGTTAAGATACCATTGCATATTACTAACTGCCCGGGTTTCGCTTGCTCTCTCTCTCTCTCTCTCTCTCTCTCTCTCTCTCTCTCTCTCTCTCTCTCTCTCATCTCTGTGTACAGTGAAACCTCTACCAGTCCATACCAAAACAAATAGGGTGCATTAAAAAAATGTATGACCCTGCAAGGATTCTAAACCTAATTCCAACCATTACCCCCAACGCATATTACCAACTGCCTGGGTTCTCTCTCTCTCTCTCTCTCTCTCTCTGTGTGTACAGTGAAACCTCTAACAGTCCATACCAAAACAAATAGGGTGCTTTAAAAAATGTATGACCCAGCAAGGATTCTAAACCTAATTCCAACCATTACCCCCAATGCATATTACTAACTGCCTGGGTTTCTCTCTCTCTCTGTCTCTACACTGAAACCTGAAGCAGTCCATACAAAAAAAAAAGAAAAAAATAGGGTGTTTTAAAAAAAATGCATGACCCAGCAAGAATTCCAAATCCAATTCTAAACATTACCCCAAAAGACAATGTAAATATGATTTATGGGCTGCTGTTAAACTGAAATCAGCCCACTAAAAATATGACCTTTTAATTAGATTAAATCATCTTGCTCAAAAAATTGCAATAAACATTGTGACATATATAATAAGATTTGTTTATGGTTCATATTTCTTTACAATCAACCAGTTCATGCCCTTCATTGATTGATACTGTATGGGCTCATCAAATAACATTTGGGTTAGATGTTGTTCAATATTTTGATTCTACATATAGCATAGCTCGACCTATCTTTACCATAAAACTGACCTTCACCAAATGTTGAATATGTGGTCACGTATATTTACCTGACTCAAAAAAATTAAGTTAGATAAATAGAATTTATTTTGCTGGCTACCAACACAGGGGTCAATGCACTGGATTGTATAGTTTAATAATGGTTAATGATATATCTTTTTATATAGGGTACATTATGAACTATCTTCTTTCTATTACTGTAATTTAGGAAATATATCGATTTCATATAATTTTGAAAAATCTATTCAAATAAGTTGATCGTACGTACGGTGGTTCAACCGTATGTGTAGTTAAGTCAATCGTATGTACGGTGTTGTTCACTGTACGTACGGTCTATAGAAAATTCAAATATCAGAAAGCTTCAAACAGCGTATATGGGACCGTACGAAATCCGTATGAAACGGTCAGCCCTCCGTACGTACGGTATCGGCAGTCTCTGTTTTATTTTTACTGCTATAAATACTGGTTTGTACGTGATTTTGGAGGATAGATCTCATTTTTTCTTATATTTATTTATATCTAGGAGTAGAGTAGTGAGAGAAACTTTATTTTCTTGTATTTTCCTTTGCTTTCTTTGGTTTTCTTCCAATTAAATGCAAGATTTACATTTCTTCATGCTTTTTCTCATGGATTCAAGTAGCTAAGCATCTCTTGGATGTAATTGTGGAGATATACCATGGATCTTCAAGGAGTATCAATGGAGGTAAAAGAATTTCAATGATCTATCTTATGTTTTCTTCAATTTCATCTCAATTGAGTATTAGATCCATAGAACACTTAGATTCATAATCTATGTTGGTAATTGCTATGCACAATCATCTAATTAGTATAGGAATTGCACAATTGATGGTTTGTCTCTATAATTCCTACAATTGAACATCAATCCACACTAAATTGATTATGAATTCGAGTTTCTATGGTCGAAATCCTTTGAGTCAAGGATCTATGGAGTTAACATTGACTTAAGTTATACAAATCTCCATCGAAGACCTTGTCAAGAATTGGTGGATTGAAGCAATTGCATGTAAGCCTTTCATTAATTGTTTTGAAATCTAGTTAGAATTACTCTTAATACTTAGTTTAATTAGCAGTCAAAATACTCTCACCATCAACATATTTTCAGTCTTCTTTGTAGATAGCTTCAATTTACTTAAGCGAATTTCTAATTTGAATCAAATTATTGGTTGTTTGCCTATGTGACGCCTATATCTTGGGAAAGAACGATACCAGACACTACTGGTTTATACTTTAATTGCGATACCCGTTCCCATATGGGGAGGCTCAAATTTACATAATCTTTGAGAGTGATTCAAGTTTTGGCACCATTGCCAGGGATCAAAAGCATAAGGTGAACGCTAACAAGCTGAGGATTGAAGAAGCACTTGGTGAATTGCTTATATATATATATATATAACAAAAACAAACAAAGGAGAAAAAAAAACTAAATAGAACAGCAAAATTACAAACGGGTGAGAGTTGATCACTCACCTTCGATGGATGAATCTTTGGCTAAGGCCATGAGTAACTTCATTCTACCCTTTTGTGTGATAGCATGATAGATTTTGTTTTTTGATTTTCTCTTTTATTTTAGGATTATTTTTGTTTGATTAGTGTAGAATTTTTCATTGCATTGAGAACTCAATTGGTGGATAAACTTGTATGCTAAATGCTTATTGGTGGTATTGCTATTGCTTAAGGATATTAGAGGTTTCAGTTGCTGTGAATTGCATTGAATTGTGAATTGGTGATATATTTATGTGGAAATTGAAGGGTTTGGAAGGCAAATTGGTGGAAGGGAATTGTGAATTGATTTGTTGAGACGCGGATTGTCAATTTGTTTGTATATTGCATTTATTTTCTATTATGCATTTCATTATGTTTGGTGACTCATTTTCACACACATCACTATCTCATCACATTGACATAGACACAATGAACTACTCTTCTCAATGGATTGAGAATGGGGGTGTAGACGTTCCTTCATGTTGGTCTCTTAGAGACTATATTCAAGCTAATGCAATGAGAAACCAAGAACTATCCAACATGTCTTTTAAATAGTGCTTTTGAGTGAATGGCCAAAGGGAGCCTCCTAGCCCACCTCCCAATCTTGGATGGTGTAATCAATCCAACTTTGGTAGGGGACATAAGAGCACATATTCACATGATTATCTCGACTCACCTTAATCTTACTAAGAGCCCTTTGACTATTACCATGCATCTCCTCCACTTTATCACTACCAAGAACCCTTTGACCATCCCCAAGCTGCACTACTAATTTATCCTTATCATGACAGCTTTAGTGAAGCCCATTCTAATTCTAACCCCCACCAAGAACAAGTTCATCTCACCTCTCCCCACAATAGCACACTAGAGTTCACTCTAGAGGATACACTAGAGGATGCCCTACAACCATTCATGCAAATGCAAAATGGTGTATCTAGGATAGATAAAACCCTTGAATTCCAAGGTTAACTTCTTGATGATATAAAGGGTCACTTGACCCTGTTGATGCAAATCTTGAGTGTTCAAGAGGGGGAAGAAATTTCCATCCAATCTCAACCCAATTCTCATGGATAAGTGCATGAAAGTGATTCCAATTTAATTCTACATCAATAGCAAGTCCATCGTATCGTGCAATTCCATCCCATCACTAACCTTGGGAATGAGAGCATCACCATTGATCAAATCTCCTTTTCTCAAGACTTTGAGTATAAGGAAGACGTTCTTAAGGTAAGTGAGGACATTATTGAAAATGTGTCTAAAGATGAAGAACCTAGTGAGAGCGAAGATGAGTCCAAGATTGAGGACCCTAAGAAAGAGGAGAGTGAGCCTAGGGGAGAGGAAGATAATGAGAGAAAAGAAGAGCCAAATAAGGTTGCAAGTGAATCCAATCTCACCTTTCATTCAATTGAGCAAATCCATCCGATCTTTACCTTTAAAAGTGAGGAAGAGGTTGGTAAAGAACCTAGTGAGAGAGAAGATGAGTCAAAGACAGGCCATAACGATGGAGACTACATTGAGGACCCTTTAAAGAAAGCTTTTGCCTTTGGTGAAGGACTTGAAACTTTAGATGTCAGGGATGTTCAAACGCAAGAGGATAGTGTTGTTTTCGAGGATGTGTCCACCATGTTGGAGGGTCAAGTAACCCCTACCCTTAAACCTCTAAAACCTATTCTTACCATGCTAACTCCTTTGGAGCTTGACACCCTGCTAGTAGAACCGACTACCTTTTACCTAGGCGAGCACCTAGGGAGTGAGGATGGTCAAAAGGTTAATAGAATGACTTTGGGAGGCGCCTTAGTGCATGATGTTTTGACTCTCTTTCCATTCTATAACCTTTTTGACCCGTTTTACTATACTTGTTATATCCTTGAGTTCATCAATGATATTGAAATTGATTGTGTCTACCCTCATTTGACCTCCTCATAAGTTGCCATTATGGACGTGTGGAATGATGGCAAATTTTCCATTTGTAGTATAAGGTGACCTCATTCTTGTGTATTTGAGTACGAGTAGTTTAGATAGTTTTTATTTTTATTTGTTTTTGTTTTTTTTACTAGTCCGGGTTCTATCTTAGTTTTGGGGGTGGGGGGGGGGGGGGTGTGCACTTAGGCACCCTAATCTCTTTTTTCTCACAATTTTGTCTTATTTCTGGGCTTGTCTTTATGTATTGAGGACAATGCATTATTCTAGTTGGGGGAGAGCAGATGTTTTACTTCTATTGTGTTTTTGTTTATTTGATTTTGCAGTTTTGTTTTATTTAATCTTTGTGTTGCCCTCTATTTTAAAAACAAAAAAAAAAAAAATTCATGATTTCCTTTAGTTAGAGGTATAGTTTAGATGCCATTTATGTTAGTGCTATCTCATTGCATATATCTAACACTATATTGTTTATGGGGGAAGTCATAAGTCATTTTGATGTCATTTGTGGTATAGTTAGAGGTAGAGTTTAGATTACATATATATCTTTTGTTACACTTCAATCTCTTTGTGGTATATTGATTCTTTTCAAGTATTATATTGAATGCTGATCTTTCAATTACTTGGGATCTTTGGTAAGAGGTTGAAGTATCTCATGATCTCGGTATCGATTCTTTCATTTTTTAACACATTCATCTATATTTTGTTCATGTTGATCTCTAGTTATCTATAGTGGATGTGTTGATGTTTTAGATATGGGGCCATATCATATTCATGAGATTCAATTTTTTATTTTTGAATAGTTAGAGTGTTGCATGGTTTATATTCAAGTATGATGAGCATTTCACTATTTGATTTTGATGTTCTGTGGGATGTTATCTTTAGTACATATTAAGTGAGGAGATTACACTCATTGAGCACAAATCATGGATGTAACTTTATTGTATTAGTTTTGTGCATTTGTAGTCTTACTTCAGTAGAGATATTTTTCGCGTCCAGATTTTTCGCACTCGAGGAATACACACACAAGCGGGAAAAACACTGTACTCTCTCGTTAGAACTCACCCTACTAGAAGAATGAGTGCGACTAGATTTGAATTGAAAATTGATTTGAATAAAGAGCTTTTGGAAAAGGTTTGGAGTCGCCACATAACTTGATTAAGGTGAGTTAGGTCACCTAAAAACTAAGAATAATCCGAAGACCACACTTAAGGTTTTTGGAAAAAGTTTTTTGAAAATACAGGCTCAAGAGAGAGTTTTTAAGAAAACAGGTTGTTTGGCAACCATTAGAAAACATTTAGCCCTTTTTGAAAAATAACTCCGTTTTTGGTCTCACGAAAATAGTTATCTGGGTTCGGAGGTTGGTTACGTGTAGGGAAGGCGCACTAAGCCATCACCCTACCCCGCTCTTGCAGTACCTACATGCCAATCTACCCTAGATTCACTTATGAGAATCTTCAACTAAATACTGTTCAATCCTATCCACTTTGAAAAAGAATGCTTAAAAAAAGACATGATGCATGAGATGCAAGTGCAAGATAAGAGAGAGTTGATTTTGAAAACAGATTTGAAAAGAAGAATTTGATTTGATTTTAGAAGAAAGATTTGAAAGGATAAATTGGAAAGTTTGAAAAATTAGAACTAAAGATTTGAAAAGATTGTGGAATTTTGAGATTTGAAAAATGTGGAAATCGCACCCATGAGGGTTGCCTACGTATTCTTTTGGAGGAATCAAGTCAGTCGTAGTTCAGACAAGAGTCCGATTGAAAATAGAAGAGTTAATTTGGAAAAGAATTGGAGTTGGAATTCGAATTGGAATTGGAAGAGAAGGAAATTTGGACTTGGATTGGAAGATTCGAAAAGATTGGTTTTGAAAGACTTGGTTTTAGGAAATCTAGACTTAAGAACTTAAAAAAGAAAGATTGGATTTGACTCGGAAAGATTTTAAAAAAGAATTGACTTGAATATTGGACTTAGAAGACTTGGAATTAGGAAAGATGTTGATTTAGGAAAATTTCAACTTAGGAAAGTTTTAGGTTTAGGAAAGTTTTCACATTAGGAAAGTTTCAACTTAAGAAAGTGTTCGAATTGAGAAAGTTTTCATTTTAGGAAAGGTTTTGAAATTAGGAAGTTTTGAAAGTTGGAAAGTTTAGAATTTGGAATGTTTTGAAATAGGGAAGTTTTGAAAGTAAGAAAGTTTTAAGTTTAGAAAATTTTATATTTGGGAAGATTTGAAGTCTTAGGAAAGTTTAGAATTTAGAAATATTTAACTTAAGAAAGTTTTGAATTTAGAAAACTTTGAATTTAGAAAGATTTGAAATGTAGAAAGTTTAAGATTTGGAAAGTTTTAGAGTTTTTAGAAGATCTTGAGACTAGGAAATGTTTGAGTTTAGGAAATATTAGAATACCTAGATTTGGAGAGTTAAGATTTGGAAAAGGGGTAGAATTAGGAAAAATGTGGAAGTTGAGTTTTAAAATTTTGGAAAGATTTTTATGTTCAAGTTTTGGAAACTTAAGATTTACGAAACGAGAAGATTAGGAAGGAGTTGAATTAGGAAAGATTTAGATTTAGAAGGGTTGAGATTCCTATTTCCTAAAGTAAGGGATTGGATTTTGTTTCCAAAAGAAAAGGTTTGATTTTGTTTCCAAAAACGGAGGATTGGATCTCGTTTCCTAAACGGGAAGATTAGATTTGATTTCCTAAAGAGAAGATTGGATTTGACAAGGATTTGGAAGAGGAAGTTTTAGAAACCCTAGATTTGAAAAACTATAGTTTTAACGTAGAAAATAGGTTTTGGAAATATTTATAGATTGGATGTGAAAAGGAAGATTTTGGAAACTTAGGTTTTAAGGCAAGTTTGAAAACCATGTTTTTGGAAAAAAAACTAGGGTTTCCTAATCGTGAGTTCTAAGGCTTGACTTGGGCTCTAAGGAAAGAGTTTTTTGGAAAGTATGTTTTTGGAAACGAAGATTTTGGAGGAAGATTCTAAAGATGAATTTTTTTGAAAGCGTATTTTGAAAAGAATTTTAGGAAGGAAGTTTTGGAAAGTAAAACTTTGAGAGAGTTTTTGGAAAGAGTTTTTCTAGGTAGGAGACCTAGGGAACGTTTTTGGAAAGTGGACTTTGAAGAGAGCGTTTTGGAAAGGAGTTTAGAAAGAGAAGTTTTGGAAAATAGATTTTTGGAGGAAGTTTTTAGAAAGCAATTTTGGAAAGAAGAGTTTTAGGAAAGCATATTGACAAGGAGGGTTTTAGAAAAAGAGACTTTTGAAAGGAGAGTTTTTTGGAAAGTATAAAAAACGTCTCACTTTCCTAAAGCGATTCTAACCATAAGAAGTTTAGAACCACTTTAAGAAAGTGGTTTTGAAAACAACAAGATTTTGAAAATATGGACCATAAAAGTCACTTTAAATGTAACACTTTTCTAAAGCAACCTAGCCATGGAAAGGCTAACATCACCCTATGATTGTGATTTTGAAAACAAGTTTTGAAAAAGGAGATTTTGAGACAATTTTGAAAACAAGTTTAATGCAAGTTTTGAAAACGAGTTTGAAAACGATTTTGGAGAGATGCAAGATCATGATATGCACAATGCAAATTTGGGATCGTGAACATACAAGGTTAAGGCTTCAGCACATAATCAAGGGGGCCGAACCCACGTGGTCTCCGGTTAAACTAAAAGAAAGCCCCCGACATGGTGACCCTCCAATAGTCCAATCCTACATATGGACCGGGAATCCCCTTATTTCAAGCATGCAAAGAAAGGGGGGAGGGGGGAAAGAGATGGGGGATTAAAATAGAGAAAACCCAAGTGGATTAGGAGAGAGAAGAGAGAGGGGGAAGTGCAGAAACTTAAAGAGAAAGACTACCGTATATTTTGTTTATTTTTCTTGCTTTGCGTGCCTTGCTTTTCTTGCTTTGGTCTTCACTTCAATCTTCAAGAGTCGTCTTCAATCTTCCAAACTTCAAATTGCAGCTCTTTAAGTCTTCGAAGGAGGGTTGGAAGCTAGTGTATAAATGTATGAGGGTGTATAGGAGTGTATATAAGGCTAGGGTTTGTGTATGGTGGCTATGGTTTGGAAAATCTAGAGAAGCTAGGGTTTTGGGAGTGTACGAGCTCTGTATATCGAAATATAGGATTTTTAGATTGAGTTTGCGGACCCCTTTCACGCTGGAAGAGGCTTTGTATTTATAGAGGTGGGATAGACCTGGCGCCTGTTGCAGTGGTGCCAGGGCAAAATTGCTCTTGGCGCCACTCCCCAGGCCATTTCTTGGCTTGGCGCCACTAGTAGTTAGGAAAATTTGTTAAGTCAGCAAGCAACGTATTTTTGACAGATTTGGGCACCTGTACTAGTGAGTATCATGCAATTTTTAGTCTGGCTTCACTAGGAGTGACTCCAGAAAGTTCGGGAATGACCCGGAAGGTCGGAAAAGAGCAGGAACACTTAGAATAGTGTCCCGAAGGTATTTGACTTGAAAAATGGGGATAGGATGTGCTGGAAGAGTTGACCGGGCCTTTAGGGGCAAAACGATCAATCGGATCGGGAAGCTGCCGGGACGGACTTGGATTGTCCCGGAAGAAGACTCAAGATTCGAAAACATTATTCAAAATGTTCCCAAAGGTTGCCGGTTTGATACCCAGAGCTGGTGTGGTCGGAAAAGGTGACCGGCCCACCAGAGGCAAAACGGTCATTTCGCACCAGGTTTGACGGAACTGACTCGAAATGATCTTAAAGGATAAATAAAGATTGAAAATACTATAAAAAGCATTCTCGAAAAGTTACCGATTTGATACCCAGAGCCGGTGTGGTCGAAAAAGGAGATCGGCCCATTAGGGGCAAAACGGTCATTTTGTACTGGGTTTTCTGGAACTGACTTGGAATGATCCGAAAAGGTAAAGGAAGGTTGAGAATACTATAAGAAGCAATCTCAGAAGGTTACCGGTTTGATACCCAGAGCCGGTGTGGTTCACGGGGCGTTCAGATGCCTAGGGGCAAAATGGTTATCTTGACCGGAAAGTCTTGAAATTGGCTCGACACTGACTAGAAGGCACCTAATCATGCCGGACTACTTTTAAGACAATCTTAGACGGTTGGACTCACCGTTCTGAGGACTCAGGTGTGTTCTCGAGAAACGTGTCGGAAAAGGCCCAAGGGGCTGTTTAGTCATTTTTCACCGAAGTGGGCTAGCAGGCATTAGTGTTGACCTGGGTTTTGAGTGTTTCCGCCACTCTGACGGTGGTAACGTGATACAGGGGTTTGTTGGCAATTCCCTATATCGACCTGTTTGCAAGTATTTCAGCTACTCTGACGGTTCGCGATCATTCCCGAGACTGCCTGATCTCAGGAAACTGCTAAAAGGACTTAGCGCCTGATAATCAACTTTCTCGAAAGGCGTGCCTAAATGGACATTTCTGCATTGGCGGACTAGCAGGCGCTAAAGGTGGACCGTTCTACCATCTATGGGACTTGGGGTCTCGTCCCGGTCGACAGGTTTAAAGGGACTTACCGTCTCGAAGAGATTTTTTTCGAAAAATGTGTCGGACTGTCTCGAGGAATCAACTGTCTCGAGAAAGGGGTTGGAATTGGAAAGGGGTCTTATCGTCTTCGGAAAGACGCGCTTGATTGGAGTAGATTTACCGTCTCGAGGAATTAAATATCTCGAGAGAAGGATTGGAATTGGAAATGAGTCTTATCGTCTTTGGAAAGACGTGCCTGATTGGAGTAGATTTATAGTCTCGAGGAATCAATTGTCGAGAGAGAGAGATTGGAATTGGAAAGGACAATGCCCCTAAGGGCATTTTGGTCATTTTGCCTCTATTTGGACCTGGTGGGCCCGCGAAATGATAGACAAACGGGGTTTGGACTTAAAGAGCTGGTTTCAATTGGAATACGTCCATATTGACTTGAGTACAAGTTTAGACGGAGTGTAGACTGCCGAGCAGTAAAAAATGGGGTGCTTATAATATTCACCTTGTGAGCATTAGAGCTACATAACTTCTTTGAAGAGAGATTACATTTACTCGAGGAAATTTCTTCATTCTTATCATTTCAATGGCTTCATTAGTTTTGCATTTGGCATATATGCTTTATATTGCATTTCATGATTGACACTCACATTTATTCAAGATTTATTTCATGTATGCTTTGGGAAGTAATTTAGGCCATCTTTCACCCTTTTGAGCCACAGAATTCTTGTTGTTTTTATTCCCCTTGCAATTATGTCTTTCTACCCTTTTTTATGTGTGATCTTACTTGAGAAATGATCATTGATGAGATAACTTTTTGCTCTAGTTGAAGAGGCATAAGCCTTTATTCTATTGAAGCTCATGAAAAAGTAAAGAGGAGCTATGTTGTATAAATGTAGAAAATGGTGAAGGTATGCGAAAAGGGTAGTAAAGCGAAGTGAAAGAAAAGAAAAGAAAGAAAAGAAACAAGAATAAGGGTTGAAGCCTCAAAGAGGCAAGGAAATATGCTAGAAAGTTAGAGTGGGAAAGAAAGAAAAGAATTATTTCATTGACACTACATGCCTTGATCACACATGTATTGTATTCTCATACCTTTTCCTTTCTTTCTATACCTTACTTTGAAACCCTATTGGCCTTCCCTTACAAAGTTTTTTATGATCTAAAAGCATGCACTTCATGTGAGATCTTGTTTGAATGTGAGTCATTACTTGTCAATCATGCTTAGTGATATTTAAGCTTTGAGCATTCTTTTAGGAAGTCATGCCAAGTTGATACACTTTTATTATTACGTTCTTTGATATTTGGATTGCTTTATTATATAATATGACATTTACTCCTTTTAGAGCATTCCATTAAAAGGAACTTTGTGTTTAGTTGTTTGAGAGTGTATGTCCGGTGAGGATTTCAATCAAAGCTCCAAGGCTATGACTGTGTGAGTAGATACTTTTAAGCTATATTGCATGACTTTAGCACACACACATGAACCTTATTTTTGTGTTTTTTATGATATAATCTTTGCTTACGTTGATATTAGAGATGAATTGTTGAGATTGCTTTGATCCATCTTATGCATCACCACCATATTGTTCTAAATCTTAGATTGATGATTATGAATTGATGTTTTTGGGTGTCATCATTGTAAGCCTTCACAAGATACCATTTGTCCACTATGAATAACCTAGGGGTTCAAAGGTTTGATGCATAGACTAAATACATCCGGGACTCTCACGAAAGTGGAGATTATCATTTGTACATACTTGCTTTAGTTTTAGTATTTTGCTAGGGACTAGCCAAAAGCAAGTTGGGGGGTGTGATTGCACTCCAAAAGTGCAATTACAACACCTTAATTTGCTATTTGATTTAGAAGTCTATATGCCACTTCAATTAGGTTTTAGTATTAACTAAGTTATTCAGCTTTGTATAGGTTTTGAACTTAATGTGGAGGGTTTCGGGCGCATTTCGGATGAAGGAAGAATATGTTTTTCAAGAGGATGCTGTCAATGTACAAGCTGTTAAAGCTGTGGTACAACCAGCTGAAGTACACAGAGTTCAAACTTTGGAGGGCAATATCTCCCAAACTAGAAAGGCTACTGGGGCCTATAATATATCGATTTCTTATAACTTTGGAAGATCTATTCAAATAAGTTGACCGTACGTACGGTGGTTCAACAGTATATACGGTGTTGTTCACTGTACGTACGGTCTATAGAAAATTCAAACTTCAGACAGCGTATATGGGACCGTACGAAGTCCATACGAACGGTCAGCCCTCCGTACGTACGGTATTTGGACTGTACGTACGGTTCCAGCATTCTCTGTTTTATTTTTGCTGCTATAAACATTGGTTTGTACGCAATTTTGGGGGATAGATCTCAGTTTTTCTTACATTTTTTTATATCTAGGAGTAGAGTAGTGAGAGAAACTTTATCTTCTTGTATTTTCCTTTGCTTTCCTTCATTTTCTTTGTATCCAAACACTAGTTTTCTTTCAATTATATGCAAAATCTGCATTTCTTCATTCTTTTTCTCATGGATTCAAGTAGTTAAGCATCTCTTGGAAGTAATTGTGGAGATCTACCAAGGATTTTCAAGGGGTTTCAATTGAGGTAAAAGAACTTCAATGATCTATCTTATGTTTTCTTCAATTTCATCTCAATTGAGTTGTAGATCCATAGAACACTTAGATTCATAATCTATGTTGGTAATTGCTATGCACAATCATCTAATTGGTCTAGGAATTGCACAATTGATGACTTGTCTCTACGATTCCTACAATTGAACATCAATCTACACTCAATTGACTATGAATTCGAGTTTCTATGGTCGAAATCCTCCGAGTCAAGGATCCATGGAGTTAGCTTTGACTTGAGTTATAAAAATCTCCGTCGAAGACCTTGTAGAGAATTGGTGGATTGAAGCAATTGCATTCAAGTCTTTCATTAATTGTTTTTAAATCTAGTTAGAATTACTCTTAATGCTTACTTTAATTAGTAGTCAAAATACTCTCACCATCAATATATTTTTGGTCTTCTTTGTAGATAGCTTCAATTTACTTAAGCGAATTTCTAATTCAAATCAAATTGTTGATTATTTGCCTATGTGACGCTTATATTTGACTTGGTTCCTTGGGAGAGAACGATACCGGACACTACCGGTTTATACTTCAATCACGACACCCGTTCTCTTGCGGGAAAGCACAAATTTACATCATTTTTGGAAGTGATTAAAAAAAAATGCATAGAAAATAGTAGCCTAATTTTATAATAGTTAGAATTTAAATATAGTTTGTACCTATTAAGTCTAAATTTTGATTTTACAATCACTCACCAAATGCCTTGAATAGTAAATAACAACTCACTTATGACCTTAAATATGAGATACTCACATGTTTACCCTAAGATTTTAGAAGCTAACATGGAAGATATGAATGGAGGCATGCCAAGATATCAGACCAGAATGATTCCAAATACCGATAGAGACTATGGTAATCTCTTATTAATATAATGAGATTAATTTTATGTACAACAAATATATGATAGTATAAAGGAAAATTTAATATTAGCTTCCGTTACATTTTAGGTGTCGAGATTGGTTCTGAAAGTAGATCTTGAAAGTTTATCCAATTCAAGCTGGCACGATTGATAGTGAAAAGAAGATTGTTTTTGGCATGAAATTTTGATCAACGTGATCTGACATTTAGAAACCACCTATTACAAATAGACAAGGAACGACAAAATTTGAGAACCACATTCTTGCGCTTGAAAGAGCAGAATATGGTGCTTCCCAGCAACAAAACTATCCCAATAATGCCAATGCAGACCTCAATCACGTTAGCATGTCGACATCAAATGTATAAGGGCAAGATGCTTTGGAAGAACAAACTCTCAATTTTGCACATGCAACTGCAACTAGAGCTCATCTAGATGGTAATCGAATCGATTTTGATTTAAAAATCCTCTATATGCAATTGTCTTAGAAGTGAACAATCGCAATATACTTACTTTTCCCCTAATATTTTTTAGAAGTTAATCTCCAAGATGTGAATAGAGGCCGACCAAGATATCAAACTGGAATCATTAGAAACAACAACGGAGGTAAAATCTTATTGATATAATGCAAATAATTTCCTTTACAAGAAAGGTATGGCACTAAAAATTTGAGGAAAGACAGCTGCTTCCTCCGGACCTTACTTGACTCTGCACTTGATCCCTCTGGTGGTTCTACCAAAAACCCAAGAACTCAGGGTCGGCTGTCACCATGTTATAAGTTTATAACCACCCATCTTTGCATCAATCTGCACTACTTCCTTTTCAAAATTTCCGAACCTATTTATCCTTCATAGTGTTCATCTTTTATGTTCAAAACCTGCTTCAGATTTTGATCTCATTGAAATTATCTTCATGTCTTTCGCTTAGGCTTCTTATGAGGTTTTTATAAGTCCATCCATTGCCAAACCTTAGGTTATTAAATCCTCAAATAAGAAGTATTTTGGTGGGTTCACAAGGTTATCTGCATAGTGACAAATTGGAAATTAAAAAATTATTAGTATCAAAATTTTCGTATTTTGGGGACTATTTGGAAAAATATCATTAATAGTTAGCTAAATGATTTACGAAAAAAGTTGATTAAAAAAATTATATTTGAAAAAATTTAAAATATGGGTACTCATTTTGTTGTGAATAATTTAGAAAAAAAGTAAGAGAATCATTTGTAATATTTAGGAGAAAATCGTTGACAATGGTTGACATAATTCTGGATAAATTCAAGATTCATGTGTTTCATGAATTAAATTTGAGAACTTTTTAAATGATTGGAGAGTATTGTTATTGTGAATACCAAGCCCTATGATATATATAGTTTCGCCAAGTTGAAACACAGAGTGATTATTTGTTTCTTATTCTTAGAATAAAGAGACTTTGTAATCTAATATTTGGCCAACCAATTGGATGCCATATGACCAACTAGTAGCTTTGTACAAAATATTTTATTTCCTTGCTTCTTTTTGTGAAGCATATTCAACAGGTACCACAACTCAAACTAGCTTTCTCATATTCAACAAACAAGAATTTTAGTTCTAAAGGAAAAAAAATACTACTTCACTGGAATCATGTGATTAAATATATTTCTCGACTTTTTTACACTCTATTTGGATTTGGATTTGTCAAGCAAAAGAAAATTAACGGAAAATGAAGTTACTCATACATATTTATTATTATGAATAACCAATAAAGTTATACATATTCATTTTCCTACCCCAGTCAAACAAAAGAAATGAATTTTGCTTCTTTCACTTTATTTTTTTCTCTTTTTTCTCTATTATTTTTCCCTCATCTGTAAAATCGAAGATTCAATCATGGCATTAGTTCTAGGGAAATTCTATAACGACGGTTGATTTGGTAATCTCAGAGCCCTCACCGCACCCAAAAACAAAAAAGTAGCATAATATAATAGATAATGGATATCACATTCACCTAAACGTAGATCTATAAAACAAATACCTGATATTGGGAATTTTTGGAGTAGCTGTAGGTGCCATCTCCACCATTCATAGGAAATGCTTTTGGCTCCATGACTGAGTTGCTGCAGCTGCTGCTCATCTCTCTCTCTCTCTCTCTCTCTCTCTCTCTCTTTTAAATTGTTTGCCGAGACTCTTGTGAGTCCTTTGCTTTATATAAAGACAGCTTATTTACCATCTTATGCAGCGAATATAAGCTACTTCCATAAGCTGATTCCAAATAATGTGTCTACGCTCATTAAATATATCCGGCACAACTCATCTCATATGTATATTATATTCAAATTTGGGTACATAGTAAACAAAGGACTGCTCTTATGTTGCCTAGCGTACAGCATCTGTACAAGTTGAAAGTGGTAATCTTACGAATAATTGGGGCTGAAATGCAGAAATTATTCCGTTCTCTTGGAGCAACTAGATTGGTTTGGTGGGTGTATTCAAGACCCACCACCAAGTAGGAAAGTGTTATATTGATTTTGACTTTGTGCTTCCATCGAATTGTAAGAAAAGGAAGTATGACTTGGTGCTTCTGTCGGATTCACCTAGCAAGTAAGAGGATGAGGACTTGAGAAGAGTAGCAAGTATGACGTGATACTAGGTGTGTTCTTGTCCTTTTTAGGACACTTGTCACATATCTAGGTATTTTTTTGTCATTTTCAGGATACTCGTCACATATATAGACATTTTATTATCTTTTGGGATACTTGTCCTATATCTAAGCATCTTTTTATCTAATTAAGGACACTTGTCACATATTTATGTATTTACTTGTCGTTTTTGGGACAGTTGTCCCACATCTAAAAATATTCTTATCCAATATAGTACACTTGTACTACTTGTCACATGCCTAGATATATTCTCGTCCAATTTGAAACACTTCTCACACATTTCGACACCATGTTTTCCTATAAATTGAGACCCTCACTCTCCATTCTAGAGAGCACACTTTAACTCTCTTGAGTTTCCTTGAAACAAAATTGATTTCAAGTTGTCTCAAAATTTTTACAATTGTGTTTAAAAAAAAATGTTTAAAAACAATCAAGATAACTAGCAAAATTGAAATTTTCACCTACTTAATTTTCGAATGCTACGAGGAAAGAGAACCGAAATTAGTGAGCAAGAATTCTAGCACGACATCGGATATGTAGAAGTCAATGTTCTAGATTAATGTTCAGCATTAATACAAGTTGAAGGTGATATGTCATAATACATAAGGGGGGTCAAATAAATTTTGTTACCTTGCATTTTACACCAAATCCTACTTTAGAACTTTTATTTTTAATGATAACAATTAAGATTTTATTCTTCTAATTTATTGCAATGTTTACACTTACTTTTCCACTTTTACCTTTTTACTTCTACTTACTAGATCACTAGATTACATGGGTATATATAAAACTTCTTTTACATGTACCTAAACTTATATATATTCCAACACCACTAACATTCATATGACTTTTCACCCACTAACATTCATTGACTACATACATGAACTTCTTCTTACATGCATGTATCATATAAATGCATGTATTATTACCTAAAACAAGTTTACTTTCCAATACCCCCTCTTAAACTTGATTTTCTCAAGTCACCCCAAAAATATCTGGAATTTGTTGCGGCTAATTCTTGATCACATCAAACTCGACTTTTCTCCTCTCATGGATGTCTTGTTTCTTATCCTCTCATTTATGGCTTTTTATTTCACACTCTTTTGCTTTAAGGACTTTCTTCATTCCTCACTCTTTTGAGAATTCTTTCCTTTTCATCAAGTTTGCCCCATCTTCTTTAACTTTTATTTTCTGTTGCACTTGTCCTTTCTTCCTTTTGCATGATCTTGCAAAACAACTCATTTTCTGAAAGTTCTTCCTAGGGTCACTTGCCCTTTCAGCCTTAGAATTTTTCAAGTTCACCTTCATTCATTTTCTTTGGGTTGCATTCTCTTTAGGCGAAGCACATTTTAGCTTCCTGAGTTCTTCTATGCCATTTTGGCATTACTTCTTCAATATTGGCTAGCATTTCATAGCTACCAAGTCAATCACTTGATGGGAAGAAAAAATTCTTTCAAACTCTTCAATTTGTTGGATCATGGCAAACTTTTTGCGCAAATGTTTACACTTCTGAGGTAAGAAGGTAATCATGGTTCTGATGTAGTTCTCTCAGGATGATGACAATCACGATCAATTTGGCTCTTTAAATTCCCAATGCCTTCAGTTGGCTCTTCTTTTTGGAAGCCTCAATTTGTGCCTCCACAACACCATTCTCCACTATGTCCCATGGACTTTGGGAACCAAATGATGCCTTCTTGCAAATGCTCTTCAAAGTTGTCAAGACTTTCATTCTCTTCCAACAAGAATTCATCTTGCTCAAAGCTTTGTACCCAATACTTAATGGGTAAAATTTCATCTCTACGATTAGAGACAATAGGGTCAAGTATCTTCCAAATATCACTAAGAGATCTCTTTGTTAGTTCATAAATTTGTAAAAGAAAGAAGAAGATGAATAATCGCATCCAAGGCACAATTAATATCGCTTTCTTTAAGACGATATTTGCCTTCACCAATTCTCAAAATTTAGTGTGCACCGGGTTAATGACGAATCGCCTCCAGGATACAATGGAGCCCAAAAAAATCTGTAATTCTGACTGCGTGTTGCACACACGAAATCAGACCCGAATACCCTCTAATTATCAAGTCTGCCAAGAATCTGAATGTCTATTTCTGCAAAAACAGACTTCAGAGATGATGAATAATAAAACTAGAAAAGAATTAAGAACTGTATTGCCTTTCAATATATAGAGAAGTTGTAGGAAAAATTATATATTTTTGTCTACGAATTTGCCATGTTTTTATAGACATTTTGGTGTCTTTTTGGACCAGACATGACTGTTAGAATTCAAATAATAACTGATTTCTAACAGTCACTTGCAGATTTAAACACAACTGTCGGATCACCCCTTTCTTAATCTAACGGTGTAGATCGCATCTATTTATTATTTGATCAAATCATACATCACACCTCTATGATCAGGTGTAGTTCTCACCATACGATCTTTTTTGCTTATGTATTAGCCATCCGATCGTTGATCATCATGATTGACAAAAATCAATGGTCTTGATTGTTGGAAATTTATACTAAAAGACATGCTTTGTGAAGTGACTTTAGTATTTATTACTAAATTAGTTATTCCATTTTAATGAGAATCTGTGTGAGAAATGTTTGCATTGCGTTATTTATTTAATGATTATGCATGTGTGTCTCTTATTCTATATAGTAGATGATTTGGTGTGTAGAGTACGACTTACACACGGAAGATCAGATCATCGGTTCTTATGGAATATAAGTTAATCGTTCGCAGTCTTAGATGGAAATGGACACACCATCAGTAGGACTGTAGTACAAGGTTTTAATAGGTCTGTCTTGACTGTGGGGAATGGTATAGTTCCAACTCCTTGCACTAGTACACTTTGTGTGTATTGAACAGGACCGTGTTGGGGTAATTGTTTTTATACTGACTATATAAAACAATTAATACCTCATGATTATTATGAGTGCTTATGCTCTTAATCTTAATATAATAAATAGACACGTGCATGTAGTATTTATTGTTTTGATTCATAGAAGAGTGAGATTCTTTAAGGGTCAATAAACTCAGTGAGTTGGACAATGACATTACGTGTATGGTGAATATTTATTATTGATGGAATCTACGTCCCCGTATAGGGATTGATGATACCCCCTTGAGGATGCTTATAAGTTTTGATTATGTCAAACCCTGCAGGTGGATTATGAATCCGACATATCAAATAAGTTAAGTGGAAGGTCTCAAGGAATTAAATAAGTCCATTAAATTTAATTGTCAGTAATTTAATTTAATAGACGGGTATCTGTAATCTTAACGTGGGGAGATAAATAAGCATTTAATAATATGGAGCTCGAAATATAATTTCTAGTATAACAGGGAGTGCAATTATAATTCCTTAGTGGTATGAATTATAATTTACGTAAATAAAGACTAATCCTGGTTGGATTAAGAGTCCTTATTTGCGTAGGAAGCCCTAATTATACTAATCCTATGGTCCCTGTTGTAGCCTATATATATACGCGCTCTAAGAGCTGCTAGGGTTAGACACTCTACACATAATTGAGAGATACACGATTTTGTGAGGAAGAGAAACCCTAGCAGCAGCGAGCCCACTCTCTATAGAACAAGGCGTGTACGAGGAATACAGCAGAAGTCCGAAGGTTGAGTTCGAGCTTGCTGATTCGTGCTTGGTGCTGATTCTTGTTTTCGGGATTAAACTAGAGAGATCTCGAAGGTACGATTCTAATCACGTAGATTAGGCTATGCTAATCAGATCATAATTTTTGGTAGCATGCGTATACACTATAGCCAGGTCGTGGGAAATTCCGCAGTTCCCAACATTGATCACACGCCACACGTGCACGTGCCACGTGTTCAAGTGCCAAGTGCGCCACTAAAGCGCCACATTGTGCCACGCGACTCGCACTTGAGACGTGCGCGTGGCGCACATGTGGCTTGGCACACATGCTCACACTTGAGTGCTACACCCAATCATTGCTCTAAAGCAATACATAGAAAGTTGTTGGCATTTATAAATGCCTTACAAAACTACTCACTTTTTGATGTGAGATTCATCTAATAAGGCAATAAAGACTTTCTTCAAAGCTAGTCAAAACCAAAATGAAAAACCCCAAAACTACTACATATATTATATATTTTGAAAATAATTTCAACAATCTCCCACCATTTTCAAAATAATTTGAAAAACATATCTTGGCCAGACAAGGAAAACTAATGCATAAATGAAGGTGTCTTATGGACTTGAACCATCACTTAGTGATAACAAATCAAGGTTAACAAGGATGGCATAGTAGGCAAGCTTTGAACTAGCAATCATGTATAGCTAACCGGACATATCTCACACATTAGTATTCTCTTCTTTAGGTAAATTCATAAAAGCCGACACGTGGATTGGCCTTGTGTCTATATCCTGTTTCATGAGTGCTCTAGAGACTGCCCAAGTCATCATAGAAGGCGACACCACCTTCGACACTCATATAGGTAGACTTATCTGAAGTGTTCCAGTAACTTAAACACTTCAACACAATATATTATAAGTCTATTAAGAGCATATTGCTCAACCTTCCCCATTTACATTACTGGTACCAAGCACCTTTTTCCTTGGGATGAAAAATATGTATAGTGCTTGCAGTCACTACATCTGATGTACTTTGGCTCATTGAACTCAAGACTTGATGTTTTAAGCGTTGAGTCGAGTTTCCACCAGTGATGACTAATCATATGGGCCGAAGACCCATCCCTATTGATGTTTTCTTCACCAAGTCCATTGTAAGTCCTTTAGTAAGCGGATCTGCCAAGTTTTGGCATGATCTCACAAAATCTATGGTGATAACTCCATCAGTAAGCATTTGTCTCACACTGCTATGTCTCAGGCCAATATGCCTAGATTTTCCATTATAAATGTGGCTATATGCTCGTGATAGTGTAGCCTCACTATCACAATGCAAAGATATAGGTGACATTAGTTTAGACCAAAGAGGAATTTCTAACAACAAATTCCTAAGCCACTCAGCCTCTTTGCTACAAGAAGCCAAAGCTACAAACTCTGCAGCCATGGTAGAGTCTGTAATCAAAGTCTGCTTCTTAGAACCCTAGGAGATAACTCCTCCACCAAGGAGAAATATCCACCCACTGGTTGATGTATGATCATCTCGGTCAGATATCCAACTAACATCAGTGTATCCTTCCAAAACCGTAGGATACCCACTGTAACACAAACCATAATCCATGGTTCCTTTTAGATATTTTAAAACTCTTGTTACAACATTCTAATGACTAGTGCTAGGATTACTAGTAAATCTACTAAGTTTACCAACTGCACAAGCAATATCAGGCCGTGTGCATGTCATAACATACATCAAACAACCAATTACCCTAGCATACTTTAATTGATCAATAGCTCTACCAGTATTACGATACAATTTCAGATTTGAATCAAACGGTGTACTCACAGGTTTGCAATCAAATGAATCAAATCTTCTAAGTATTTTTTCTATATAATGCGATTGAGAAAGGACAATCTCATTAGTATTCCTTTTAATTCAGATATCCAAAATGACATCAGCAATACCCATGTCTTTCATTTCAAAATTAGATGACAAAAATTTCTTAACTTTCACAATGCTATCAATATTAGTACCAAAAATCAACATGTCATCTACATATAAACAGATAATCACACCTTTATCATTATTAAACTTACTATAAACACACTTATCAGATTCATGTATTTTAAAGCCGTTAGTAACCACAACTTGATCAAATTTCTCATGCCAATGTTTAGGTGCTTGTTTAAGTCCGTAAAGAGACTTAACCAACTTACAAACTTTATGTTCTTGTCCAGGCATGATAAAACCCTCAGGTTGGTCCATGTAAACTTCTTCATCCAATTCACCATTTAAAAATGCAGTTTTAACATCCATTTGGTGAATTTCGAAGTTATAGATAGAAGCTAATGCAATAAGCAACCAGATAGTACTAATTCTAGCAACAGGTGCATAAGTATCAAAATAGTTTATATCTTCTTGTTGTTTAAAACCTTTAGCAACTAATCTGGCCTTAAACTTATATATAGTTTCATCTACCTTCATTTTCTTTTTGAAAATCCATTTACATCAAACAGGAACAGAACCAGGTGGTAGATCAACTAATTTCCAAGTTTTATTACCCATAATAGAGTCCATTTCATCTTTAATAGCCTCTTTCCAAAAAAATGAATCTTGAGACTTCATAGCCTCATCGAATGAAAGAGGATCAGGTTCTATAGAAGGCGAAACCGAAGTTTACTTAGAGATAAAATCTCTAGTACCTTCTACCAAATAAACAATGAAATCTGGCCCAAAAGACTTTTCAGTTCTTATCCTTTTACTCCTTCTAGGTTCAGAAGATACAATGACATCTTTTTGTGGTTCCAAAGATCGGTCCACATGTTTTTTAGTCTCATTTATACTGGAAATAGACGTGAAACTATTTTCATAAAAGACTGCATCTCTAGATTCAAAAACGGTATTGATCTCAATTGAATCATTAGTCTCAATAACAAGAAATCTATATCCTTTACTATGTTCTGCATATCCTAAGAAAATGCATTCAATAGTTTTTTGTCCTAACTTCTTGATCTTAGGTTCAAGTAATCTAACAATGGCTCTGCCCCCCCCCCCCCCCCCCCCCCCCCCCCCAAAAAAACTTTAAGATAAGACAAATTAGGCTTTCTTTTATTCCATAACTCACATGGAGACACTTTAGACATCTTATGAGGAACACGATTCAAAATATAACATGCAGTTAACCTAGTTTCACCCCAAAAACTATTAGAAAGACCAGAATTAAAGAGCATAACATTAGTCATTTCTACTAAAGTTCTATTTTTTCTTTCAGCAACTCCATTTTATTGTGGAGTGTAAGCCATACAGGTTTCATGGATAATACTAACAGATTCACAAAATGCAGGAAAATGATATTCACCTCCCCTATCTGATCTAAGGCGTTTAATCTTAGCATTACATTGACATTCAATTTCTGTTTTATAAACTCTAAACTTATCTAAAATTTCATTTCTAGCATGTAGTAAATAAATATAACAGAATCTTGTATAATCATCAATGAAAGTCATAAAGTACTTTTTGCCTCCTCTAGTAGGGGTGCTATGCATATTACACACATCACTATGAATTAATTCCAACAAAGTAGAATTTCTATAAACCTTGGAGAATGGTTTTCTAGTGATTTTAGTATGCATACATATTCTGCATTTATCATTCATGTCATTTGCACATTTAGGAATTAATTCTAACTTAACTATATTATGCATTCTTCTTGAATTAACATGTCCTAAACGAAAATGCCATAAAGAAAGAGAATAAACCATATAAGCAGAAACATTCACTTTATTAATATTAAGCTTGAACATGCCCTCATACAAATATCCTTTTTCAACAAACATCCCTCCCTTAGTCAAGATAAATTTGTCCGACTCAAATACAAGTTTGAACCCAAACTTATTAAGAAGACTCCCAGACACCAGATTCTTTCTAACTTCTGGTACATGATACACATCAGTAAGAGTAAGGCTTTTTCCAGAAGTAAACTCTAGATTCACAGATCCTTTTTCCTTGACTGTTGCAGTGGACGAGTTGCCCATGTAAAGAACATTGCCGTCCTCCATGGGTTCATAGGTCTTGAAAGAAATTTTGTCTTTATAAACATGTCTCGTCGCACCAGAGTCAATCCACCATGCTTCATTATCTTCAAGGATATTAACCTCGGATATCATGGCTACAAATTTCTTCTTAGAGTCTTTAGCATCATTCCCTTTTTGTTTCTTAAAGAGACGACACTCTTTCTTGTAGTGGCCTTCCTTTTTGCAGTAGAAACATGCCCCCTTCTTTTTCTTCTTATTGTGATTCTGGTTATTTTTAGAATTATTGCCATTGTTACCAGCATTTCTGCCTCTCTTACGATTATCTTGTCCAGATTGGGAGGGCTGTTTTGACCCTTGTCCATCCTCCATCATATGAACCTTGGAGGCATGAGAGCTATGCTCGTCATTACTGTCTCTTTTTCGAAATTCCTCCTCAATCAGAAGATGACGGCCCAATTCTTCAAGAGACAGGTCCTCCTTTTGTGTTTAAGACTCTTTTTGTAGTCTTTCTATGATGATGGAAGTTTGTCCAAAATGGCAGAAACCGTAATGGATTCATCCATTTTCATATCATACTAATTGAATTGGTTTAGGATATGCATGATTTCATGAAACTGCTCAATAACAGGATGAGTATCAGACATCTTATAATTGAAAATTTTTGAAGCCAGAAATTTCTTACTAGTGGCGTCCTCCATTAAGTACTTGGCTTCAAGTGTATCCCACAAATTTTTAGCAGTCCCCTTACTCTGGTACATATCGAACAGAGTATCAGACATTGCATTGCAGATGTGTCCTTTGCATATGTAGTCATTTTGCTCCCATTTCATCCTTGTCCTTGTTTCAGCCACAGTCTCATCTTCATTTGCAGCAGGCTTAGGGGTGGTAAGAACATACACCACTTTGAGACTGGCAAGTAGGAAGTGCATCCTCTTCTGCCATCTTTTGAAGTTTGCTCTATCAAAACGATCCAGTTTCATAAAGTCTGTAGAAAACTCTCGTAATGATGCAGCCATGATCGTAATATCGTCTTAAGATTGTTAGTTCATTAATCTGTAAAAGAAAGAAGAAAATGAATAATCGCATCCAAGGCATGATTAATATCGTTTTCCTTAAGACGATATTCGCCCCCACCAATTCTCAGAATCTGGTGTGCACCGGGTTAATGGTGAATCAACTCCAGGATACAATGGAGCTTAGAAAAATCTGTAATTCTGACTGCGTGTTGCACACACGAAATCAGACCCGAATACCCTCTGATTATCAAGTCTGTCAAGAATCTGAATGTCTATTTCTGCAGAAACAAACTTCAGAGATGATGAATCATAAAACTAGAAAAGAATCAAGAACTGTATTGCCTTTCAATATATAGAGAAGTTGTAGGAAAAATTATATATTTTTGTCTGTGAATTTGCCATGTTTTTATAGACATTTTGGTATTTTTTTGGACCAGACATGATTGTTAGAATTCAAATAACTGATTTCTAATAGTCACTTGCAGATTTAAACACAAACGTCAGATTGCCCATTTCTTAATCTAACAGTGTAGATCGCATCTATTTATTATTTGATCAGATCATACATCACACCTTTATGATCAGGTGTGATTCTCACCATACGATCTTTTTTGCTTATATATTAGCCATCCGATCGTTGATCATCATGATTGACAAAAATCAATAGTCTTGATCACACGCCACACGCGCACGTGCCACGTGTCCAAGTGCCAAGTGCGCCACTAAAGCGCCACATTGCGCCACGCAACTCGTACGCGAGACTGCGCGTGGCGCACATGTGGCTTGGCACACATGCTCACACTTGAGTGCTACACCCAATCATTGCTCTAAAGCAATACATAGAAAGTTGTTGGCATTTATAAATGCCTTACAAAACTTCTCTCTTTTCGATGTGGGATTCATCTAATAAGGCAATAAAGACTTTCTTCAAAGCTAGTCAAAACCAAAATAAAAAAACTCCAAAACTACTACATATATTATATATTTTGAAAATAATTTTAACACTCTTTTCTCCAATCTCCTTTCAAATTTTTTGATGAATGGATCTTTGCAAAATTACAAATGCCTTCTTTTATTTATTTTCTTGAACCTTCTTAGACATGTCACTTGTTGGCTCATCTCCAATGACATCCCACAAATCCCAAGCTTTGAGGTATAGACTTATAAGAGCTCTCAATCTCTTAGAGTTGATAAACATCAATCTATCTCTAAGGATATATATTTTCCCTTGGTTTCTCCCAGGGACTCTCTGGGCTCCGATAATCACCCAAGATCTACTTGGAGCTCTGATAAATTTCCAAGGCCTTGACCTATCTCACCTATGCAACAAGTTCCACGAACATGTCTTCATTCCTACACATATGGTTGCTTGCATGCACCGGTGTCAAGATGTCATGTATTTTCTCCATTTTGTTCACCTTTGTATGTTGACAACAAAGTAGGCTCAACATCTTTATTCTTCACATAATTGGCTCTCTCAAACCTTGTTAGTAGCATGTATCACGGATTTTATTACACTAATATATTTGGATTGGTTTTGAGAAATTTGTAGTGGACTATTAGGAAATGGAGTTAGATTTTATATCTTCATTCCTTGATTTTGGCCATATGCCTGTCACATATGAATTTTTTAGTCATTTCTTAAATGGAAGGTAGCAAAAAATTGGTATTATAACTAATTAAAGTGTAAGGTTTAATTGTTACAATTAAAAATAAAGATACTAAAGTGAGATTTAGCGTATTGTGAATAAATGCAAAGTATTGTTAACCCTATATAAGGCTAAAATGCTACATAAAATACAAAAGCTTGCTTTAGTCCTGTTTATGTGAATATTTTAACATTAATTTTTTTTTTACTTAAAAAGGAGAAAAAGAATTATAGAATGCCTACCTATTTCATCTTGTGCCATTTTGACTTTTATGAGCTATGTATATGATTCTTAACCCCTTACCACTAAATAAACATGCCATGGCCACCCCACCAACCTTTTAATGTGGTAGAAATTAAGTAGAATTTTTTTATATAAGCACGTAGTAAAACTAATTGGTGAAAGAAAAAAAAAATAGTAGTCTGTAGTTTTTTTAAGGAACTGGTACTTGCAATCTTTTTTCTTTTTTTTTTTTTTTGGTACATGTGACTTGCAATCTCGGCTTTTAGATCAAAAAGCTAAAAAAATTGACCATGAGATTAGAATTTTTGAAAAAATTGAGGTGTTTTAATGTAAAAACTGTTGCCACAACTATAATCTAGATAAACATTGGTGTCTGAACTATAGAGCGGTCTCTCACCTGCTACGTGGAGAAATTATTCAGTAGATTTGTCAACATTTGTCTTGATTGACGTAGTCATGAGATCTCATCAAAGAAGAGTGCATTGACAATATAATGTGCCCATTTAATTAGCAATAACTTCACGCACAAATGGGAATTGTATAAATAATTTAGGAAACATCCCAAAGTTGAATAAGGTATTACGGTATTAGATAAACCATGCTAATCAAATGAAGATTTAGCTAGCTCTTTGCATTCTCTTTGTCCTCGTATTTGCTTCTGATGTTAAACTGAATTGAAGGAATCGTCGCATGTTCTGAATCCAGAAGTTGCACAACTGGCTTCTGCACAGATCTTAATGTGTTGGGATCCTGCTTGTTTATGATATTGAAGAAGGAGATTACAGGAGTTGTTAAAGAGATAGATGATCTTAGCTCCGATCTGCTTCATAATGCTCCGATCTGCTCCATAACGTTTCAATTGTGATTGAGGATCCCATTACATTGTTGCTCCCATTATAATCGACATAGACTCTTCCTCTCCAAATCCCAAATTGGTGTTGACTAACTCTTTGAATCCAAATGAATCTCCTTCTTCCTTCTTTTCATTGTAAATCTAGGATTGTTCTGGGAAATGATCTAACCTCCACCGCCATTTATGGGTAAAAGTCTGTGGATAAGGAGCATTTCTCCATTTCAGTCCTCTGATTATTTTCTTAGCTTCCTCAATTGTTTATGCTTTCAGCTTCAGATCCCCTTTGGCCTGCTCAGCGATCCCTCTCCATGGTCTCCCTTTTCTTTTCTTTTTATTCAATATCAGTTGAATCATCCCCTGTTCTTGAAAATTTTCAGTCCCTCAAATCTTAGTTTCCCAAATGGGTTCTCCTCACACCCCTTCAAATCACTGTGCCATTTTCGTCGATAACCTCCCTGAGGGTATGCATAACAGATGGCTCTGTTGGCCTAAGTAGGCAACCCAAGAGGGGGGGTGAATTGGGTTTTATAGAATTTATATCAAGAATTCCAACTTAAAACAGTTTATGTAATGTAGCAGTGAGCAATCAAACTAATAACCAAGCAAGTAAATAATAAGATGCAATGCAATAAAGTAATATGAGCAAAGAGATGAAGAACACCAAATTTATAGAGGTTCGGCCAAACCTTGCCTACGTCCTCTCTTCCTCGATCCTCTCGAAGGTATTCCACTATGTAAACTTTCCTTACACAGCTGCTAGTTTTTCTCCAAGTGTCTAGCTCACTCTTACAAGAGCTCTTCCCCAAGCTCTCAAAATCCAAGAGATTTTGTCCAAGCTTCTCTCAAACTTACGAGTGATTTTGTCCAAGCTTCACTTAAAGTTTATAAGTGTTTTTCCCAAGCTACACTTAAACTCACAAGTGTTTTTCTCAAGAACACTCAAACTCACAAGTGTTTTTCTCAAGAACACTCAAACTCACAAGTTTACAAACCAACCCAATAATAGATGAAGGTTGTACAATGAATAACTCTCTCTCAAAGAGTAAATGAACAAATTTTCAGCTCACTCAAGAATCCCCCAAATGAATAAAAATAGTGTATAAGATGTAGAAGATGAAATATCACTTTGTAGCACTTAATCTTGTGTTCTTCTTATGTTCTTCTTGTTCTTCATGATCATATATGTGTTGGGAATCTTGTATATATAGCCTTGAGTTGCTTATAGCCGTTGGAGATGGATGGGAGACCATTTGATACGAAAACGGCGGAGTATAACGTTCAAAAATCTAGCCGTTACCTTAAATGAGTCGACTCTTTTAAGCAGGGGTTGACTCTTTTTGTGTTTCTGCAGATTTTTGAAGGTTCTGCCCAAATGAGTCGACTCTTTTGGTCCAGGGGTCGACTCTTTTGGTCTAAAACTGCACAATCAACTCTCTGTTGGAATGAGTCGACTCTTTTATGCTAGGGTTCGACTCTTTTGATGTTCCACCAGAATTTTCAGCCTCTGTTTGAATGAGTCGACTCTTTTTCTTGAGGGGTCGACTCTTTTTAGGAAAATCCTTAACTTTTGCAATACTTCTTCAATCTTCTTCAATATCTTCAAGCTCTTTAAGGATCATCCAAATAAAGTTTCTAAGGCTTGAAAAGACTTCTTCAAGGCATGTTGATTTAACGACCACCTTCAATTCTTCAAGATGAAATCACTACACTTTTGATTACATGTAGAGCTCTTCAATCACCATGACTTCATCCATTGATCTAAGTCTTCTTCAAAATCTTTAAGAGAGCTTCCAAGACTTGAGATCTCTTTTCTTCAATTGATCTTTTATGCTTATTTGAACTTTTTCAATTTCTTTGCTTGATCTTCATCAACTTGATTTCTTCTATAACTTCTTCTATCTATTCAAGACTTCAACATAACTTTCAATGAAGCTTCCAAGTTTTGTGATTTCTTCCATACTTGCAAGACATCTTCAAATCTTCAAGGTGAGCTTCCATGTCTTGTAAGAATCATCTAAATGAGGTTGCAACTATGAGACTGCTGAATCATACTCATTGTCTCCATTGTTTCCTGACAAGCTTCTCACCACAAGTTCTTCAATATCTTCAATGTGACAAGTTCTCCATTATTACTTGACAAGCTTTAACTTGTTGCTCCCATGATGATATAGTGGACTGAATGTAGCCATGAGGATCGAGGGTCTTCATAGTGAATAAGTTGGTCATGAATGTTGCCAAACATATGCATATCCAAATCTTTATATCTTCTTGAAGTGTCACCACTTGCATCCTTCTTCTCAATACTTGTTGAACTTCTTGAGCATCTTCAAGCTCTTTAAGAATAAGATTACCTAAGTAATCTTCTTGTTGGATACTCAACCAATCAGCTCAAATATGTTCTTGTTATCAAATGAATATTATCTAATCTGCACACTCAAGTGAAATCATTAGATAACAACTACATGATTTTGTTATCATCAAAATCAATATGGGGATCAACCTTGACTCAACAAGCTCTACAACATCTTCGAAAAGTGCGAAAAAATTATAGATGTCTCCATTCTAAACAAGGGCAGGAGGATCAGCCACTCAAAATTTGGTTTAGCTAGATTTGAGAAGGAAGCTGATGCTCAGAAAGCCATCGAACTCTACAATGGAGTATGGCTTATTCACAACTAGCTTAGCATAGCGAAAGCCCGACCTACCCTACACTCTTCCTCTACTAAGAGACCCTCTACACTAAAACCTTCTCCATCTCAAGTTAAGACCCTTGTCATTCCTAGGAACATGCAAGCAAAGAGGGATGACCGATCATACAAAAAGGCAGTTTTTGGGGAAGGATCACCACCTTCTCACAACCACCATCAGCCTTCTCAAACCCCAAGAGCTCGGTTAATTGTTACTGAAGATGTGGATGAAACATGGATGCAAAAATGTGCAATGGGTATTCTTAAGCACCCTCTCAACTTCCATGGCATATTCATCGGCTTCTCCTCAAACAATTTTTCCACCTGCCAAGTAAAGCCTTTCAACTGCTCCAAGGTTCTTTTACAATTTCAAAGCACTAAAGATAAATAACGCTTCATGTTGGGGGATAGAACCTAGTACGATCCCTTCTTTGAAGTTATTTATGAGTGGAGCTATAAGAAATTCAACCAGTAGAGAAGGGTATGGCTAAATGTCCTGGAGGTGCCTTTACACTCTTGGAACAACAAAAACTTCATCAAGATTTGTGAGCTATGGGGCTTTGTCGTATCAATGGATCACAAAACCTCTGAAAAGCTAGAACTGGAATTTGGCAAGGTTCTAATTAACACAAATCAATTGACCTCTATCTTCGGAAGGTGCACTTTAAAGGTGGGGCAATTCACATACATGATTAGTGTGATCGAAGCAAATTCCCAAAAGCTTCTCACACTGGAAGGAGATTGGGGGGGGGGGGGGGGGTAAGAAACAATTGGATGCATCAATGCAAACCTTAGCTCAGTTTGATCATACCTCTCCAGTATTTGACCCTTAGGGACTAGATAGCAGGGTTGCAGAATCAAAGCTTGATGAATACCAGAGTGAAGGTATTCCATCAAAAGTTCTAGCAGAGGTAGCACCAGCTTCTCCACTCTCTGTATCACCTAGCCTAACTCCCTCTGAATCTTACAGCGTTAGGCCCTCTTCTCTACCTTCGTCAAGGTTGCTAGAGGTCATGCTCCCCCCATCAAATGAGGTGGTTGCCATGCCTAATCCATTGACCCTAGTTGTGTCAAAAACTACTAGGGCACATACTAGTCTGAGAAGGAAACAGAAAAGAAGGACAATGTCCCAATTGGGCTATAAGGAAAATGAGTGCAAGATTCTCTTAGTCCTAAGATCATTAAACCCCATAAAAACCTCCTCCTCCTCCATATCCTCCATATCATCTATCCCTTCTCAAAACATTAAAAACAGGAACTCAGTTATAGTAAAGCAGCTTGAAACCCGGCTAAACTGTGAGGTGGATAGTACTATCCAATTAGGGAATGCACTGGGAATTCAGTTCTAAGGCAATTAAGGGGACATCCTCAAAGCTCTGGTGGATGCAGATTGGAATGACATTGAAAACACCTCAAAGAGGAAGAAGAAGGGGAAAGGTTGACTGCTTTAAAGCTGGTAAGTGTTTGAGTACTAATTCAGTACATAAATAGTTTCCTTACGAAGCTCTTGTCATGGAATGTTAGGGGTCTAGGTAGGGATGAGAAAAAAAGGAATGGTTACGCACTTAGTTATTGGTAGGGGAGTGGACATCCTAATGCTCTAGGAAACCAAGTGGGCCTGTTGTGATCAAAGAAAAGTTAGATCTGTATAAGGTTCTACAGAGATGTAATAGGTTGCCTCTGACTTAGTGGGGGCACCTGGGGGTCTTTTATGTGTCTAGAAAAAAGATTTCTTCTCTGTAAAACAGTAAATCTCATAGAAGAATTTAATTTTCCTCAAATGGCAAGTTCTCAACAAATTTGATTGCTGTTTTATGAACTTCTATGGGCCAAACATTGAGGCAGAGAGATTACTATTATAGGATCAGATCAAACTGCACATCAAATCTTGGAACACTCCTTGATGCATAGGAGGTGACTTTGATAAGGTGTTGCATGTTGGGGAAAGAAAATGATATCTTAGGCCTTCTCCTGGACAGAGAGCTTTCAAAGCCTTTGTAAAGGACTTTAGCTTGTGTGTTCTTCCTTTGATTAGGAAGAAATACACCTGGTCCAATGGCTGAATAAACAAAGCTCTTTTCAGATTGGACAGATTCCTTGTCAATGCCCAATGGCTGTCTCTCTTCAACTGTTCATAATAGGGTTTTGACAGGAAGCTATCTGATCATTGTATCATTTTATTCTTTGATGAAGCTATTGTTTGGGGTCCAAAACCCTTTAGATTCTTCAGTGTTTGGCAACCTCTCAAGTCTTTTGCTAATTTAGTTAAGGATTAATGGTCCTCAGTTGCCATTAGTGGGTGGGGAGGCTTTGTAATATTGAAGAAACTACAGCTTCTGAAGACAAGTATCAAGTGTTGGGGATTGCCGAATTTTCTACCACCGGGCTGTAGTACAAACGCATAATATCAAAAATTATAATCTGATTAGCAAAGACTAATCTACGTGATTAGAATAATACATTTGAGATCTCTTTGGTTTGATCCCGAATAGCAACAGGTATGAACTTCGAAATCCTTTTGCTTTGATCTCGAACAGTAAGCAACAACAACAAGCACGAATCAATTGCTCGAACTCAACCTTCGAACTTCTGATGTATCCTTCATACACGCTTTACTCTAGAGAGAGTGGGCTCATAGCTGCTAGGGTTTCTCTTTCTCACAAAAATGTGTATCGCTCAATTATGAGCAAGTGTAACCTTAGTTACTTTTAGAGTGCGTATATGTAGAGGTTATAGGAGGGACCATAGGACTAGTATGACTAAGGCATCCTAAGCATATAAGAATTCCTAATCCAATCAGGATTAATTCCTATTTATGAAAAATTATAATTTATACCACTAATAAATTATAATTGCACTCCTTGTCATACTAGGAATTATATTTTGAGTTTCATATTACTAAATGCTTATTTATCTCCCCATGTTAAGATCGCGGACACCCATTTAATAAATTAAATTACTGACAATTAAATTTAATAAACTTATTTAATTTCTTGAAACCTTCCACTTAACTTATTTGATATGTCGAATTCATAATCCACTTGCAGGGTTTGACATAATCAAAACTTATAAGCTTCCTCAATGGGGTATCATCAATCCCTATTTCGGGACGTGAATTTCATCAATAATTAATATTCACTATACACGTAATGTTATTATCCAACTCACTGAGTTTATTGACCCACAAAGAATCTCACTCTTCTGTGAATCAAAACAATAAACACTATATGCACGTGTTTATTTATTATGTTAGGATTAAGAGCATAAGAACTCATAATAATCATGAGGTATTAATTGTTTTATATAGTTAGTATAAAAATAATTACCTCAACAAGATCGTGTTTAATACACACAAAGTGTACTAGTGCAAGGAGTTGGAACTATACCGTTCCCCATAGTCAAGACAGAGCTATTAAAACCTTGTGTTATAGTCCTACTTATGGTGTCTCCAGTTCCATCTAAGACTGTAAATGATAAGTTTATATTCCATAAGAACTGATGATCTGATCTTTTGTGTGTAAGTCGTACTCTACACGCCAAATCACCTACTATGTAGAATAAGAGACACACATGCATAATCATTAAATAAATAACATAATGCAAACATTGCTCACATAAATTCTCATTAAAATGGAATAACTAATTTATTAATAAATAATAAAACCATTACACAAAGCATGTTTTTTAGTATAAATCCCTAACAATCTCCCACTTAGACTTAGAGCCATGCAGTAACACATTTAGGTTCCATCCCCTTTAAATTATTATAAAAAGTCTTGGCTAGTAAGCTCTTTATAAAAGGGTCTGTCAGGTTATTTGCTGATGCAATTTTAGTAACC